>OZ010614.1:21796733-21989233 GCA_963932145.1 Acanthosepion lycidas
TTTTTTTATTAAGACGGGGATTAATCTCACACAAAGCAAAGTGGGTCTTGTCTGACAGAGGATCTCTATTTACCTCTCCATAAACGCATGTCAACATACAGTTTCCATGAAGCTTGCATCTCTCATTTGGGATGAAAGAATGAAATTGTGTGACTTTTGTATAAAAGCAGTTATTTTAGTTTACACTACACTGTTTTCTTTTCTTTTTTCAATTTTCTTCATATTCTCCTGGCTTTTTTGCATTTAAGGTATATCCATATTGAATTTTTCAGAATGGGTTGAAAGTAAAATATTCATATAATTTTTCTGCATTGAATTTAAGGTAATTCCTTATCCAATTTCCTAGTTGAAAGTAAAAAATCCTTTATCTTAGGATGTCTTTAAGTTTTCAGTGTTGACAATGTGTATAAATAGACTGACAAAGTTTGATAAATTCGTTAATAAACCATATTTGGATTCTATATCCTATTTAAAGCAAGGTGGGTCCTGCTTGACAAAAGATTTGTCATAAATAGTTGAGACAAGATTTTACAAGGTCAAATGCTCTTTTTGACACCCAACTCAGACACTCATGGTATCTAAGTTAACCAAATGTTTTTATCACAAAAACCTCTCTTGGAAGTTTGTCATTCAAGGCTTGAGACCTCACCCTAACCTTATATAGTGTGTGTGTGTCCACTACATTTCACATACTAACAATGAAAGAAGAAAAAAAAAATCAAAATAATCCTACACCAATATAAAAGTGACAAGAAAGTAGGCAGTCAATTGCTGGTATCTCCTGATGAGTGGATGGAGTGACTGCTGGAGGTTCCATCTATGAAACTGTGAAGTTGGGATGCTGAAAATAACATTAATCAGCTTAGTGGCAAATTTTATATTTGTATTACTCCTCTCTCTCTCTCTCTCTCTCTCTCTCTCTCTATATATATATATATATATATATATATATATATATATATATATATATATATATATATATATGCTATATTTATGGGTTAAAGTGTTCATTATCAGGGATAAGAGTATATGCAAATATAAATGAACATTAGGTGCAATCGGCAAGCTGTGTGTTGGGTTTTGGCTTCTCTATTTATATATGCTGGTCAGTGGTGGCCTTTGTTTCATATGCAGAGTATTGAATGACTGATGGAAACTGAATAACGTAATTGCCAAAAATCCATTTACTATAAATGAAATAGTATTGCTAAATTATTTTATAATTTATTATTAAAGAGAAATGTTCAAATGATGGATTTGTCACATCAATGCATTAATACAGTTAATTAAAATTGTTTTTATTAATCAATACATTGTCTTGATTAAAAAAAAAAAAAAAGTTTCCATCTTTTTGTTATTAGCTGTAACAGTGTTGAAATTTGGAAAATTTCACAGTCAAAAGAACACCTGCTTTGTTTATGAAGTATTAATTATTTTTGTATTTTGAATTGATTTACCTTTAAGAGTAAACTGCCTAATTTTAAAGGAAATCAAGTAAGAAATAAGAAAGCTAATAACAAAAACAGATTTTTAAATTTTTCTGGATTGTTGTCATTCAAATTGTCATGATTCACTGTCCAATTTACAGTTATTGTAAGACACAACAGAAATTTCTTGGAAGTTACCTTGTCAGCCACTCCAGACTTATCGTTGCTTTCACAGCCCTCATGAACCATCTGTGAATGCTCTTGAATCTTTCATCCAATTCCCTGCCAGAATAAGAAAATTCAGAAATGGCTAAAATATTAGCTTGAACAATATTCATAACATTTTTACATATTTCTTTTCTGCACAGAAGCTTTCATTTTTCAAGTGCCTGGATGTTGTCGCAAGCACATTTGCTACTGGCGGCCATAAATGTTGCCATATGAAAATATGTGGAACTAGGTTTTATTACCAAAGTTGGAAAATTAAATTAGAGTATTTTTAGAACAAAGAATCTTCTTGGAAAATGACTTGACGACTTTAAAGTAGTTAGTAGCATATTTGATGGCACATAAAACGTTTTTATTCCCCACCACTAAAATGGCTTGAATATGTATCTCAAGTCAAGGCCCGTCATCAAGGGGATCATTGGCTTTTATAAGAGCATAATTTAGCACCTGCTGTGAAAATTATATCAACTAATTTTAGTGTGCTAATGCATTCACTGAACGCATTTACATCACTTGATAGAACTTTACCTTCCATCATACATACTGGTCAAAAATAGAATAAATGCTTTCTGAAGTAAATCAGAAAAAAATTTTTTATTTATGACTTTTCTAATCTGAGAACCAGTCACAGTTACCCAAAACTGTATTAAAATTGCTATAAATAAAAGATTTTTTACTGGCAGCCCCTACTGACTTAAACACGAACCATGACTGTGATACTATGGAACACTTAATAGAAAGAGGTGGATTTTATCTTGATCACAAGTGTTTGTTTGGACTGGTGAATGAGTCCTTTTGAAGTGGCATCCACTTTGACAAAAAGTTAATAAAAAAAAAAAAAAGTAAAGGGGTGGATGAGAGCTCTTTGCAGATCAAGTGGCAGCAAAACCAGAAATGGGTTATATCCAGCTGCTGGTCTATATTAACAGTCATGCTTGAGATCAGGGAAAGTGCTTTCTCACTGCTGTAACGTAGCTTCCCTCTGCCTTTTCCATAAATACTTTCATGGTAATTGTCCTGATGAACTTTATGGTACCTAGACTTTTTGAATTTAAACACAGTACTAGATTGATGGCAAGTTCTCATCATTTTACAATTGAAATGGCTAGATGTAACTCTAAGTTCTATGTTAACAGTTTCTTCTATCGCACTTCTCTCTTGTGGAACTCTCTTCTTGATTCCCAGTCGACTTTGATCTTAAAAAATTTAAATGCAATATCAGTTGTTATGTTCTGTCATAATTCTTGTTCTTTTATTGTCTTCTCTCCTTAATAGTGTTTTTTCTCATATTCTGTAATGCTCAGTAACTCCTTGTGCCATAGTGGCTTTATTGCCTTGCTTGGAGTGAAATGATGAAAACTTCATTAAGACCCATATTACATAAATGAATCTGTAACCATTATCTTAAAAATGTTCTGTGGTGACAGAGATAAAATGAGGTAGCAATTACTCAAAATGAATTGTTGGATTCTTCTATGTGCCAAGTCCATTCAGGACATTGATGATCATGGCTCTCCACAATTTCTTATCCTTGTAGCTCTTAATAAATTTTGTCTATTTTTTTATCTTAAACTTTGCTCTGTTATATTCATTTACATGCAAATACCCATGGGAAATGTATGAATATACCTCTTCTCCCCTCTTTCTATGGGTTAATTAGTAAGTCGTGTATCACCAAAACATTATCTCCATGAAAAATTCTTAGAATTTACAAACATTTTCTGGCTTTAAATTACCTTCAAAGGGTTTATAAGCTGTAGAAAATGAATCGATTAAATACTGATTATCTACACAGGCATATCTTGTAAATTCATTTAGATTTTCTGGAATATAAATGTATAGAAACGACTGTGACCACAAAGTGAGGGATCATTTTATATAAAGATTGTAATGTAGAATTGATCACCCACTTTATAGCCACGTTATAATTTATTATAGGCATGTCTTTGAGATTTATTTACATTCTGTGGAATATAAAAGTATAGAAACCACCATGACCACAAAGTGAGGGAACAGTTTATATATAGTTTGTCATATAGAACTGATCTCCCACTTTATATCCACAGTTTTTTGGGGGGTTTTTCAGTTCTGATTAGACGAATCTACCTCTTCTCCTAGCTATGGGCTGATAAGTAAGACTTGTATCATTAAACCATGATTATCTCTAGAATAAAATTCTTACAATCTAAAAATATTTCCTGGCTTTAAATAACTTGCAAAAGGCTGATAAGCTGTAGAAAATGAATCAATCAATAAATCTTGCTCCGACATCCTTTCCCTCAAGCTTGCTAGGTAGGTTATACAATTTTTTTCTTCTTTCCCTCAATCTATCCTGTGAGTATCAAATTTTCCTAGCCTTCTCTCCTTTCATGTGTATTAGAAATTCCAACTACTTCTTCCTGATGTTAAGTATCCATTTTTTCTAAAACTTCATTGGTGCTCACATGTTTGATCGATGGTATTCTAAGCATTCTGTCAAACCACATTCCTGTTGTTTGAAGTCTCTTCATCTGTGTGGCGATTGTCCAGTATTCACTGGTATATAAGAGAACTGATATTACATAACAATTCAGTATATTTTTTTTTGTTTCAATCAGTACCTAGATGTGTGACCTCTTGGTTATACCAGGTGCTGTAAGTGTAATGGATAATGGTAGAAATTGTTAATCAGAAAGCTGAGTTCTATTAGGTTGGTGCAAAAATAATATCGTTTTTTGACGTATTTTTTTAACGTCAAAAAACGATATTATTTTTGCACCAACCTAATAATTGCAGTTGGGTTCGTTATATTCACTTATGCACAGATACCCTTGGGAAAGGTATGAATCTACTTTTCTCCTCCCCGCAACTATAGTCTTCATTTGGCATGGTTTCTGTTATTTGGTACACTTCTTTGTTTTTGATTCTATATTTATTGGCCAATTTACAATGTCTTTTAAAATGGTAATATTAGCCTTTTCCTGATAAGGCAACATTTGACTGAACAGCTTGTACTATTTTCAAATGAAATTTATAAAATCTTTCTCTTCAAACAATTTTTTAGAAAATAGGTTTCTCGAGTTCTCACTCCTTCCAGTATTGATGGGGTTCCCTTCCTAATCGTATATTTGAAGTACTGTGGAATGTCAGCATCTTGATTATATCATCATTTTTATTTTGAGTCACATGTGCTATCCATTTTATTTGTTGCTGCTGTTGGAAGTCTTCATTTGGTGTGGTTTCTGTTATTTGGTACACTTCTTTGTTTGTGATTCAATATTTATTGGTCAATTTACAGTACTAGCATTTTCCTGATAAGGCAACATTTGACTGAGCAGCTTGTACTATTTTCAAATGAAATTTATAAAATCTTTCTCTTAAAACAATTTTAATATTTCCTAATCCAGTAATTGTTTAGCATTCTTTTCAGTATTACTGGGAATTTTTTTCCTAAACTTTTGTTTGAAGTTGTGTAGAATGGTAATATTAGCTGTTTTCCTTATAAGGAACCATTGGCATTGATTGTCCAAGCAGCCAGTACAGTTTTCAGTTGAAATTTATAAAATCTTTCTCTTCAAACTTTTTTATTTTTTTTTTTAGAAAATAGGTTTCTCAAGTGCAGTGTTCCTATACTTTCCAATATTGAGGGGTGGGGGTCTTTCCTAACCTTATATTTGAAGTAGTGCAGAACATCAACATCTTGATTATTTTCTCTGATTTATAGGCATTACCGATTTTATTTTTAGCTGAAATGCTCAAGTGATATGTTAATTTGGTACAATTCTTTATGATTCTTTACTGCCAGTCCACAAGCCTCAAAGAAAATGTAACGGCTTCATTCGTTCAGATCCATTTCTAATCATCAATCTGAGAAGGCAGTTATATACAACTGACAGTTCAGATATTTCTAAATAAGCTTAGCCCAATGCATGACTTCCCGAAGAAATTCTCAGACTAACAAGATTAAGAACATGACTAATGTTTAGGTTAATGTTTTAGTTTTGTAACAATTTGTGAAGCTTGACTTGATTGATTTATTTTTTATGGCTTATCAACAACTAGCAGTAGAGCCCGGCATTGCCCAGGGATGTAACAGTAAGAGATAGATCAAGTATCGACCATCATAAAGACTGAAAAATCATATTGACAAAGATTATTGTTTAAGGTTGATGGACACACATGTCTTAATTAGTTTTTTTTTTTTTTTTTTTTTTTTTTACAAATTGGTCAAACTCAAACAAAAACATTGTTTTCAATCGTTATGAATCTACTGATTGAATAGAATTTTATTATAAACAATTGTCTTGTAAATGGAATTTTTAAAGCATTCTGAATGTAAAAATAAAGAAAAAAGTGTGCAAGACAATAAGAAACACTACCTGCCAAAAAAAAAGTGAAGTTTTGTTGAAATCAGTTGAAAAATGTAGGAGATCTGATCCCATATATAAATGAACACACACACACACACAACCTGGGTTTTATAATAGGTATAACTCAATATGAGTTGTACCCCTTTCATTCTTGCAATGCCTCTTAATTCTGTTTTCAAATTGATTTCATGCAAAAACATTTGTTTTTCCAATTGTTGGCACTGTCAGAACCACCGCAAGGTAATTTTACGTAGTCCTGTGAAGTTTTGTTGAAATCGGTTGAAAAATGTTGGAAATCCGATCCAATATATAAATGTACACACACACACACACACACACACACACACACACACAGTCAGTGTTTTATAATAAGTAAGATTTACAGGTCATTTAAATCCAGAAAGTATTTTTAGATTGTAAGTGTTAACTGTTGTTTATTGTAACTCATCTAACCAGTTATTTTCCCCTCCCCAACTTAATGGACTGTTCCTATCAGCAGGAATATAGACTTGTGTCCCCTCCTGCTCAGGGTGGATTGAGCCATTAGATACTATTTAAGCTGCTGTGATTTCTCTATTGGTACTTTACTTTGACTTGCCTAGAGGAACTACTGTCAAACTTACACGATTATCAATAAGAATATTTTTTTTTTTGAACATAATGATTTAGTCTTACTAATTAACCTATAGTTTGACAGCACATGTGACTCAAACTAAAAATAATGATATAATCATGCTGACATTCCACACTACTTGAAACAAAAGTCTAGGAAGGAAATTCTCATCAATACTGAAGAGTGATACCAACTGACTAGAGAAACCTATTTTCCTGAGTGAACAAAAAAAAAAATTCGTAAAAAGATTTTATAAATTCCAACCGATGGTAACACTGGCTATTTGTTTGAATGAATGCTGAATGTTAGAAGGAAATGGTTAGGATTGCCATTATTGTTAGAGATGAAGAGAACAGGTACTACACTTTCTCTTTACTTGATGCCCCACACTAGTAGGGTGTGACACAAGATCAGTTTAATATAAGGCGCCCAAGCATGTTCTCTTAGTTCACGTCTATAAATAGCCAAGGGCCCACAATCATCAGCTGCACTGGCATTAGTATTATTACTCACAAAATTAAGAGAGAGATTAAATATAGTTTGTCTACCCAAAGGCAGATACTACACTTTGATCCGAGCAATGAGGGTAGGTGCTGTTACAGGGTTGGTGTCCCTGGAACTAGGCATCCTTTATTGATTTTTTGGGTTCTGTCTGAAGTTAAAAACACAATCGCAAGATAAAATGTAGTTTTTCTGTCCAAAAGCAGATACATTTTGGTCCTAGTCTCATGGCCACTCAGTGAAGAAAAGTTTAACTCTAATAGCACTGTCTATTCAATCAATGAACAGCGAATGTTTCCTTATAAGGAAATGGTTAGTTTTACCGTTCTCATTTTGTGTTCTTTCTCAAACCAAAATATCATTTACTAGCAGTAGAACCCGGCATTGCCCGTGGATGTAACAGTAAGAGATAGATCAAGTATCGACCATCATAAAGACTGAAAAATAAAATTGACAAAGATTATTGTTTAAGGTTGACAGGCATGCATGTCTTAATTAGTTTTTTTTTTTGTTTTTTGGGGGTTTTTTTTTTTACGAATTGGTCAAACCCAAACTCAAACAAAAACATTGTTTTCAATCGTTATGAGTCTACCGATTGAATAGAATTTTATTATAAACAATTGTCTTGTAAATGGGATTTTTAAAGTATTCTGAATGTAAAAAAATAAAGAAAAAGTGTGCAAGACAATAAGAAACACTACCTGCCAAAAAAAAAAGTGAAGTTTTGTTGAAATCGGTTGAAAAATGTAGGAAATTCGATCCCATATATAAATGAACACACACACAACCAACCTGGGTTTTATAATAAGTATAACTCGATATCAGTTGTCCCCCTTTCATTCTCGAAACAGCGATGCCTCTTAATCGTGTTTTCACATTGATTTTGTGCAAAAACAATTTTTTTTTCCAATTTTTGGTGCTGTCAGAACCACCGCAAGGTAATTTTACATAGTCCTGTGAAGTTTTGTTGAAATTGGTTGAAAAGTGTAGGAAATCCAATCCAATATATAAACGTACAGACACAAACACACGCACAACCTGGGTTTTATATAATAAGTATGATCTTCTCATAAATCGACACGGATAATTTTATTTTTTGTTGATTGATTTTCTCCTTGTCATTAATATCTACAGACTGTGTGTCTGTCCTCTGTTTAAAACTTTAATACTTACATTGGTCTGCCATTCTTGGTAACATCTGTGTCGTTATCTGCCTAGGAATATCCTCTTCAATAATGAAATAATTTATTCATTAACCTACATGTTCAACCAAGTTTGGCTTCACATGCCAGGCCTTGAATAGCTATGCAAATGTGTGCCTGCTGTGGAGGTGAGAGGGAACAGGTCGTTTATGTCTCCCAATCCCTGTCAGCCCCAACCCAAGTAATAGGTCATTTGTACTTAAATTCGTTTATATTTACTGTCAATAAAGGATTATGATGTAGTACAATTGTTTTATGTAACTAAAATGTTTCATGTTCCTGATTAACAAAAAAAAAACAAAAAAAAAAACTAAAGAATTATTCTTTCGTGGTATTTATGCCACAGGGTTGAAAGTAAAATACATTTCGAGTTTTTATCTTTTTTATTCTTGCTCTTGAAAAGTGTTGGTGGATGCCAACAGTTGCAGGGTGAGAAAATTGAAGTCAGTAGTCAGACATTGGGTAATAATTTTTTTTTTTTTTTTTTTTTTTTTATTAAGAGTTTAAAATTCATTAAGAACCAAGTTTTTTTTACCTTTACCACCATGTCAGAAGTCAGGAAAAAGTTTGAAAAACAATATAATATTCCGTTTCCTTTCGTTATGCTGAAATAAACCAAAAAAGTGAAACTGATAAAGAAATGAAAATTATTAGAAACTTTAATGAATTTAAAGCCACTTTGAGGGTGGGTGGGGGGTTTGAAAATACAAAAAGAATTGGAGATTTAATTAATGAGAAAGATGTTTCAGCAGAAACTGAAATTTTTTTTAAGTTGTTTGTTTTTTTCTTTCTCTCTCTAAAATTGTTAAACAGTAGAATTCTTCTTTGCCATAACCACCAAATCGGTAGTGAGATCGCAGAAGAAATAAAAGAAGCCAAGTTTGCTATTACTAAAGGTCAAAAGGTTTAGTTAGTAAAGAAATAACTTGGAATTATTATAAACTCTAATGGTAAATTCTTTTTTTTTTTTTTTTTTTTTTTTTAACTTTACCTTTGATCACTAAAATGGGAGAATATTTAACTCGGTTGAATGCAATTTTTTTTTTTTTTTTTTTTTTTCAATTGACAGTTTTTTTTTTTTTTTTTTCAATTGACACAGTTTTTTTTTTTTTTTTAGTTTTTTTTTTTTTAAGGAGTTCTGGATAAAATAAATAGAAATGTGTCTAATTTGTGATAAAGTCTTCCAACAGTCAGTATGCACTTGAATATTTTTTTTTTTTTTTTTTTCACTTTAAAATTCATTAACACTGGAATTTTTCCTTACCTTGATCACAAAGATGGAAGGATATTTAAGTCAGGTGAGTGCAGATTTTTTTTTTTTCTTTTTTCAATTGGCATAAAATTTTTTTTTTTTTTTTGTTTTTCATTTCAACCCAAGCGAGACAATAAAGTCACGATGATATAAAGAGAATGAAAATATATATATTTCACACACACACACACACACACACACACACACACACACACACACACACACACAGGGTGTACATAAAGTCTCATTACAATTTTAAAAATTTATTACAAAAGCAAATCAACAAATTATATGGAAATAGTTACAAAATGAGGATTAGATACTGAAGTTATATTTAATGCAGCTCTATATAGGTGTGCCATTAGTTGCATGAAGCACATCAAGACAGTACTTGATTTCTTGACATGTTCACTAACTCATCATTGGTAGCAATGGTATTAATGATGTCTTATATCTTTGTTAGATACATGATATCTTTAAGATAACCCTATAGGAAGAAGGTACAGGACAGTGATATCTGATAAATGAGATGGTCAGGGAATTATGCCATCGTGTCCTTTCCACTGGTCTAGAAATGTATGTACCTCTTTACTCAATGGGATACCTGAAATACACAAATGCAATGGGATTAAAAACTTTGATAACTAATGAGTACATAGAACAAATCTGATTAAGATATCTCACCAATTTCTTTTGTAACATATTTTTTAAATTGTAAAGAGACTTTATGAACCCCCCTGTGTGTGTGTATATATATATATATATATATATATATATATATATATATTTTGAACAATAAAAAAAAAAAAAAATTAAAAAATTAAAATCTTCAGACACACTGGGTTGTAGATTAATATTCTTTCGTTTTTTTTATTATTATTCCATTTAGATTCCTCGACTAGTTTCAGCCGAAATGGCCATCATCGGGAGGAGAAATATTTCTGCTTGCTGCTAGCACTAAACTACAGAAATATATATATATATATTTCTGAGATGAGATATTATGTACATTATTTATATTATTCGGACTATTTTTCTCATCTTTGTGAGTTCAATACCTGTTTAAGGCAGTGGAGAACTTTCAAAGGGAAATTAACAGGAGATAGCTGATAACTGACATCCATTAAACATGGCACGGGGAACTATAACAGTCTACCCCAGTGAGCAAAATAAAGGGTTTAGTTTGACATTCCAACAACCTGAAGAAGGCCGGAGCGTACAACAGCCGAAACATTGTAATAAATATGGCGACAAAGACGAGGACAATAGTCCAAACACTGTTAATAATATATATAATTTAATAACTTATTTTTCATATAGCACTTACTTAGACCTAAGGAGATGTATATATATTTGTACATGAAGACTTGCATGTACATTTATTTATTTGAATATATATATAATGTATATAAAAGGTTGCATAGTGAAAAGCTCTGATTTGTCTGACGATTTGTCTGAGAGAAGGACTCACTTGACCCTATCCGAGATGAGGTCTAAATAACATTCATTTAAAGTACATTGTTTGAGGCATGGGTACTTGTTTATGACAGGATGAAACAGGTCATTTGTACTTAGATTCAATGAAGGAAAAATGGCCAGGGATAGATTCTTTATATTATCCCATCTTTATTTTCCTAAATAAAAAAAAGATAGGGTAATTATTTCTTCATTGTACAGTGTTGCTAGTAAGATTTATTTTGGAGATATCATTTCAACACAACTGTGAAGATGTCATGAATTTTGAGTGCAGGTTGCTAAGCTTGGCAGATTTTTATTTTTTTAAATATTTGACTTGGAGACAGCGGAGTGTTTGATTTTCTTTTACTTTCAAAATAGAGAAAACTGTTTAGGTTTCTACCAATGAGGCACTTTTCAACTGATTTTTTTTGTTTTAAATTTTGTTTCAAAAAGTTTTTCATATAAAGTGCTTTTTTATGTGAAAGAGGAAAAAAAAAAACTTGAAGATTTTGATCTCAATTTTTATTTAAATTGTCCTTCTCAAAATAAAGTTCTTTCTTTTTTTTTTTTTTTTTTTTTTTTTATATCAAAAAAATTTAGTAAATGATTTTCTCATTGACTTTTTTCTTTTAGTATATGAGTTTTCATTTTTGTAAATTTTAAGCTTTTAAGTTTTTTTTTTAATTTTGTTATAAAAAACCCTGTTTTTCATATAAACACTGTATAAGATGCTGTGTTTTATTATAGTAAAATAAGATTGTTTTTCTTTTTTTTTTCTAATTCTTCATATAAACACTATTAGGTGAGTGTGTTGTTTTTTAATTCAATAGCAAAATTTAGATGCTTGTTTTTTGTTCCCCCCCCCATTATATTGATTGATTTGTTTTTTATGGCTTATCCACTTTTTCCAGGTTATTTAAAGCCAGAAAATATTTTTTTTAGAGTGTAAGAATTATTTTGAGATAATAATGACTTACTGATGCAAGACCTACTAATTAACCCATAGCTGGGTACAGAGAAAAGTTAGATTCATACCTTTCCCAAAGGTATTTACACCTAATTCAATATAACAAACACAACTGAAATTGGAACCCAGCTCTCTGATTTCCCATTCCAAGATGTTGCCCATTACACCACCTGCACATCCAAGCTTACAGCACCTGGTATTCCCAAGTGGTCACCCACCTAGCTACTGACCAATCTTGACATTGCTTACTTGGATGATCATAGAAGACCTGTGTTTCAACTCCATATATCTGTAAGCCTTTCCCAATATAGAAAAACATTTCAAGTGGTTAAATTTTACCAGTATTTTGTTTTATGTTGGGATCCTTTGTGTTGAAACTTGACTAATGCATGGAATAATAATGCAACACAAAATGTACTTAGAACAAAATGTATTGAAACAAGAAAGTGTACACAATATTTACATATAGTCTTTTGTATATTCCGGGGAAGACCCTTCCTGGAGAATGTGTTGACTGAGTCGCAGTCGGGCAGAGTCTCTGGTTGGATCTCTCGATTCCTCCAATCTCTTCCCGGTACCAACCATATTTATATAGTCGGTACTCCACTATGCAAATTAGGTGGATCCTACCACAACACTTTGTTTTGGACATTCTCCGTTTTCCTTCTGGTGTAGAACATTGTTATAAATATTTGCTAATGGCAACAAAAGTCACATGATGTAGATCAAAAAACTAAACAACTGAAACATTGTGTTGAAAGCAATTACAAAAGCTGGTGGGGAGGGGTCGTGAATGCAATTTTGAAAAAAAAAAATCATACATAAGTCTATATATTTTCAACATAATCTCCTTACTTGTCAATGCAATTAATTCATTTTCCCATTGCCATAATGAAGCTTCCCTGTGGCTTTTTTATATAAATATTTTCATGGTAATTGTTCTGATTACTTTAGTACCTAAACTTAATTAAGTAATTAAGTACTAGATTGGCAGCTAGGTCTCATCATTTTACAGTTGAAATGGCTATATGTAACCATAAGTTCTATGCTAACAATTTCTTCTCTCACACTTCTCACCTGTGAAACTCTTCATGCTTCCCAGTCAACTTTGATCTTCAAAAATTTAAATTCATTGTCATTTGTTGTTTTGTCTTAATTCTTGGTCTTTTATTATTATCTCTTAATGTTTTTTTTTTTCTTTTTCTCATATTCTTTTACATTCTGTAACGCCTTGCATTTTACTGACTTTATTGACTTGCAATGTGATAGGATTAAAAAAAAAAAAACAAAATAACATGCATTATATAGATCTAACCTTATACAATGATAATTTAATATCAAAATTAAGTTAATAAATATCAACCTCCAGACCGACTGATCCATGATTGTCTCGGGATATAATTTTTTATTTATATTAGCCATTTATTCATCTTTTTTCCTCGAATTCATTGCAAGACCATGCTCTTCTCAAAGTCTGTCAGGGGACTTATCAGACATGTTAGTCCGTGATGTTATTCACTAATTAAATCTTGACTTCTTCAACTCTAGAGTTTTCCAGCATAGTCCCAAGAACTTCACTTCTTACCTTTGCTTAAGCTCATACAACACCACACTGTAACACGATATCTTGAGTGGCACTTTGGCCTTTTATTGGCTAAACATTAGTCAAAAAAAAAATTAAAATAAAATGTTAGTTTGGCAGGTATTTTGAATTTAGTTATTAAAGTATTACTTTGATCACCCATAATTTGATTTTCTGGACAAAAAATGAACAGAAAATAGAAACTCCTCCGAACTTTTTTTTTTTTTTTTTTCCAATTATCTGAACAAAACCCATTCTAATATTCATCTTGAATGCTTTGGAAATTTAGAAAACCATACTTAATGGGATATTGTTACAGAATGTTGCCCAGAAGGACATTGTCACCTATTTATAATCAACCTAACAGATGATAATATTGTCCAGATTAAAATACATGTTATCAGTTCCCAAATAGGCATTTACGTGGACAACACTACTATTTACTCCTGCCTCAATAGTAAATCTGGTATCGTTGACAAAACTAACCTGGCTGTTTTTCTCGAAAGAACTTCCAATGTGTGGCTGACTGAGGCAGAAAATGGCTTGTAAACTTTAATGCTTCCAAAATGAAACTGCTCTTCTTTACCCACCATATAGAAACCTCCCTGTCTCCTATCAGAATGTCTGATGCCCAACTCCACAAGAGCACCTTGCTGCGCCTGCTTCGTCTCACACTGTCCACTGACCTGAGGTGGAACAAATACATTGAATCAATAGCTTCATCTACTACAAGGAAAGTTGGTTCTCTGTGTCATACCAGAATGTAACCGTGAGTAACAGTGAAGGACACAACAGAATGCCCTCTGTGCTTACCAGTAGCTACCCATGGTATGGCCAACTCTGACTACTCGTAGCTGCAGGCACCATGCTTTATTGAAAGGAGATGGGTTACTCTAAAGAGCTACAAGGGAAGTAACTCTGTATTTAACACATCACGTCCATCCTTCAAATCTATAAATCAACCATCCATCCTTGCATGGAATACTGCTGTCATATATGGCCTGATTCCCCCACCATATGTCTCTAAGTCCTTGACAAAATCCAGAGATGGATATGCAATGTAATAGGTCCTGATCTGGCCTCTTGTCTACAGTCACTTTCTTACAGATGTGCTGTGGCTTCTCTGTCTCTTCTATAAGTATTTTCATGGCAACTACTTCGACGAGCTACATTCACTGGTTCCCAGACTGCATGAATATAAGCGTACTGCTAGGTCGGCATCTAGGTACCACCCTTTCATTATTGAAACGGTTAAATGTAGCCATCTCTTCTAGTCTAACAGCTTCTTCTCTCACACTTCCCATCTGTGGAATTCCCTTCCTCTTACTTGCTTCCCTGATAACTATAATCTTCAAATATTCATGTGCAATGTCAATCGACATCTTCTGATAACTTCATCTTTTTCCCCTTTTCTTCTCTTTCTCCTTTCCTCAAACCTACTTCTTTACTCTTGCTCTCAGCTTCTGTAACCCCCTTGTGTGCTAGTGGCACTCCCGCCTTGCTTGGGGTGAAATGCTTTAAAAAAAAACAAAAGACTGCTCAAATACCTAATTTCAAACACTGTGTTTCACAAATGTTGATTTGGTAGTGTCTTCAACCAGAATCCATCATTACAAATATGTCTACTTTAATCTGTAGTAAACGGCAGAATATATGGTACCTGTACACTAACAAAAATTGTATTTTTCATCGACTATAAACTGGATGAGACTGTGAGAATATTATTTGATGATAAAAAAATATTAAGTTTGTTTGAAGAAATGAGTCATCTTGATTCTTTCTTGATAATTTAGGTATTCAGTTGAGGTGAATTTTGAATTATCTAAACATATTTTTTCAGCTCGTCCAAAAGGTGTTGAGAAAATATTCTATTCTGGGCTGGCTATCCTCCCAAACGTTAAATGAAAAGTTTGATTGGGCTCTTTAACCTTTCATTTAGTGCATAGCTGGAGGGAGGAGAAATGAATTTGTGCTTTTCCCTTTATAACTCTGTATATGACAAAAAAGTTTATCCTGCCACTGAAGTTGGCTCTGATCCCTGAATTTGTTGGAATTTCATAATTGGGTTGTCATATCCTGCTATGGCAACAGAAAACAACTTTGAGTGAATTTAACAATAATGCTACTGCAATTGAGTGGCCTTGAAATAGAATGCAGTAGAAAGGGAAGTAATAATAATGCAGTGTGTTAAAGGTTAACGTGAAGTGAATCTAGTAGCCTTGGCCCAAATTTGAAATTGACCTGCTAATTGTATTTCTCATACCAATTAAGTTGGCTTGAAAAGTTAATCCTCTTTGTCGTGGTATATATTTTCTTCACTGACGTTTTATTACAATTGACAGAGCTTCAGACCCATCACTTCCAATCTTGTTAGGTGTCTATGAGATTTTATATGCATTTGAATGTTTGAATCAAGTGTTCCTGCTGAAACAATTTTAATGAAACAAAAACGATATCATACACTTTACCTAAATTGCAAATGGTTGCTCTGAGTGGGCAAGCGAAACATCATGACCTCTTAACCTCAAGTAGGTTAGAATTTCTTGGTCCTATTTCACCACATTGTTTGAAGTTGGTTAAGGAATGTCAGACCTAACAACGGTTTATCTCTGGCTATAGGGATGCAGGTTCAAATCCTGCCAGAGAGTTCATATTTTTCTTTATTAAGATTTCTCTAATATTCTGGCTGATAGATGAAAATAAATATACTGTTCAATAAATAAATGGAACGTCTACTCAATCTTGAGCATCCACAAAAAAAAAAGTTTAAAGTTTTACCTATATATATATATATATATATATATATATATATATATATATATATATATATTTTTTTTTTAATTTTTTTTTAATAGCAAAAAACAAAAATTACCTCAACATCGAAATAGTCTATTTCAAGCCGTTCTGTACATGGCTATCATCAGCCTCTAAGAGACACTTAGGGGCTGATGATAGTCTATCTCTATGTTGAGGTAATTTTTGTTTTTTTGGTGTAAAAAAAATAAATAAAAAAATACATATGCTCTATTAGAATGAAAACATTGAGCTCTCTGTGGATCAGTTTTAATAATTAATAATACTAGGATCCACCCAGATTATATACTAATGGATCGATAACCTGTACTCTATATATAAAATGTCACTTAGCTGACTTATGTTATATTCAGAACCTCAACCCCAAAGCTTACATGACAGACTTTTTTTGTAATTGTTCAGTCCACTCATCAGGCAATATTAACAATCGACTACTGAAATTAAACATAGCAAAACATTATTAAAATTACTGTATACACTCATGTAATGTGCAATGTTTATTTTAAATTCAGCTGTACTTTTTTATTACAGTAAATAGATATAGTTTGGTTACTGGCTTATCAAGGGCCAGCAGTTCATGCGTTAATTTTATATCTCATGCATGACGCAAACTTCTTAAAATTAGCTTCAAAATTAGGTCTTCAAAAGTCACATGATACGTGAGTATATATAGTAAGTTTCTTCAGATAGACTTTAACATTTACAATAAAAAAAGGAGTATCAAAAATAGAATTAATAAATTCTTTAAACCAAGTAAAATTGAAATGTTACATTTCAGTATAAGAGGTATGGAAAAAATTCAGCATTAGAGTTTTTTTTTTTTTTTTTTTTTTTTTTATTTACAGATTTTTCAGAAATAAAGTTGATCGTTGGTGCACTTGCTTCTATGACTACAGATTTCATGAAGGAGAAATATTTATGAATAGTGTTAAATTAGCTTTGAAGGAACAAGACGAGGTTTCCTAAATTAAATTTTTTTTTTTTTTTTTTTTTTTTTTTCAGTGAATTTCATGTAAAAATGTTTATTTTTCCAATAAAAACATAAAATAATATAGCAAGTCAAAAGGAAATAAATCAACCTTTTACTTACTTCCGCTAAATAAGCGAAAGTTATTCTAAGTGTAGAAAGCAAAAATTTCTCAAACCAATTACACTAGTGAACTTCTGCAAGCCGAAATCATAACTAAAAATCTTTACTCACAGTAGAATGATGAGATTTGAGATAGGCATTCAGTTCAGCACGAAATACACTATGACGTGTATTTTGTCAGCCAGAATTTATCCAAACAAGTCTTATTACTTAGACTGTTTAGACCGTTTTCCTATTCTTCATTGCCCTATTCACGGCCTTCTTCAAGGACACATAGCCCAATGAATAAAAGTATTGATTGAATCCAGTGACTTGAGCCAAAGAGTTCCGAGTTCAGTACCTGGCTACAGGTGAGGTGAGTTGAGTTAAACGGAGATAATTGATACTGAGACATCTGGAAGAGGCATGGCATGTGGAACTAGAATCATACGCCCTGGTGGATGAAATAAAGGGTTCAGTTTGAAATTTGAATCGCCTGAAGAAGGCCAGAGTGTACAATGTCCGAAACAGGGAAAGTGGCAATGAAGATGAGGACAACAGTCTGAACAGTGTAAATAGGGTAAATAATTGCAATACATCATCTCAGAAATATACATTTCTATATTTTATTACATTCAACCAAGAAAGTCTCTCTGTTTAATTATTTTTATTGTACTTTTCTAACTTTCAAAAAAATTTTTTTATTCACCCAATACAAAGCACAACGGTCACTCAAGGTAGAGGGTTACTGTGTAAGAAAGCACAACAGGAAAGATAGCTAAATCTAGACTTGAGAAGGTCGAGACTTCATGAGTAGAGATGTAAGAAGTATAGAGTTGAAGTAGAATTTAGAAGAAACTGAAACCCAATCCTAAACAGGAAACGAGATGAACCTCTACTCCGCTTCAAAAGAGCAAGAAGGAGTGTGAACCAGATACTAGGCAAACTTACCTACTCCTATTAAATATTGTTTGAAATCAGAATTGGGGGTAAATTGCCCAGAGTTTTTTTTTTTTTTTCTGTTCAAGTATTTTGACTATCTTAATCATTAGATAGAATCATGTGCTGTCAGTGTAGTAGGTAAGATTTTGTTGGCTGCATTCTGGTGATTTTTAGATCACTTGAATAGAAATCATATCAAAGAAATATATGTAATGACGAAATGGGAAAGTATGTATCAAATATTTATACATGGTTATGTATGATGTTAATGCTGGACAACTGTGAATAACGGTGAAGAACACAATAGAATGCCCTCTGTGCTTATCAGTAGCTACCAATAGCATGACTAACTCTGACTGCTAGTAGTTGCATGCACTATGCTTTATTGAAAGGAGATGTGTTGCGAAAAAGAGCTACAAGGAAATTAACTCTGTATTAACATATCAAAAATGTTTTTTTATATTAAGATTTACCCTTTACAAGGCCACTTGAGGTAGGGGGTTATATTAGGAGGCAATTTGTGCTGATAGGTGGGGAAGCTAACACTTGACCCTAGCCTTGTACAGGTTAAAATTGTAGTGATTGGTCAAACATCCTCTTGGGAATTGGTTCCACAGTGTAGTGATTTGCAGAAAGAAGCTGTTTGAGTGAAACTTCTTACTGATGGAATATGGAGGCAATGTGGATGGTTTGCTGCTATGTAGGTGGTAGGGTGTGTCCTTGCCATGAAGGTTTGAATTAGTGGGACCAGGGAATGTAGTTCATCCGAGCACTTTTTGTGAAAGTAGCAAAAGATCAGCAAGATGCTTGCCACATCCCATTTGTGGGAGAGAGGTTGGAGGGTAGAAAATAATTTGTCACCCATGAGGGCTTGGAGACAGTTTTGGACACTATCAAGGCTGGAGAGTGAAGTCTGGGTGTCTTCCCCCCAAATATGACAACAATACTTCATTTTGGGCCTGATCTGGTTCTTGTAAAGGTTAAGGGTAGCAGGAAGAGTCAGGTACTTGCTGGAGTGGTATAGGAAACTGATCATTTTTATGCATATTAAAAAACGCGCACACATAAATAAAATTAAATGTTCAGCCTGTCTTTAAAATAAGTTTTGTAGAGACTTTTTTGTTAAAATGAAATCTTTGTGATTGCTGAACCTGCACATATGCAGCCTCTCCTACACATGTAGCCTCTCTGCAGAAAACTTTTCCTGACTAAGAAGGGATTAAAAACATCTGATGTGAGTTTGACGAAGTGCTTTTTAATGGCTGCATCTATTTGAGTACATAGGACAAGATGAAAAATTGCATTGTAAATTTTGTTCATCATGAACATCTTCAGACAGTTTTATTGATAGTGTTGAGTCTATGCCATATATAATCATTTTACTTCATGTATAGTGCACCCACCCAAATTTTCGTTGAGAAACCTGATTTTTTAATAGTGATTTTATAAGCATAGCACAAGGCTGAACATAGGGCACCTAGTGAGGATCAAACTCACTACTCAGTCGTAATTGTTTTAGTGTGACAATCTTGCTAACCATTACACCGCCTTGAGATGCCCAACCTGATGTTTTGATATAGCTTATGTATGTGACCTCCAGCTTCTGAGCAATACTAGTAGGCCTATCGTAGTCAAATATTGCAGTACAGAGCATCATCCTGGACTTGTTTTATAGCAAATCAATCATCTTCATTCTTTTTGTGTACAAGACTACCCCAAAATGGTGATAAAAACTATATAGCATCTAATATCTGAAGCAAAGATTTAGATACCGTACTTTGGTTTCTGTTCATGTCTAGGCTGTGGGAGGTAGGCTAAAGGAACTTTTTTGTACTTTTAAGGTTAGCCGAAAGTACCGTGAGAATATAGGTCCACCGCGTAGGTTATTGTTACCAAAAATGCGCGATTTTTTTCAAAAAATTACTTGTGTGTAGTGTGATCCTCTTCTTCTTTTTTTTTTTTTTTGCATAAAAAAATCTGTGGCAGGCCAGTGTTATCGGAAATGACATTGTTAGTTTATCTTTGACCCTCAAAGGTGAAAGAGAAAAATGAAGGGAGAGAATGAGGAGACAAGAAAATGATGAAAAGGAAAAATAACGACAACATTTGATGCATATGCACACACACACACAACGGTAAAAAAAATCAACCTAACACCAACAAGTGGAACATAAGTTATTTCTTAACATAACATAAAAGTAACAAAAATGAGAATCTGCAGTCAGTTGCTGAAATCTCCTGACAAGTGGACTGAATGATTACAAAAAAGTTTGTCTGAAGTCAGGATGCTGAATATAACATGAATCGGCTAAATGACAATTTGTATTAATCATAACACTGATGAGACGATCCTGTGCACCCCTTGGAGTGTATTCATAAATATATATATATATATATATATGTGTGTGTGTGATTCGCAGAAAGTACTGTTTTGCTGTATTACAGCTCCTCAGTGCGACTAGACAACCAAATGCCTCAAGCCTGGATCAAAACCCAACTGATTTGGTGTCAGAGCTTCTACCACTGAGCTATCTTCACTCGACAATTTGAGTTAGCCAAATCTAGCATATTGTTTTTACAAGCATAAACAAACGCCAAGCAGCCATAGTGCTCCATTCATTTTATTGAAGAGCTTCGCATTTATGCAGGTGGCCATTGTTTTATATGACAAAATGGAAAAAGTTCTCATGGAACACATTTTGTCCCTTAGGACCTCATCAGACTAGGTTTGCTGATGTTGATGCAACTACACATGTGAATAAACAAGTGATGCTGGGAATTTCAAATCCATAAAAAATTTTTTTAATATTTTTTGTTTAAGGCATGTAGCAACATCAGTATGGCCAAGGGCACTCCTTTAAAGGCTAGGAAGGGCAAAAATATTTTAAGTCAAGTGATAGCGATTGTTGTATGAGTCGTACAATTTTTGAATCAAGTACGGGCTCTCACTCTGGCCAGTACAAAATGGCTGCAAACTACATGAAAATTGCCATAGAAGCATGAAAAAATCGATTATTTCCACTATTGATAGTAGTTTTGAAATGCAAAGTTGGTCTTGGCCTTCCCGCTAACTTGGAGCATGTGCATGTAAATTTTGGTGCAAATCCATTGAAAATTGCGGCCATGCATTCATTACAGACACACACAGACACACACACACACACACACACATCCTGCTTTTATAGATAGATTCTACTCAGTCTCATTACGGTGAGCAGCTAATGTGTTTAATGTTTTGTCTTCTTTTTAAATGTCTCTTTTGTGTTCATATAATCATTTATTTAAACTTACTGATGTTTCTCCAATATATTCTTTCTGGCAATCATTGCAAGTAACTGAGTAAATTCCTCCAAATTTTGACTCATTGTTTTGCATTAAGTCTTTTATTATTTTAAATATAGTTATAACAAATATTATGTTGCGTTAAAATAAATTCTTTTCAATTGTAGTTGTGATAGAGGCAGTGGGTAGAACAATATATTTTTTTGGTTCATTGTGTTTGTCAGGACTGGCAGATTTTTTATTGGAATATTTTGTAAGCCTTTTATTTCATATTGAATATGAAGTAATTTTCAAAGTATTTTTAATATATTTCTCCTCTTTGAGTAAATATTGTGGGCTGTAAAATTCTGAGTGCTCTTATGGAGAATCTGATGATTTTTCTCGATTTTATTTTTTCTATGGTGAGAATAGTTAGGTCATTTTTTTTCGTTGTTTTTCAGTGGACACTGAGTTTTAATCTGCTGTCAAGAAATTGTAAGAAAATACATGCCATCATACATCTTTCCTCCAGAACTACTCGTGGTTATATAAAAATTTATATATCATAATCCCATATATATAATGTCAATCGACATCTCCAGTTGCCTTGATCTATCCACTACCCTCATCCTTTCTTCTATCACTCCTATCTGATCTTGCTCTAAATTTTCTGTAACCCCTTGTGTCCTAGTGGCTTTCCACCTCGCTTGGGGTGAAATGCTTTAAAAAAATATATATATATAGTTTATGAAAAACTAGGTAATCCATATGGGTAAACCCAAGGAGGATAAAATCCAGAGAACTCAATGTAAATACAGAGCAAATAATTTAAATAACAAAAGACCACTTTAAGGTTCCATGAAATAATTTATTACATGGAACCTTAAAGTGGTCTGTTTTTATTTAAAATATATAATGTGTAGGAAAAAAAAATGTACATACACACACACACACACACACACACACACACACACGGATGTGCTTAAGTATATTTATTCCTGAGGTGTTATAAATACAGTGCTCAATGTTATGAAGATTGTATTAATTGCATGAAACTCCAAGTAGTGTTATCGTCATTGGATATTATATATATTCACTAATAAATATATATGTAAAAGTTTTGTTACTTAACTAATTGATGTTGCCTTTATTTTGACTGATGAGTTTTTTTTTTAGATATAATAAATTTAACTTTTTTTTTTTTTTGTTAGATATTAATTTTTCTCACTTTTTTGTTATTATACTGCCATAAATTAGATGATGAGGATATAAATTTTTATTTAATTCCAATGTATTTCACTAGCTCTTACTTGTACTTTCCTTTCTTACCCCTGGACATTGTGCTAACAACTTCTTTTCCCTACGACTCTCTTCAATCATGTAAATTCCCAGAAAATTTTTCTAGGTCAAGTAATTTAGACATTTATTTAAACTTATCTGTCAAAATAAATTTATTACCAAATTCTTTGTGTTAGGGTTTTTTCTTTGATGCATATCATATTGCTCTGTTTCTAAACAGATTGAGCTCTCTTTATGGATCTGTCTTTTTAATATTTTATATTAAGACCTACCACTTAAGGATTTTATATTATTATCTCTCTCTCTCTCTCTCTCTATATATATATATATATATATATATATATATATAGGCATGATAATAGAATTCATCTATGAATTGATAAATCAAGATTTCATCTCTGCAAATATACTGACATCCAGAAGCAAGTGGCAATATTTGTATCTCTTGAAGTATCAACTGGAGGGATACTGAGAGTAAAAGAATCAATAAACAATGTCCTCTCTAGTATGTGTATGTAGAAGTAATTAGATATCTTGTTTTTAAAATAATACACCTTCAGGTGATTTATATAATGTCATGATAGGTCTATGAATAGATACTATCGATAAGCTCAAAGCACAATTTTGAAATTGTTTACCTCTTTTGTACCTGTTATTATTGGTTTTATATATACAGTGTAACCCAGATACAAGAGAGTTGTCGGGACAGGAGAAGAAGTCTCTTATATCCGGGTTTAGTCTATTTTATATACATTAACACAGGCTCTAATTTGGGACCAGAGAAAATCACTATTATATCCGGGTTTCTCTTATATCCGGGTTTCTCTTATATCCGGGTTTCTCTTATATCTGGGTTACACTGTAGTTGTGTTTAATATTTACAGTGCTAGAATTTTTTATTTTTTAGGTAGGTTCCATGTACAATAGCTCATACTTTTATGCATGCCTGGGCGTCAGCATTATTTACGTCCTGGATATGACAAACTACCTCCGCATCCTTGGTAAGACAAACTACATCCGACAGCAAGGCCTCTGATCAGGAGGTTTTGAAGAGCATAGAACCACCTCTTAATTGCTGGTGTTCCCAGGTCCACCCTGACCTGGGGTGGTAACACCTGTTAGGGTCTCAAGTATGGGCAAATATTAGGTTGGTGGAAAAATAATTTCATTTTTTGATGTTAAAAAATGTCAAAAAACGATATTATTTTTGCACCAACCTAATAGTTGACCCCCCAGACTGGGGTCAAAGCACTATGAAAGTGTAAAAATAAGTCTTAATACCAGCAATAAACTTTTGAGGAAAAATTACCAGCAATATATTTTTGAAGAAAATAATTGTTACTTTATCGCCAGCAATACATTTTTGGAGGGAAAGATTGACTACAATACATTTTTGAAAAAAATATTACCAGCAATACATTTTTGAAGAAAAAAAATATTACCAGCAATACATTTTTTGAAGAAAAAAAATATTTCCAGCAATAAAAAGACTTGTCAGCATTAAATAACCAATTGAAGTTGATATGCTGTAAAACAAACGAAACCAACATTATTTCACTCTTTCTTTTATTTAATAAATTTTTTAATGGTTTTCAAACATTATAGTTTATAGTTTTCCCTTCTGCAATAAATAACAAACATTTGATCCCAGTTGATAACTTACAGTTTTCTTAAAAAATCCTTCAGATAATTTCAGGAGAGATTTCTTTGTTTTCATCTTTATTAATTTTCTCTTTCATGTCTTGTGCATACTTTGACTATGATTGAGAGCTATAACCAGAAATGACAGAACGGTCTTTGGGAGCAGACAGGTTGATTGACTTTGTACTTTTGAAAAACTGACAAGCAAGCAGATCCTACTTTAAAAGTTATTGGATTATTCTGAAGTTAAGTCACCATTAGAAAAGACATTTCATGGTGGTGAACTTTATATTTACTGAACAGTATTCATTTGATTTAGGAAACAGAATTCCATTTTGCAAGTAGAAAGAAAAAACAATTCTCTGTTCAGAATGGAACTGAGACAATAGTAAATCAAGTCCTGAAAGTGAGCTGTCAACAATGTCACTTTGTTTCTTTACTGCTGCCCAAAATATTTTTCAATAAAATTTTGGTTCACTGTGTCATGCTAGACAATTTTCCTCACCAGAATCTATCTTGTACATTTATGAGTCTACCATTCATCCATGCACTGAATATGTTTGCCATATCTGGTCTGATGCTCCAACTATATATCTAGAACTAACTTGACTAACAGTCTAACTCTCTGCCTTCGGGTGGAGAGGAACCCGGACGAGGCTTTGCCAAAGGGCAGTGTCTCATTCGGGGTGGTTGACTGCTCCTGAACCTGTTTATGTGGGTTCAAAGAGGTAATATTTTTGGCTGAGCCTATAGGCTCGGAGATCCCATGTTAAACCCAGCTTTGTGCCACATGTAACCCTCGTAGGGGAGGTAGCTAAATATCACTATATATCTAGAAATTCTGCAATGTCATCAGTTATGATCTGGCATCTCAGCTTCAGTCACTTTCTCGCTCCCATAACACAGATTCTTGGTACCTTTTTTTTTTTTTTTATAAATATTATGGTAATTGTTCTTATAAGCTTTCGTCTTTGGTACCTCAGCTTCATGAATTTAAGTGTCATACTAGATTGGCAGTTAGGTCTCATCAGTTTACTGCTGAAACTGCTAAGTGTAACTTTAAGTTCTAATAGATATTTCTCTCACACTTCTGATTTGTGAAACACTGTTCTGGTTTCTTTGTTTCCTCTCAACTATGGTCTTCAAAAATTCCGTCCTGGGTATGACAATAGACTACCTCTGTGTCCTGCGTAAGATGATAAACTACATCCAACAGCAAAGCCTCAGATCAGGTTTTGAGTAGGATGGAACCACCTCTGAATTGCTGGTGTTCCGTGTCCACCCTGACCTGGGGTGGTTAGCTCCTGGTAGGGTCTCGGCTCTGGGCAAATAGTTAACCCTCAAGCTGGGGTTAAAACACTATGAAAGTGTAAAAATAGATTTTAATACCAGAAATACTGCATAAAAAATTATCAGCAATAAAGTTTTGAAGAAAAAATTATTACCAGCAATAGATTTAAAAAAAAAAAGAAAAAAATATTACCAGCAATACATTTTAAAAAAAAAAAAAAAGAAAAAAAATTGTTACCAGCAATAAAAAATTTGTCTGCATTAAATAACCCATTGAGATTGATATGCCATAAAACAAAACAAACCAAATCTTGAAAAATTTAAATCCACTGCCAATCATTGTCTTCTGAAGAATTGAGGATTTAATTCACACGTAAACCATTTGAATTGTATGTTGAGCAGTTTGAACACTGGAAAAGTGACACAGAGTTAGAGGGCAATGATGATTGACATGCGTTCTATGAAGATGAAAATGCAAGCTGTAAAGCAAAAATTTCATTTTACATAAACAACAAATTTGGAGTTGATTTTCCCAGTCGAAAGTTGAGTTGGAATACCAGGAGGGGGTGGATAAGCCACCCACACTCACTGAGGAGATTTAGTGAGCGGTAATGACATGAGAGTGGAAGAAGGGAATTCCCTAGAATTATCAACTTCTCTTACTTTGCCAGTTTGGGTGAATGTCCATAAATATGAATGCATGAAGAAAATTAGGCAGAAGAGACGCAGAAGTGACAGAGACAAGACCAGAAACAGGAGAGAGGCCCACATGATTATCTGCCAACAAAAGCCTCTGACAAACTTTACCAAAACAAAGCCTTGTGACAAACTTTACGAAAACAGCAAACCAAACTTTGCCATGTCAACAATAATATCACTTCCAATTTAGATGCGGG
This sequence comes from Acanthosepion lycidas, assembly GCA_963932145.1. NCBI lineage: Eukaryota > Metazoa > Mollusca > Cephalopoda > Sepiida > Sepiidae > Acanthosepion > Acanthosepion lycidas. Next base: position 21,823,525 of record OZ010614.1, read on the forward strand.
TTGGGTTGATAATTAATTGCATGCAAACTCTAATGATAACCAGTTATTGTACAAAGGACTGATATAAAAACAGTATTTTTGTTCAATTTATTCAAATGTTATTTTTTTCTCCTGTACATCTTCACCCTGCTTGAACCAACTTGACATGAAGATACTTGCAGCAATTCAGTCTTGGCCTCCTTATGATCAAATTTAAATCACAACATTGGATAGGGCAGGTCTGAAATCAAAGTGATCTTTATCGATCAGCCGTGGTGTTGGAAGTCTTGGACAACTGGGGAGGATGTTGTACGATTACAGAGAGGGTTACAGAGAAAGAGGCACATTTTATGGGGATATGTGAGGAACATAATGGTTAACCCTTAGACTTGAACAGGTTAAGATAGTAGTGATTGGAGAAGTATCCTCTTGGGGTTGGTTCCACAAAGCAGCAGTTTGTGAGAAGAAGCTGCTTGATACAAAGAGCAGTGGTTCACAGGAAGAAGCTGCTTGAGTTGAACTTACTTTTTACCGACAGACTACAGAGGGAATTTGGGTAGTTTGCTACGGTGTGCCTCCTAGAACTGGTGAAAGTAAGGAAAGATCATCTGAGCACTTTCCATGGAGGTAGCAAACATTGACAGAACCAACTCTCCTGCCCCATGTCCTCTCATCGTATGTGAGGAAATCGTGAAGACACTCAGCACCATTGAAAAGATCAAGCATTACATAACAACTCGGCTTTCTTTTGCATCTTAGTAGCTTGATTGCCTTGCTTGGGATGAAATGATTTTAAAAAGAAGAAAAAAAGATGTCCTTCACCATGCCTGTGTACCTCCAGCTCTCTGTGTTACATCTCCCATCCTCTGGTACTACCCTATTCGAACAGTTAAACGTCTCTATCTGCTTGATCAGTGCTCATCCCCATCCGAGCACAGGCTCCTCAGCCTCCTCAGTGATTATGCCATACCTATTTTGATTAACCACTTAAAGCAATTACGTCACTTCATAATATTGGCGATCATGGCTCTCCACCATTTCCTGTCCTTTGTAGCTCTTAATAAATTTTTTCTTTTTGTTATCTCTCCTCAAGCTCATTCTTCTTCTCCTGTGATTTATTAAAAAGAACCTTAAAAGATATTTCTTTTTTTTTTTTTTTTTTTTTTTTTTTTTTGAATAAAGTGTTGGGTATTGTACTTAAAGTTCTGGATAAACTGTCTGAAATTCATATTTTGTTTTGTTCAAGTACGTTTAACCATCACAGTCATTATCAAGAACCAATATAGTGTCTATGTGATAATAACAATTCCTTTGTGTACATCCTGGTATTCATTGAGAAGCATCATAACATCTACTTGATTTGTCAACAAATATATAAATGGCAGCTGGGTCTGAATGCAATCAGTTACTCTGCTGATTCCTTGGTTTTGCCTATTTTTTGTTGTTTTTTTTTTGTGCACATTTTTTATCCTTGATTGAGCTCTGAATTGTGAGGAGTAGTAACCAGTTGGCCCCCACCCTTTTAATTAATATATTGTTTCAGTACCCTGATTTGTGGTGATAAATTTTATTTTGTTATCCTTGCTCTTCCTTCCCTTTTATTATACGTATATTTTGTGTGTATTTAGGATTCCCCATATATATATATATATATATATATGAAACCTTGGAAGCATTTTACAGTAAAAAATGGAGGCATAACTAGTAATAAAGGGACAATTAACCAAAGAAGAGATATCCCAGATATCCTTGTAAATTTAATAAAGGGTTTGAAATTTCCTTAAAGTTAGTTGGATTGGCAAACACCTGAATAAGACTAGAGGTTATAACAGTTGAAATTTTGTGATAATAACAATAAAGACAGTGAGAACTGTAAATAATTTAAATTGCAAGTTCAATCCCTAGGCTGGGTAGTATAGATATTAGGATCATGACTTTTTTGTAACCCTATCTTCTTGTATCATAAATCAATAAAATTTTGTTCAAAAGCAATGAAAAACATTTGTTTTAGTTCTCTAAAAAGGTTAAAACAACTGAAAATTTAATCTTATCATATACACAATAAGCGTAAGAAATCAAAATATTTCAGAAACTTCAATTTGCTAATGATGTAATTGTATAGTACTTCTGTATTTTTTAATGCATTTAACAATTTTTAGTTTTAGCATAATGTACAAACTTGCAAATAAACAAATTCTGGAAGGTTCCAGAAAGTCAAAATAATACTATACTTATATACAATTATAAAATTTTCATGTTGTGGTTGACATTTTTAAAAGAAACTAAATTAAACCCCTCTTCATCAGTTTTTAACAAAAGTTCATTGAATGATGATACAGGAAATCAATTATTTTACAAAAAGTCAAACCCCTAATAGATATACACAAACTTGTTGGAAACAGGACTAAGCAGTTTTAAAAGGACAGCAAACACTCAGTATCACTAAATATGAATAACAGAATGAAGGAAGTATATTCCTGAAGATTGAATAAAGGGTTCAGATTGAAATTCTCTGAAGGTTATCAAGGCCAGCAGAATTCTAGATTAATAATAAAGTTAGGGATATTAGTTTGACTTGGAATAATGTAAATCTTACTTATTATAAAACGTAGATTGTGTGTGTCTATATGTTTATATATTGGATCAGATTTCCTACATTTTTCAACCGATTTCAACAAAACTTCACAGGACTGCATAAAATTAGCTTGCGGTGGTTCTGACAGCGCCAAAAATTGAAAAAACATAATTGTTTTTGCACAAAATCAATTTGAAAACATGATAAAACACGATTCTGTCGCCAGAATGAAAGGGGGACAACTCATATCGAGTTATACTTATCATAAAACCCAGGTTGTTTGTGTGTTCATTTATATATGGGATCGGATTTCCTACATTTTTCAACCGATTTCAACAAAACTTCACTTTTTTTTTTTGGCAGGTAATGTTTCTTATTGTCTTGCACACTTTTCTTTATTTTTACATTCATAATGCTTTAAAAATTCCATTTACAAGACAATTGTTTATAATAAAATTCTATTCAATCGATAGACTCATAACGATTGAAAACAATGTTTTTGTTTGGGTTTGACCAATTCGTAAAAAAAAACAAAAAAAAACAAACTAATTAAGACATGCATGTCCGTCAACCTTAAACAAACTTTGTCAATTTTATTTTTCAGTCTTTATGATGGTCGATACTTGATCTATCTCTTACTGTTACATCCCCGGGCAATGCCGGGATCTCCTGCTAGTAATAGTATAAAAGTTGAACTGTAATAACTTAGATATAATTTTGAGTAAAGTACTGATCCAACCTGCACTTAAGATAAAGGTTTTAACAGGATTTGCTATTAGATGATAACGTTGCTTAGTAAGTTGTAAGGACATAAAAGGAATAAATGGGAGAGACAAAGACTTAAACAGACTTAAAAATTTTTGCATGTAAAAGCAATTGAAAGAATAATTCATTGGTGTATATCACTCAATGATCCTAACAAGCACCTAACATTTATTATCTACTACATGACGTTTAAAGCATCTAACTTAATTATTACCAACAACACAGAGCCTTACAATCCCCCTCTTATGTAAAAATAATGTCTATATATTCTCATGCCCCCTGAGAGATTGCATCTCCAACACTAATAATCAAAAAACAGCATTAAATACTTACAGTGGGCACACATGCCCCACATTCTCTTGCAGACTGACCTGTCACCTGTTGAAAGTTAGTGCAATCTGTGCACATATCGACCAGCACATCATGAATGACTAATGTACAACTATCAACGTGAGACAAATATTAGATAACACCAAAATATTCTCCAGCCCCCAATGCAAGGAAAAATTCAAAACTGTAGAAGCTATTATTATACAAAATAAACAGATCGTATTAAATAAAAAATAATTTACCACAGGAGATAGTTTCTTTAAAGTACATAGGATAGAATTAATGTGCACACATATTCTATTTATAATAGAATAATAAAATAAATAAAATACAAAAAAAGTTTTAAATTAATAAATAAATAAATTGCAATCATTTTTGTGTGACCTCAATCTCAATAGCCATGATACATGATATCACACTCGACTATTTCAAACATTCAGCTATCCAAAGAAAACCAGGATACAGACATAGCAATTCTAACGATCATACAGACATCACATCACTTCTTGATAATGACTGAGAAAGTCGAAAGTACTTGAACCAAAATAACAAAAAACTGTCAATGTTCACTTATTTACATATTGAGTTTAGTCTATGATGAAAAATTTGAGAGAAAGTGTGGACATAAGACTCAACACTGCATGATATCTATCAATTTCCCACTTCAACATGATTTTCAGACAAATATGTACAAAACTGCAAAACATGCCCCACTAATAATCAAAAGACAACATTAAATACTTACATTGGGCACACATGCACCACACTCTCTCGCAGATTCACTTGTCACCTGTTGAAACTTAGTGCAATCTGTGCACATATTGACCAGCACATCATGAATGACTAATGTACAACTATTGACATAAGATAAATATTAGTAGATAACACCAAAATATTTTCAGCACCCAATGCAAGGAAAGAGTCAAAACTCTAAAAGCTATTACTATTCAAAATAAACAGCCTACATTAAATATAATTTACTACAAGAGACGGTATCTTAAAGTACATATCATATAATTGTGTACACATATTTTATTATAATAATAAAATACACAAAATTTTAAATTAATAAATAAATAAATCACAATCTTTTTTTGTGCAACCTCATTCCCAATACCCATGATACATGACATCATGCTAGACAATTTCATACGTCCAGCTCCCCAAAGACTATCAGGATGCAGATAAAGGAATTCTAACAGATGGGCATCACATTGGTTCTTGGTAATGACTGCAAAAATATTTGAACAAAAATAACAAAATATGAACTTTTGGACAGTTTATCCACAACTTCGAGCACAATACCCAACAGCTTATCTAAAAGTTGGAAAAATACAATAAAAACAGACTTTGTCAGTTTGTAATCAAACTTGTTTGGAGATAAATGTATGAGGTTGGATTAATGATTTTTAGGACCTGACACAGTTATTTCCTGAACTTTGATCTGAAATTTTCACTGTATAATATTTGATCTTTATAATAAATATTCTCCACTGAATGAGATAAAGAAATTAATATAAATACGGTTTTTTTTTCATCATTACATTGAAAACTTGTCTATATGAGAGAGAAAGACAATGTAGGCATAGATATCAACACTGCATAGTGAACATAAAGCTCATGATTCAAGCAACCTTCACACCATAAATATGGTAATGGTAATATTAGCTGTTTCCTTATAAGGAAACATTCAGTATTCATTGACAGAGCAACCAGTACCACTTTCGGTTGAAATTTATAAAATCTTCCTCTTCATATAATTTTTTTTTTTCTTTTCAATGAAAGAAGTTACTCAAGTACAGTAGTGGTTATCACTCTTTCCAGTATTGATGGGAGTTTCCTTCCTAATCTTTTATTTGAAGTAGTGGAATTTCAACATCATGATTCTTATTTTCTCTTCATGTTATGTCCATTTTAGTTGTTGCTTCTGTTAAAGGTGATATGGTTTCAGTTTTCTTAAGTTCTTCGTTTGTGATTCTGTAGCAAAAGCCCACAAGGTTCAAAGAAGTGTGGTAATCACCAAGACCCATAGGCTTCACTCCCTGAAAGCCATTTTCAAAAATTAATTGAACTGTTGTATACATCTGACAGTTTTGATATTTCTGAACAGGCTTGGTGCCATGCCTGACCTCTATATGAAAGTTTTGATCTGACAAGGCTATTTAAGAATATGGCTTGATTTTTCAGATTAATGTTCTGGAATTGCAGCAGTTTGCAGTGTTTAATAAAACTGCCTCTAGAATAGCCTGTTCTTTGTTCAATTTCTTTATCTTTGAAACTAATTTTTTTATATAACTGATCCAGATACCAAAGTATTCAAAGTGTTGGGTATTTAATAATTCCACTTACTGAATTTTTGTGATGGATTCAGAATATGTGCTGTCACTGCTTTAACCCTAACTGATCATAGTTTCTGCTTCAGAAAGGTTCATCTTGATTCCCATTACTTGGAACACTTGGTAGATGATGTTGCTTTTCTGTTCAAGATCTTATAATTATGAATACCTATGTCATCAGCATATCTCCCTTCATCATCAGTACATTGGTATCAGTTTTCCATTAGTAGATCTGTTTGTGATGATTTATGGAATGTTAAAATGATCAGTGCCTATCTCTTCACATCTATGCTTGTAAATGCCCAGGACATCATCTTGGAAAAAGTGAAATAGACCAGGGCTCACATGTCCTCTTTATACTACTGATGAGGTTTGGAATATAGGAAATTTGAATTTTATATATTGTTTAAAATTTACTATATTTACAGGGAAAGAATATTCAATACAAAGACTAGGCCTATGTAGATATAGACAATATGATCATAACAATCAACTATTAAGTGACTTTCATGTCTCAATATGATCTTCAAATTTGTCTTGAACTGAAGATCATATTGATGCATGAAACTAACAATCACTATGCAGTGTTGATTGCTCTGGCCACAAGTTTTTTATATTTATAGTGGAAGAGCGTTCAAGATAAAGATAGTGCATTTGTAGATATATACAGTATGGACATTCAAGTTAATATTGCATTTTTTCTGTCAGTTTTGTACATTTAGCAGTCCATCCTGGGTATGAAAATAAACTACATTTATGTCCTGGGTAAGACGGTGAGCTACGTCCAATAGCAAGGCCTCTGATCAGGAGTATTTGAGAAGCGTGGATCCACCTCATAGCTGCTGGTGTTCTTAAGTCCACCCTGACCCGGGGTGGTAGCACCTGTTAGGGTACCAACTATGGGTAAATAGTTATCCCCCAAACTGGGGTTAAAACACTATGTAAGTGTAAAAACTGTTTAGAACTAGAAATACGTTGTAAAAAAAAAAAACAAACAACAAAAAAAGACATTACTAGCTATACATTTTTAAAGAGAAAATATTACCAGAAATAAAAATTTTGTTGGCATTAAATAACCCATTCAGGTTGGTATGCCGTAAAACAAACCAAACCAAACATTTAGCAGCAATCAGACGAGGTTCTGGCTTTGGTGAAAAATACAAAGTGTAGCATTAGGCCTACTGAATGAGGTGATTGTAAGGACCTTATGTATTTGCAAGAGGAGGAAGTAAGAAGTGTATGTTACAAAGATTTATAGGGTAGATCTTAGACTTTGTTGGAATTGACTGGAGACTTTGTTATAATCTTCCTAAAATCGGATCTTCATCTGATTCATGTTAAACAAATTGCCACCACTGGCTAGATGTGAGCACTCTGAAACTCAAGACTGAACTAAAAATTCCGCTAACTGCACATTGGCTCCACTCATATGTGACGTCACCCCTGGCCTCTCTGCCCCCGTGCTATCCTGTGACGACCAATGTGGCTTTGTATTGGTCACGGCGCCAAATGTGACGTGATCCTGTTATCACGGCACCAAATGTGACATTCTAACTCTTTGCTGATTCGGAAGGGAATCTGGTTAGATTCGGTATCAGCTTTGTCGTTCCCAGCTTGCCTCCAACGTCTGGTTACCGAAGTAACTGCTTTGATTTCTAGTTTAACCTACCCACATTGTGATTTGTTCTTAGGTAGATGAAATGAATCAGTTGCCGGGCCGTAATGCAAGCTGAATTTGAGCAAAGGTAACATCGCACAAATATATGTAAAAGAAAATAAAGTAACAACTTGAAAAGTTCAAATGTGTTAAAAAAAGAATAACAAATATTTTTATATCTGGTTGCTGAATACAGGGCTGCGTCTTTCTCCCAAACCACTTCTATGGATACGTGACACTTTGTGTTTGTTAGGCGAGTCTTAATATCTTAAGTGGTTTTTAAATAAACTGGTTTTTGGTGTCTTCAGGCGATATTCATAAAACTTGTTTTGGGGGTGTGAGTCTAAGTCGTTCTTCAAAAATAAATTGTTTTTGGTTAGAAGTCTAAGTCGGAATGTGTGGATCTTCAGTCAGCTTCCTGCGAAGCTGGTCTCAGAGCTCAGAGCTCAACTCAGTCTGCGTCTGTCCGTGTCTGCTCGGAACTGTGTCTCTCCAACTCTGTCTACTCTGTTTATTTGGACGCTGACCAAAACCGGGTGGGGGCCTGTCGTTGTTTGGGTTCCCTGATAATTCCAAATCCACAATAGGGATTTTCTTTGTTTTCGTACTGGAAAATTTATCACTTTCCATTTTTGGAAGTCCATTACTTTCTGCTTTAGAGGGGTTCTTAAGGGAATCGTCCTCCCAAATTCTTCCTTTCTCATATTGGTATCTCACCCCAATCCCCTCAGAGGGCGTCAACAGGTTTCCTTTCTATCTGATAGTGGTATCTCACACCAATCCCCTCAGAGGCATCAACAGGCCTCCCCTCCTTCTCATATGTTTACCTTCGCTCATGCCACCATTCAGCCAATGAACACTCAGCAGCGTGGGTGTGGCTAGATTGGCCTCGGTTCAAAATTATCGCTCAAAGGAAAAAAAATTCCTCGACTTTTCCTCGACTTGGCCCCTACGACTCATAGTGTGGTCCTTAATCTCTATCTTAACCGAATGTCATCTGGAATTTATCAACAAGATTTTTGTCAAATGATTATCATCAGAATGGTCAAGTGAATCTCTTTGTAACCTCAACACCTTCGTACTCCTATCATCAACAATCTGTCCTGGTAACAAACTTTTATCATGCCAAGGTCTGAACATAAAACAGGTCTTTTTCTAAATCCAAATGATATCTTCGAAAGATAGTTAATGGTTTATTCTTTCCCTTTCTCTCTGGGGTGGCCTCAGCTGATGCCTTTCTCGATCAGTGCATGACCTGATTACGATTATCTTCCAGCTTCTGTTTTGTAGGCCACTTGACCAATTTGAAATGTTCATTATTGCCATGGGCAGAATTGCTATCTTTTATTCGCCGCGTTGTAGCATAAATTAATTCCGACAGATCCGAGATCTTACGAATTTCCTATCTTCAGTGAAAAAAAAATACTTTTCCTCGCAAATGAAAATAAAATCTTTACCACTTTTCTTTTGTTAAAAAAAAATAACATCGCTCAGTATGTCTTTCGTGATAGCTTCTTCTCACCTTAATTATTTCTCGCTTTTAATTTTCACGCGACTGCTAAATAGTCTCACACATACCTTCCATTTTACTTACACACTCAAAGAAAAATACAATCGGGAATTTTCACTCAATAGTACCTATTCCTGCATCAAGAAACAAAATAAAAACTGAAGCTGATCTGAGCCTAAGAAAAGGACGTAAAAGCCCCATGAAAAGGACATCTTCTGCAGTTGGATGGCACAACAGCCATAATTCACAACGCTCGTCCGAATGCAACCTTCTATCTGTAAAGACAACTCACTAAAAGCCATTGCCGCAGTAAGTCACAACTCACCCCGACTCTTCTGCCATATGCCTTTGCAGACAACTTTTACAATTCTACTTATGTCTTTCTTTCAATGAGACGTTTACACCAATTTGCCATTTGTCGTGTTTTTATGTTAATACAATCATTTTTCTTAAACCTCCGTCATTTCTTTGTTCTGCCACCGTAGGCTTAATATGACAACTTAAATAGGTTAAAACTGTAGTGATTAGGCAAGTGTCTTCAGTCTGAGGAAGAAGTTAAGTGGAATGTCTTCCTTACTAATGGAATATGAAGGGAATGTGTACAAGTCAACCCTATATATGTGGCATGGCAGGTCCTAGCTCTGAACTGGTGGAACTAAGTAATGTTTCTTGTGTGAACCTCTGCAATGAGAATAATGCTAGTAGCAAGAGATTAACAACATTTTGTCTATCAGAGATGGGTTGCAGAGTTGAAAATAATTAATCACCCACAAGCCCATATAAATGATTTTGAACTTTTGGTTTGCTCTTGCCCATGCATATCAGCAATACCGCTTTTTTTGTCTTTCTCTAATTTGACTCTTGTAATGATATAACTTAGTAGGAGGAGTTGGTTACTTTTTAGAGAAGTACTAAAAATTCCACCAGGTCTGACCTTCATGGTTAGGACCCACCATGTCACTTACATGGTAACAAACCACCCTCATATTTCCATATTCCACAGATGAGAAATAAATTCCACACAAATAGCATCTTCCTGTGAACCACTGCCCTATGGAACAGACACCCAAGAGGACAATTCCCTGATCACTACAATCTTAACCTATTCAAGTCTAAAGTGAACCATTATCTTCCCATCCTAACCATATAGACTACCCCTTAGTGTAACCCTCTATGTCAAGTGCCCCCCCCAAGGCCTTGTACAGGGTGAACCCAAAAAAAAGAAAAAATTTCTGGCATCTTTAGTAGAGAAAGATGAGGGTTGCTCATCACTGCCCCATCATGTAATGGAGCCAGTTGTAATTGCTGATCCATTCATTTGAAAATTTATCTTTTCAGCAAAAATTTGCATTTACACTCTCTATTTCTACTGTAGATAGAATTAAGCAATAAATTCTCTGTGAAGCCATATATATATATATATATATATATATATATATATATATATATATATATATATATATAATGCAGTATTTCTAAGTATAATGGTAATTTTCTAAGTGTATTTTAGCACAAGGCCAAAACCATAGGGCACGTAGTAAAAATCAAATTCACTATTCAGTTGTAATTGTTCTAGCAAGACAAGCTTGCTAGCCATTACACTACTTCAAGATGCCCTAATGATGGTAAGATTATGTATTGGTGTTCATTATGTGGGTTGTGTGTGTGTGTATATATATATATATATATATATATATATATATAAAATAAACAGGGTGGTGTGTAATAGTAATATTAGCTGTTTTCTTATAAGGAAGCATTTATTATAGGAGGTGGAAAAAAAGAGGGAACTGTTTTTTCTCCTTTTTGTTTTGTTTTTCTTTTTTTTTTGTTAGGAATTTTTATCAGGGTTTTGTTAAGGACAAAAATGTTTTAGATTATTTATTTTTATTTTACTACATATTTTTAGTTTTATTTTAATCTGTATAATAAATATGAATGTCAGTGTGTCAAACTTTTTCAACTTAAAGGTACACAATTCCGTAACTTTCAATAGCTCATTTAAAATGAAAAAAATTAGTGTTTCAAAATAAAATTGTGTGTTTTCAACTTTAATCCTAGAGGTCATAGGCCAATATATCATACCATTTTGTAATCAGACTGACTCTGTGAACAAATTAAAAACATTTGGAGCCAGATCTGGACCTACAATCCTGAAATTTTTGATTCTAAAGTTTTCATTATTGTGATTAATTTTGGTGATATATATATGTGTGTATGTGTGTGTGTGGGAAGAAATATAGTCTTAAGATGTGCTATATTTATGGGATAAAGTGCTCAATATAAGAGAGCGTGTGTAAATATAAAAGTGAACATAGGAGTCAACACTTTGTCTGTTTCATGCTAAGTGTTGACTTCTATGTTCACACACACACACACACACACACACACACATACATATATATATATATATATATATATATATATATATATATATTAGGTTGGTGCAAAAACAATTTTGTTTTCTCACATAGTATTAGTTTGGTGCAAAAATAATTTCATTTTCTCACATAGTAACATGTTAGAAAACGAAATTATTTTTGCACCAACCTTATATATATATATATATATATATATATATATATATATATATATAATTTTGGTTTGTGATTCTTTTACCACAAAACAATTTTTGTAACTTGGAAATAAATTTGCGATTAATTGCAAAAGTCATGAAATTAAAATAATTGTTTGTACAGAAAATAAGGCCCTGCGTACATCAAATTGTCTTTAAATTAAGTGGCAGCATAAGATATATCATTGAACTTTTAAAAGTTAAGCTTAAATATTAATGCAATACTTAAATGCAATGATTAATTTTGAGTTCTTCTGTAGTTTATTGTTGCCTATCGTATCTCCTCCTCCCTACCTATTGTGATGATGGTCCAATCAAGATCCCTCTGCAGGAGCTGTATTAAATATCACTTGATAGGGCAGCTTTCAAGATAGTTTTTAATATATGCCAGTCCTCATTCTCTGTTTACTGTTTTTTTTTTTTAATTTTCCTTTCTCCACAATTTTTCTTAGTTTTCTCGACTCAATTGTTCTTCCGCCTCAGCAACCGCTTGCATTTTAGTGGCTTTTTTTCCTTGTTAGGAGAAATGATTAAAAAATATGTCTGATGTGATGGTTGAGTTAGTTCTTGGTCTGAGCTTTGCTGTGCTGACGAAGAAGAAAACCATGTTTTACCTTGAAAAAGAATGTTTTCTATGTGCTATCTCTCAAAAAAGAAAATCAAGATCGTGTCAAATTAAGTAGACCTCAAAATATGGCAGTTATTTGTGCTTCCTACCTTTCTCAACCAATCCCACCCTCTCCATCCTGGGTATGATGATAAACTACATTCGTGCCCAGGGTAAGATAATAAACTATGTTGAATAGCAAGGCCTCTGATCAGGAGGCTTTGAGGAGCGTGGAACCACATCTTAATTGCTGGTGTTCCCAGTTCCACCCTGACCCAGGGTGGTAGTACCTGTTAGAATCCCAGCTATGGGCAAATTGTTAACCCCGAAACTGAGGTAAAAAGCATTATAAAAGTGTAAAAAAAAATAGCTTTTAATTCTAGAAATACTTTGTAAAAAAATTATTACCAAAAATAAATTTTTGAAGAAAAAAATTAGTCATATATTTTTGAAAAAAATACATTTTTTTAAAATAATATTACCAGGCAAAAAAAGTTGTCAGCATTAAATGACCCATTGAGGTTGATATGCCGTAAACCAAACCAATCACAACCTTTCTTACCTCAGTAAAAGAATGCTACTTTGAGCCACAGGATTTTCTTGGTTTCTTCATTATTGAAGAAGGCAATTCATTGTAAGTTATGATGTAGATTTTTTATCCTTTTGATTTATGAGCTCCCAACATTTTCTTGCTTTTAAGATCAGCCCACCAATCCAAATTCTTCTGGGTATTTTGTCATATTTCTAGAAATAGGGTGATCCAAGAAACTTTCAACACTTTAAAGTGTATGTGTATATCTTGATTTGTACACTATTTGGAAATCTTTCATTGTTTCCTAAGTTGTCATGATTAACTTCTCTGTGCACAATTTTGAAATCTCTCATGGGATACATTGTCAAAAAGTGTAAAGTGGGGGAGTTAAGCCTCCTCGATATATACACACACACACACACACACTTAGAAATACTTCCCTACACCATTAATTGGTTCCAAAAACCATGATGCAACCTGGTTTTTGACGTAAACTGGATATTATCATCATCATCATATTCCTCTTGGTTTTTGTCATCGTAAGGTGGATATAAATGCAGAAAGCCACGCTAACTCTTTTCCACAATGGTCTATTAACAACAACCATTAGCAATTCTGGTGCAGTCATACTTGTCCCTTTTTTGATATTGCCCAACCAGTTTTTGCGCTGGCACACTTCTCCTATGTCTACCTTCAATGATGCCTTGCATGATAGTCTTACACAGGCTATTGTGTCTTGTAATGTGTTCAAATCACACTATTTTTCTCCATTTGATAGTGGCAAGAAGTAGTTCCTGGTGTCCCACAAAACTTTCTACCCTTTTCTGCACAAACTCATTGTTTTTTTTCCACCCCAATAGAAAATGCCAAGGAGTTTTCTCATGCATTTGTTCTCAAACGCTTGGATCCTTCTCTCCGTATCTGCCAACAGTGTCCATGTTTCACATCATCCATATAGGAGAATGGAGACAACCAATGATTTGTACGATTTGTACTAAACTGGTTATAATGACTTTAAAAAGGTCTTAAAATAGGGCGAACACAGTAAAACTTGTGTGAATAGCTTACAAAATATAACAATTGCTAAACCTTATAGACCACTAAAAACACATTTTAGTCATATTTATGACTAAAATGAGTAATGAAAACAAAATTCTATTATTTACTTCATGATTTATCCTGACAAATACTTTAAGTCTGATGACAAACACCTTGCAATTGGTGTAAAATATATACAGATAAATATAACAGTCATGAAAGAATTTGAAGAATATCTTTAATTGTTCATTTTTATGTATTTTTATATATTTTTAAGGAAAAATGTGATGTTAAATGATGCAACATCTGATGTAATTGCATTTGCTGAACTGAAATTTACTGTAGAAAAATGATGTAAAAGAAAATTTGACATAGGCTAAAATTTCCTTGACGACTCTAGAATAGGCTTGCATTGATAGATTTCGTTAATGTCTGTTTGAACCAGGGTGATTTTGTTTGTTTTTTTTTTTTTTTTTAATTATTTTGGGCTGGATCTGTTGTAAGAGTAAAAGATGTTTCTCAGGCAACAAATTTGTAATATACATACTTTGCACACTTCCCCCAATGTAATGTTGATTCAACTGTCACGTTATCATATCACCTATAGATACATTAATAGTTCATACTTATTTTGTTTGTGTACAGTGTTTTCAGGATTGCTTTAGAAGAATTTTCTTTGTAAAGAATACTGAAATTGACATGCATAAAGACAAAGAATATATAAGAATATAATTGTAAAAGAACATTATGAATAAAGACAATAGGAAAACTTATCTTAGCTGACGTTTTTCCTCCTCTGAGTGTCTTTATCAGAGCAACTACCTCAGAGGACAAAAGGCATTGGCTGAAATAAGTTTTCCTTTTGTCTTTATTCATATTGTCTTTTTATAAATATATTCTATCTGAAACTTTACAAATTGACATTATGTAGATCTGATTTGTTCAAAATACACTAACCCGCATGTATGTTTTAGTAAATATGGTAGAGAAGAAATATTTTGAAAGTTTTTTTTTTTTTTTTTTTTTTTTTTTTTTTTACTCCAGTTTGTTTTTTTGTTTTTTTACTCCAGTTTCTGTTTTTTTTTTTTTTTTTTTTTACTCCAGTTTCTGTTTTTTTTTTTTTTTTTTTCTTTTACTCCAGTTTCTGTTTTCTTTTATGGGAACTAAGAACTACAGAAGGTAGTAAAGGAAAGCAAGAAGAAAGGATCAAACATCAATTTCAAAAAGATACAATATATGGTTGTTAGCAAAAGGGGGCAGGCCAACAGGCAAATTACAAATTGGGGATAGCAAAATAAAATAAGTACGACAGTGCAAAGTCTAGGAAGTGTTTTAAAAGAAGATAGAAAGTGCACCATTGAAATCCAAAGGAACATTGGAATAGCAAAAGATGCCTTCCAAAAGCTAAACAATGTATTAAGAAACAGGAAAATTTTGTTAGAAACGACAAAATCAAGAAGTACTGAAATTTATATGTCTGTGAAGTTTTATAACAGACAATGGAAAATGTGACATAGAAATCCAAAGATGCATTAAAATAGCAAGAGATACCTTCCAAATGCTAAACAATATATTAAGAAGCAGAAAAAATTTTGTTAGAAGCAAATAAGAGTATTGAATTATTATGTAATATCAGTTCTACATGGCAGTGAAAACTGGACAATCTTCTTACAGATGGAGAGATTTGAAGCAACAAAAATATGGTTCGACATAGAGATACTGAGAATTCTATGGATCAAACATGTGAGCAATGACAGTTTTAGAGAAAATGGAAACTAAAAGGACACTTACACTTAAAATCTGGAAGAGAAGATGGAGAATTCTTGGGCACATAGGAGGAAAAAAGGCTTGGAAAATTTGATACTGACAGGGCAGGTTGAAGGCAAGCAGAAAACAGCATATGACCCACTTAGCAAGCTTTAATAAATGGATTGCAAAACAAGGTTTAGGAGAGATAGGAAAAGGATCAAATTTATTGAGAGCTACAAAGAACAGGAAATTGGGAAGAGCTATGATTGCCAACATCCTGAAGGGACATTGAACAAGATAAAAAATAAGAATATTAGAAAAACCGAATAAAAACTTGTCACGTTTGCCATCATCACGTTCAATGAAAAAATGTAAAGAAAATTTGCTACCCAAGCAGTGTATGTATACACCCCAACATGCTATATATATATATATATATACACACACACACACACTACCTATATATATATATACACACACACACACATTTCATTAAATAATATAGACAAGTGTTGTCTATTTTATGTAAATGTTTTTCATAAAGTCTAAGTTTAATAACATTGTTGAACGAAGTAAGAAATTCACAATATTGACCCATATTTTTTTAATACAATCTAAGCTTTCAGCTTACATAAGCCATAATCAAAGATATCAATTACAACATATTAAGCAATATAAAGACAAGACAGTGATGATAGTCTGTCATTGTTTACATAGATGATTTCTAAACAATGATAAACACGTGCATATAAGATGCTAAAAGCAAAAATCGCACTGCATCTCATGACGTCACACATGACCACGCGAGAGAGAATTGGAGAAGTATGACGTATGGGAAGCCATTGGTATAAAACAATGGCTTCTGTTACCAATTACAATTAAAAAAATTTACATAAAATATACAACACTTATCTATATTATTTAATGAAACGTGTATGAATGAAAAGATGCTGCCTAAATACACACACACACATATATATATATATATATATATATATATGGTAGCTGTCAAGTCGCAAAGCCAGTATGACCATCACTGAGATGTCCAGCCTTCACTTAAACTCCCCCTCCCCAGTGCATTTGTCAGTTGTATAAACAACAGTGGCTCACAAAGCCAGCCATCAATCTGCATTTCTTGTCACTTACGAGGCATATCAAATTAGCTACAGGTGGTGGAAGGAGACTTTGATCATCATCACATCCAGTGTGCCTTTATATATATATATATATATAATTCCCATCTGCTAGGGCAGTTGGCTAATCCCCATTCAGACATGTTTTGTTCAACATTCAGAGAGCCCTCCTGTGGTTTATACTACAACTATGCTGAGTAGACCTTAGTTACAGCTTCTGGGAAAAAGCATGTTATCTAGTGTGACCAACAACATGAATGAGGCCAGCACACTCAAACCCTTGGTCTTGCAACATCGTGCTAGCACAGCCATCGACTGCCCCTAGTTTCACTCACAATGATTAGGTTAAGACATGGTTTGGTTTTCTGGCACTTTGCAATAACCTCCTCCAAACCAATAACAAGAAGTCGTCACCTTCCTGACATTTCGACCATAGTGAAACTCAAACCCTGGTCTCATGGTCAGAAAGTGAATGTTCTAACCACTCAGCCATATGCCCAAGATATATATATATATATATATATATACACACACACACACACACATACATTAAAAAAATTAAATGCTGAATGGAATATTATCACAGTTTCAACTAGCAAGGTCTCATCAGATGGTTAACTCAGCTGGTTTTAATCACTGTGTGTGTATACACACACACACACATATATATATATATATATATATATATATATATATATATATATAAGGAGCTAATATTTAGTTTATGCAAAACTAGGTAATCCGCATGGGTAGACCCAAGGAGGATGATATCCAGAGAGCTCAATGTAAATTTAGAGCAAATATGTTTGAATAAAAACAGACCACTTTAAGGTTCCATGTAATAAGTTATTTCACCACAACCCCTTTAACAGGGCTCTGGATCATCAGACTTTACTTCCAAAGAATATTGTATGAAAAGATTACTTAACTTTTAAATATCAATTTTATCTGACTTCAAAGTTTCTTGGTAAAATTTCCAGTTTTCAAGGGGTTCTGGTTTTAAACAGCATTTACATTTTTTTTTTTTTAATTTTTTTTTTACGTTTTTTCATTTTGTTTTGAGTTGTCTTCAATCTGCTTTTTTTATCGTTTTGTACGCATGCATATTCTTGAATTTAATGTTCTTTTACATGCTCACTATATACACACACCTACATACACACACACACACACATATATATATATATATATATATATATAAATAATCTCAGACATTTGCTGATAATGCTTGACAAATGGAGAAAACAGTTACACACAGATTTGTCTTTGAAAATCTGGAGTAGAGGTGGTGAATATATATATATATGGACAAATTGGGAAAAGTTTTTGTGATGTTTCATCCAGCTGCTGCTTATGGGTGTTGACTTCAATGTCCACTTATATATAGGGATGTTTTTTCCAATTTCTGAACATGGTCAGCACATTTTGGCCTTGTTCATAGTTGATATTATTGAGAGTTGGCTTTTTTATTATTAACACGTCCATTATTTTTAAGGATTTTTTGCATGCAGATGAGGCTTTTATGGTTGTATTTTCTACAAGTATGTTGTGGATGTCGGTCTCAGTGTGTGTTTGTTTAAATGGGTCCTAATGTAGCTATGCTCCAAAAGATGTAAAATAAGCATGTGGTGGTCTGCCCAACATAATAATTATTCATGAATTTGTTTTCATTGTGAACACAATTCTGTAAGCGGCATGCATGAATAATGTTGGTCTTATGTTAGTTTGAATATTGCAGGTGAGTTCTTATTGTTGACGATTAAGTTGGCTGTTTAAAAAATTTTTTTTTTTTTTTTAATTGAATTTTAAATTTATTTTTCAAAATTTAAAATGCCCAAACACACACCCACATAAACACATATATACAGGATGACCCCAAAAAATGGGAACTTTTTAACAATCCAATAAAACCAAGAGTGACTGCTGCAACATCTCAGCTGGGATACTGTTTACACAACTCGACCAAGAACACTGGCTGAGTTAAAACAGAGAATTTAAGATGTAATTCACAGTAATCTAGCTGAGATGTTGCAGCAGTCAATGAGGAATCTCAACAGCAGATTTCAAGAATGCATTCATACAGGAGGACACCATCTACAGGACGTAATTTTTAAAAGATGAAAATTCCATCATCGTTTCTAAAATGGCATGTTTCAAGGTTTCAATTACTATGAATAAAATATTTTTCTTCCATCGATCTTGCTTTTATTGGGTTGTTAAAAAGTTCTCATTTTTTGGGGTCACTCTATATAATTAAGGAAAAAAAAAAAAAAAAACTTAAAAATCCATATTTGGTAATAAATTTATTTCAGTGAATATAGGTATGTTCATCTCATCAGACCATCAACATTTTCTGAAATGAAATGAATATATCCAGACAGACAGATGTATAAAAATAAAAAATACAAGGTGAAACAGTAGCAAAAATAAATTGACCTAGAAAAGTTTTCTTGAGGGGTGGGGCTTACATTAAGAAGAGAAAAGTTAATATAATGGATAAGGGAAGGTCAAGTGATACGAAGGTCAAATTTAACAGTTACAAAGTGTCAAAGTTTATAAATTGAGGCAGTTAAAGTAGTCTGTATAGATTGCAACATCATCTTGAAACCTGGCCGTGCATCTCAAAAAGGACCTCTAATCAGTTGTGAACTGGGGCAGGAATTGGCTGGACAACTTTCATGCCTCAAAAACAAAACTGCTCTCTATTAATCACCACAGAGAGCCTTCCCTGCCCTCCATTAGAATGTCTGATGCTCAACTTCTCGAGAGCACCTCTCTGCAGCTGCTCGGTCTCACGTTTACCGCTGACCTGACATGGAACAAATACATTGAGTCAATTGCTTCGTCCACCGCAAGGAAAGTTGGCTCCCTGTGCCGCGCCAGGAAATTTTTCTACCTGGAATCGATCCTTCAGATCTGCAAATCAACAATTCGCCCTTGCATGGAGTATTGCTGCCATATATGGTCTGGAGCCCCTTTTGTTTGCCTTGTGGTTCTTGATAAGCTCCAGAGGTCGATATGCAATATAATTGGCCCTGTTCTGGCATCTCGTCTACAGTCACTCTCTCACAGACCCGCCGTCGCCTCTCTCTGTCTTTTTTACAAATACTTTCATGGTAATTACTCCGAGGAGCTGCATTCGCTGGTTCCCAGACTTCATGAATTCAAGCACCGTACGAGGCTGGCATCCCGCTCTCACCCTTTCACTGTCGAAACTACTAAATGTAGCCGTCTCTTCTACTCCAATAGCTTCATGTCTCGCACCTCTCGCCTGTGGAACTCCCTTCCCTATTCCAGTTTCCCTGATAGCTATAATCTCCAACTATTCAAATGTAATGTCAATCGACATCTCCAGTTGCCTTGATCTATCCACTATCCCTCTCCTCATCCTTTCTTCTATCACTCCTATCTGCTCTTGCTCCAAATCGTCTGTAACCCCTTGAGTCCTAGTGGCTTCCTGCCTTGCTTGGGGTGAAATGATTAAAGAAAAAATACTGCTAATAATAATATTAATTAAATAAATTTTGGTATATATATATATATATATATATATATATATATATATAATAAAAAGGCTTAAACACTAATATTACATGGTCATAATTTATTCCATTGGAATCGTAAATACGATCCAATTCATTATGACCATGGAATATTAGTGTTTAAGCCTTTTTATTATATCCTTACTCTGTCCTGGACATTGAGTTCTACCTGGATTCTATCCTCTTGGATTTATTTTTTATACAAATATATGTGTATGTATATATGTATATATATTTTAGATATATGATTGTATGTGTATATTTACCACTAATATCTATCTATCTATCTATCTATCTATCTATCTATATATATATATATATATATATAATTATTTATTTAAAAAAAAATTTATAACATAAATATGTTACAAAATCACTACAAAAATAGCCATTTTGTTTCAACACCCTCAGTGTCTTATCAAGTGATGACGTTGAATGTAAAATAAATGGTTTTAAAAGTTTCAAATTAATTAACAATCCTTCGCAAGGGGAAAACATTGTTACAAAGGCTAGATGGACCAATCAAAATACAAGTATAGGAAAATTCAAAAAGCTTGACAACAAAGTCATGTTATAATATCTATTCAGATGTTTAAAATATGGGTAGTATTAAAAAGAATTTATTCCAACCAATAATTACTAAATTATATGATAAAATTTAATATTAAAATTTAAAACTGCTAATTTCAAAATCAAAATTTACTCGCTATTAAGTTTACAACAATAAAATTACTGAGGATAAAAGAAGAAATATATATGTTATTCAATTTATTTCTTCATTGAAGTTACTTTAGCTAATTTAATATCTGGTCCTTTGACAATGTATACATTTTAATCCTAAGAGTGTGTGAATGGGGTCCTAAACTCACGCGTAAAACAAACGCAATCAGATTCTAATACATAAGCACCCAGACATATATATATATATATATATACACACACACACACACACACACAAAAAAAAAAAAAAGAGATGAGACAGAGAACATCTTCACGGACTGTCATGTAAAAAAAAAAAAAAAAAAAAGGGGAAGTGGGGGGGAAGGGAAACCAACACACACGTACATACATACACAATTAAAAGTGAATGCACTTTCCATACACATAGACACCTATAAATACATGCACATACATCCACAGACATTGACCCATATATTATATATATATATAATTCAAATTATGTAATGGCCATCTATACTCAGCATCTGAAGATTTCATTGTGCATGAAACTCTGAGTCTTGCTGTTGGTGAGGGATAATATATGATCAAGATGTAGTGGTGTTGAATGTCAAAATCTTAATTAGGTCAGCATTTTCTCTTTGAATGGCATGTGCTCTCCATTTTAGTTGCTGCTGCTATTGAAAGATCTTAAGTGATGTGGTTTCCGTTATCTGGTACAGTTCTTTGTGATTCTGTAGTGCTAGTCTACAAAGTTTGCAGAAGTATGGTTCTTGCAGGCATTTTTAACCACTGATCTGAAAAATTGGTTGTATACAGTTGAGATTCAACATAATTTAAATAGCATTGACTGAAAAATATTTTACTGGGTTTGATGAAATACAAAGCAAATTCTTTGTATTGAACTATTAAGATAAAATAATTGCACAACACGACACTGAGCATTTGCCCTGTTTGAATGAGGTATTAGAAGAGTAGTTTTTCTTTCTTTTTTTTTTGTTTTAAAGTAATTTAGTTATATAACATCTGTCCTCATGTTTCAAATAAGGCGCAACAAGTTAATCAAAGCTGTGGCGAACACACATAAGTACAGATAAAAAAGTGGCCTCGGATTGCATGTGGTTAGGTTTGCGAACACCAGTTACATCCAAGTTTTTCCTGTTAGCAACCGGACAGTTTGGCATGTCTAGATACAGGCCTCTCGACAACTGGTCAAGATCTGGGTCTTTGTAAGTGCCAATAAAAAGCGGGGAAAAACCAGCAGTTGGCAAGATATGGTGTATTGTGTAGTCAGTCCTGTAGGTATTTTTGTTCCTCAAGTTGCCGTAGTTTCCAATACAGTGTTATTTTTGTTGCCCCCCCCATCTCTATCTCCTCTCTGCTTGTTATCCCCAAAGTAGTTGGGAGAGCAATCAGTTAGGTGTTTCCCCCCAATCCCAATGCACTTGCTGTACATTACAACATAGGAGCTGGTATGCGAAGTTCTTTAACGTATTATATAAACTTGTCCCTTGTTTTTACTCCAGATAATAGTACTGATCTATAATAGTAAGCTCAAGCTATTTAATCAAAACCGAAATCATTCTTTTATGATGAAACAGACAATTTATTTGAAAGGTGGTGTAAGGCCAGTGAAAGCAGCGAAAATATTTAAGTGAAAAGTATAACATTGAATTTGTCTCCACAAAAAATTTGGGAAGTTTTTTTGTTTTTTATTAAAAACAAAAGCCATTAAATTTCAGAAATTAACATGTCCACTTGCTATAAATAGGAAGCAACTAGTATCACATGCTTATAAAATTTGCATTAACAGACATTGGATTGCATCCTTTGCAACAAATGTCTGCCCAACGTTGAGGCAAACTCCAATTGGAAATTTCTGACATAGGCAATCCTCTATATTATAATTCTGCTTATCTTTCTCTTTGGTAGTTAGTTCCTATGGCTGTTATTCCCTTTTGGCCTTGTTTGAAAAGATGGAAATGACATATTAGAGATGCTACTTGGTTTCACTGAGAAAATAAAAGAAGGAAAGTTAGAAGTGTTTTATACCTGTTTCAGTGAAAAGGAAAAAAATTGTCAATTTCAGATCTTTGTATTGTACAAAAATACTACAATCGTTCTCATCCTCTGTACCGTTTTTTCTTACAGCTCTCTTATTCTCACGGTCAGACTTTGTAATTTTACCCACATGTCTGTCCGTCTGTGTAATTTTACCCCCTCCGTGTCCGTCCGTCTGTGTAATTTTACCCCCTCCGTGTCCGTCCGTCTGTGTAATTTGACCCCCTCCGTGTCCGTCCGTCTGTGTAATTTGACCCCCTCCGTGTCCGTCCGTCTGTGTAACTTTACCCCCTCCGTCTGTGTAACTTTACCCCCTCCGTCTGTGTAATTTTACCCCCTCCGTCTGTGTAATTTTACCCCCTCCGTCTGTGTAATTTTACCCCCTCCGTCTGTGTAATTTTACCCCCTCCGTCTGTGTAATTTTACCCCCTCCGTGTCCGTCCGTCTGTGTAATTTTACCCCCTCCGTGTCCGTCCGTCTGTGTAATTTTACCCCCTCCGTGTCCGTCCGTCTGTGTAATTTTACCCCCCCCCCCGCATCTGTCCGTCTTCGTAATTTTACCCCAGTGTCTATCTGTTTCTCTTTCTGTTTGTCTTCATCATTTGACCCATGTCTGTCTTCCTATTTCCCGTCTGTCTGTATTTCTGTGTCTCGCTTTATCTTACGTTCCTCTTTCGCACTTGCTTTGCTCACTTCTTCTCTTTTTCTCATTATCCTCCTTCTCGGAAATTTGAATTTAAGAATGGGAAATGAATGGCGTAAAAAAGAAATGACGTACGGTAATAATGTGCAGTCTGTCTATCTGTGTGTGTCATGCGTGGGGCGGGTATATAGAACATGTCTTAAGGACAGTGAGGTGATTTCAACGGAAATAAGTGGGATAAAAAAAAAAACTGTTGAATGAATCAGTCTATCTCTCGTGCCACTTTCCTTGTGTTCTTTTTTTTTTTTTTTTTCTTTATTCAGGTATTTTTTTACCTTGTTTCAAAACAAAAACAACAACAAAAAAACTGTCCAGTCTTCCCCCAGTCAAATGTTGTCAGGAAAAAAGAAACTTAAAAAAGAAAAAAAATAAGGAAAAACCGTAAATAGACGAAGAGCAGGTAGATTGGTTGGCTAAAACCCGAAATGGTAGGGGTATATTTACATTGGAGTCAGTCCGGTCAATTCGTAATGCTTAGGCAAGGGGTGCAGTGAGGTGTAGGTAATTAACTGTACTTCCCAGTGCCTCTGTGCCGCATTCCCCTTTTGCAGTCTGCCGTCAGAGGTTAAGCTAAAAAGTTTACCTGCAGAATAATCCTTCTACTACTACTGTTGTGTGTGTTCTCTTTCCCAAGTTTACAACCCGACCCTTCACGACAAAATCCGAACTCTTAATTCCGACAATAACCAACCGGTCTTGAACTCACTCTATCAAATCTATTCTTCTTCTAAAAAAAAAAAAAAAAATCTGTCACCCAGAACGTATAAAGGAATTTCTTATCAATTTGGGAGAAGAACCC
Organism: Acanthosepion lycidas; assembly: GCA_963932145.1. NCBI lineage: Eukaryota > Metazoa > Mollusca > Cephalopoda > Sepiida > Sepiidae > Acanthosepion > Acanthosepion lycidas. The sequence continues at coordinate 21,848,094 of OZ010614.1, forward strand.
GAGGGAAAAAAAGTACTTTGTTTTTTTTTTTTCCTATTTTTTTACTTTTCAAAACCGTACTTAAAATTTTCAGTGATAGAAGAAAAAAAGGTTTAAATTTAAAATTATAAAACATTAATAAAAAAAAGTCTTCACAAAGTTCAGAATAGTTAGTCAACAAATATCTCGAATTAAAACTAAAAGCAAGCTTGGTTGTGAGTGAAGCGAGTTGCCGCTGAGGTGAGGGTCATACCTGCAGCTAAAAAAGATCTCATGATTATTGCTTTCTTTTGATTTTAATAACTGATCGAAACAGTTGTCTTTTAATTTGTTTTGAATTTTTGTATGGGAATTCATATTTTTTATTTTTTACAATTTCGTAAGATTTGAAGGATACTTTTTTTTTTTTTTCACGTTCAAAGAAGGATATTTTTAAAAATTAAAAATCCATCATTTTATAAAAAGAAAGAAAGAAAAAAAAATCTCTGGCCAGTGCTGACTTCTTTTTATAGACAAGAAGAGCCTTCAAACTTTCTTTTGTTTCAATTTTATATTTTTAAAACCCTGGATTATCTGCAGCTATTGTCAGATAAAATTTTAAAATCATAAAAATCAAGAAAATAATTTTAATTCAAATTCCGCTAACTCAGAGAACTCTCCAGAAAAGTTGTTAAAAATGAAAAAGTGGGGTTGAAATAAAAAAAATCTTAACAGTTAACAAACTTCTTGTGATAAATTTCAAATAATTTTGTTACTTCCTTGGGAATTTGTTTTCAAAAAGATATTTTATAAAATATTAACTCTCCCGCAAATTTTCTTCAAAATGACGATTATTCTTGGAATATTGTCAGGATTATGACTTAAATGATTTATGATAAAAAAAAAAAAAAAAAAAAAAAAAAAAACGTATTAATTAAAGAAAAGAAAACATTCATTGCAAGAAGCTAAAAGTAATTCCTTATTATTTATGCTAGGAAAAAAGGAAAAAAAAAAAAAAAAAATTCACCCAAAAAATCCATTATCGGTAATTCTCAAAAAAAATTTCTACTTGCCAAATCTGTTTTTTTTTTTTTTTTTAAACCCACATTCTTCATAATGCCGACGTTGATTGGTTTTGCTTCATTTGTTAAGTCGGATGGAACAATTAATTCCTTTTTTGAATGTCACTGCTGCCTCAGGAGCCAATTCTTTCTTGAAACAATTACACTGGAGACCAGAACACAACATTTACCTACTTAAACGGATTTTTTATTGGATTGATTGTTCCTTTGAGAAATTAACAGGGAGAAATGGTTTGCAAGCAAGCATTTCAAATGGGGAAATTGGTTCGTATTCAATTTTATACTTTCATTCATAATCTTTTCCTTCCTTCAACAGGACATAGTTTGATGGTTCATTTCGGAATGTGACTGTTGAAGAAGTAGGTTTATTGTGAATTGCAACAATTGGGACAAAACTTTAACACTTTTTAGCTACGGTTGACATCAGAAACTTACATTGCCTTGCTGTCAGTAAACATTTTCAAAACACCTTGAAATGTCGATTTCTACATTATATTTAGGTTGGTGCAAAAATAATGTCGGTTTTTGACGTTAAAAAATACGTCAAAAACGACATTATTTTTGCACCAACATATTATAATTTACAAACTAGGACTTGTTTTATTTGGTTTGGTTTGTTTTACGGCATACCAACCTCAATGGGTTATTTAATGCCGACAAGATTTTTATTGCTGGAAATATTTTTTCTCCAAAAATTCATTGCTGGTAATAAAACCCATTTTTATTTTACACTTTCATAGTGTTTTGCCCATAGTTGGGACCCTAACGGGTGCTACCACCCCTGGTCAGGGTAGACCTGGGAACACCAGCAATTAAGAGGTGGTTCCACGCTCCTCAAAACCTCCTGATCAGAGGCCTTGCTGTTGGATGTAGTTTGTCATACTTAAGACAGGTTTTATTAGGTATTATTTTCATTAAATGTTATGTTGTGAGTATCATTTACAGTGAACAAGGGAGAGTGCTGGATTTGCATATGGGCTTAGTATAGGCTGCAACCCAATGACCCTAAGACTAGAGATTCCCAAAGGCTCTTTAGTCTTGAGGCCCCCCAATAAAACTAAATAAGATTTTTTTAAAAAGGAGATTTGTTTATTTTCAGATTTAATGTGGTTCTTGAACAAATTTGAAACAATTTAGAAAGTATTTGGGTTCCTCTAATTGGAATGGGTCTTTTAAATATTCGATCATGATTTTGATGCATTTATTTATTTATATATATATATATATATATATATATATATATATATATATAATTTTTTAATGTAGCATGGTTGTTGCAAGTCAGAATTTTCCTTCCTTGTTATCTTAATGTTTTCGGATGCTTTTCTAATGAATTTGAATTCTAGAATTTCAGTGCAATACAGGCCCTTCATTCTAGATACATTTCTATCAGATGTAACATTCCGATAAAAAAATATTAAAGTTGCTAATGAAATAAATTGGATAAGTTCCAACATCATTAAAAATTTTGTTTCATGTTTTACACCAAAAAGCATCATCTTTTTTTATAGACACATGGAGGGACATATGTAATTAAGGGTCCCCCAAATTCTATTAGTCCAAGAGCTTCTTAAGGCATGAATCTGGCCCTGCAAGGTGCTCATGTACACAATATATGCACCGTTTGCCTTAGATTTTTTTCTAGGATACATCTTGTCCTTGTGATATTTTTTAAGTTTCTATTTCTTTATTTCCTAGGATAAAGTGTGAACAAGCAACATTAGTAGAGTTGTGTAAGCAGAAAAGCCTGGAGGAAATTCTGTCATCCAGGTTTTTATTATATTAAAAATCTGAATGTCTGAATATGAATAAAAAAATAGATAACATGGTTATGTCTGTTTGTGCAAAAAAAAATCCTTTGTATTTGCAAACATGAATTCAAGAGAATCAAAAATGAGTTAAAATAATCTTTAATTGTGTTTGTCTTTGGGTAGTTGGTACACAGAAAAAGTTGAGATATAGAAAAAAAACTTATCGTTAGTAAAGATTAACTAATCATATTTGTTGTTTGAGGAGATTTGTTTAAAGTTGCTGACTATGCCTGCTGTTGTTGGAGATAATTTATTTGAAGTTGCTAACATTTCTTTCAGCATGTGCTTTTAGAGAAGAAAAAAGCTAAGCAACTACAGTGTGGAGATAGTCACATTTCTGCTTACTGAAAGTCAAAAATCTGAGTTTTTATAAGAAATTTTTCCCAAAAGTAGACTCAAGAAAAGTAAGTTTTTAGCTTTCTCTGATTGGTCAAATATTTCACATGGTGATCTTAACTTTTAACCAATAGACACTTTGATTTAAATGGTATGTGTTGTATTGTTGAATTTTTGGCATGTTCATAATGTTGTCTGTTATTGGGTAGAAAATAAAGTTTAGATGTGTTTTAATTTGATGTGATTGTGGGTATGTAATTGTGTCGGAAATATGGTTTATTTCCTATATATTTTCCATAACATATAATAAAAATATCATAATATAGTAATATATGTAATAAAATAAATATCATAATATACATATAATAAAATATAATAATATCGTAATATACATATAATAAAATATAATAATATAGTAATATACATATAATAATATAGTAATATACATATAATAAAATATAGTAATATACATATAATAAAATATAGTAATATACATATAATAAAATATAGTAATATACATATAATAAAATATAGTAATATACATATAATAAAATATAGTAATATACATATAATAAAATATAGTAATATACATATAATAAAATATAGTAATATACATATAATAAAATATAGTAATATACATATAATAAAATATAGTAATATACATATAATAAAATATAGTAATATACATATAATAAAATATAATAATATAGTAATATACATATAATAAAATATAATAATATAGTAATATACATATAATAAAATAAATATCATAATATAGTAATAATATAAATATTAGGTTGGTTCAAAAATAATGATGTAATAATGTCGTTTTTTGACATTAAAAAATACGTCAAAAAACGGCATTATTACGTCATTATTTTTGCACCAACCTAATAAATACACATCCCAGGGACTGAACTCAGTTACTTTATTACAAAATTCATAAAACTACATGGATTTATGTGGGCTACTAGATTGGCAACTAGGTCCCACCATTTTACTGTCAAAATAGTTAAATGTAACCACTACTTCTACTCCAACAGTTTCTTTTCTTGCTCTTCCCACCTGTGGAACTCCCTTCCATTTACTTTCTTCCCTCCAGTTTTCAAAAATTTAAATATGTCAATCACCATCTCCTATCTTTTTGAAACCTATTCATCTTTTTTCCTTTCCTCAATTTCCTCTATACCGAGTCTTCTCTTTCTATCCCCTGTGTACTAGTGGTATCACTGCTTTGCTTGGGGTGAAATGATTTTAAAAATAAGATTAAATTTTCTGAAGGTTATCCCAATTGATACACCTGAGAAAACAGTGGCTGATGAAAGCAACACAGATAATGATGTTAGTCTGTAAATAATAACTCCTTGTCGTGGAAATTCAGGCAAGAAAACTGTTCTCCCAGGTTTTTTAAAGGACCAATTCCTGAACATCTGAAAATGTTTACTTTCCTTCTTTCACCTTTGTTTCTCTCCAGGCTCTTGTAAAAGTAATGAGAGGCTTTAGATGTTTCCTTATAAAGAAACATATAGTCAGTGACTGAACTGTTACCATTACTGTTGGTCAAAATTCTCAAAACAGTTTTTCAGGAAGATAAGTTTGTCAAGTCCAGTAACTGTTATTATGCTTTCTAGTATTTATGGGAGTTTTCTTCCTAACCTTCTGTTCAAAGTCATGTGGAAATCTCATCTTGTTTATGTCATTATTTTCTTTCAAGTAAGATGTGCTATCCATTTGTTACAGTTCTTTATGATTCTGTGGTGTGTCCACAAGAATTTACTAAAAGCTATATTCAGTCATTGATTTGAGAAAATGGTTGTATACAGCTGACAATTTAGATACTTCTCTAGTTTTTAGATCAATGCTTTGGTTTTGCAGCAGTTCAGTTTTTTTTTTGTAAGAGTCTAGAAAACTGAATTTTTCCATTATTTACAGCCAGACTAATATCTCTTTGTTGTTTCAAAAAAATTTTCAGCTCTTGTCCCCTTGAGACTTCATTATGTATCTGTCAATTTGGGTAAACTTTTCCAGTACTAGAGAATCATGAAGAAATAGCAGATAACAGAAACCATATCACTTGAAGACTTCCAAGAAAAGCAACAACTAAAATAGATACCATATATAACTTGGAGAAACTGACATAATCAGGATGGTGATGTTCCACACTACTTTAAATAAAAGGTGAAGAAAGAAACCTCCTTGAATCTAGAAAGAGTGTTAAAAGTTACTGGACCTGAGAAAGCTATTTTCAATCATTGATTTTAGAAATTATGAGAGAAGATTACAGTTTAGACATTTTCACTAGTTCTTAGATTAATGTTTTAGTTTTGTAGCAACTTCAGATGTTCTGCAAAACTACTTCAAGCCTATCCTATATTCAGTTTCCTTATCTCTTAGACTAAATTTGATATGACAGATCCATACACTTGGGTATTTTTAAGTGTTCAGTATTTACTAATTCTACATTCTGGATTTTTATGATGGATTCAGGTTATGTGCCTTCACTGCTTCCATTTTAATTCTGGATCATAGTTTCTGTTTTGGAAAGCCCTATTTCTTAAAACACTTTCTATTGTTGTATCAGCAAAGCGTATCTATTTTTCTATGATGTGAAGTAATAAATCAGTTCCTGAATTTTTAATTAAATTATTTTATAACATCTGAAACCTCCTGGCAAGTGGCCAGAACAATTACAGAGTTGAGGTGCTGACATAAATCAGCCAAGTGACAAATTTTACATTTGTATTAATCTGAACATAAATTGTGAAAGATAAAACTGTCCTGACTAGATGAATTTAAGCATGCTACTAGATTGGTAGCTAGGTCTCACCGTTTTTACTGTTGAAATTGATAAATGCAACTACCACTTCTATTCCAACAGTTTCTTTTCTCATACTTCCCACCTGTGGAACTCCCTTCTACTTCCTTGCTTCCATGATAACTCTAGTCTTCAAAAATTTGAATGCAATGTCAATCGCCATCTTCTATCTTCTTGAACCCTGCTCATTTTGCATGACACAAGGCTATATAGATGTAAGATTGTGTTAAACCAGTCTTCAGAGTGAGGTTTGATTTGGTTGATTTTGTTTAGCAGTATATCAACGTCTGTGAGTCATTTAATGTCAAAAATTTAAATATTTAGGATGCAATTTTATGGTTTCAACTAAATATTTTGAACACAATTGCTTGTCTTTTTTGATATGAAATGTATTGTTGGTCTTTTTTTGCTATGAAATGTATTGTTGGTCATTTTAGTATAAATAGGTATTTTTATGCTTTCATAGTTTTTTACTTTTGTTTTGTGGATCTCTATTTGCCCACAACTGGGATTCTAACAAGTGCTACCATCGTGGATCAAGGTGGATCTAGGAACAGTAGTAATTAAGATGTGACTCCACATTCCTCAAAACCTCCAATCTCCCAATCAGAGGCCTTGCTACTGGATGTAGTTCATTGTCATAGGCAGGATATGCTCACCTAGAAAATCAGGGTGTAAACTCTAAAAAAAAAAAAAAAACCCACTGACCTCTAGGATTGGTGGTCGGAGTGCATGACTTGCAACTGTAACACAAAACCCATCTTAAGCTATATTTCAGCATAATTACTTCTTTTTGTCAATGCGTTTAATTCAGTGTTCTTTATGCAGGTGTATCAATAAATCTGTGACCTAATGATAAAAGTATCTAATTTCTTATGCACAACAAATATTCATTTTGCAATATAATTTCCTTGTTTGCCAACAATATAATTTCCTTGTTTGCCAACAATATAATTTCCTTGTTTGCCAACAATATAATTTCCTTGTTTGTCAATGCACTTAATTCACTGTTGAATATTAATTATATCCATCTAATATTTTCGATGGAAAACTTTACAGCAAAATTCTGCTTATAACAATATACTGAGCTACAGACTTATTGATTTACTTACCTAAGATTAATAGCACCTTAGTCCCTTCAAATGACTTCCTTTGAGAGTTTCCACACTTAGTGCAATGTTTTTATTATTTTTCAAAATCTTAACTGCTTTGTGTTCTCCTGGATTTTTATATAATTGAAAGACATGAGTCCATCTCTCCTATGCAGCTATGGGATGTGTGGAACAAACTTTAAGATTTGGCGCTCGAATATTAAAAGTCTGAACCTTTCAAACATTGATTGAATTAGTCCTTCTGTATGAATCAGAAATTTGGGCATTATCTGCTTCTCTTGAAAGACAACTAGATGGAACATATACAAATCTACTTTGAAAAATCCAGAACATTGGTTAGAGATCTCATGCAATGCTAAACACAATTTATGAAGAACTGAGACCAATCTCTCTTATGCTCAAGCAAAAATGACCCCAGTTTGTTGGCCACTACCACTGAGTAAACAGAAAAATTGTCTCATCCTATGGCATCCTTCTGGAAGTGTCTTCTCAGGAAAATTGACTTTCTCAGACATCATAGCTCAGGGTTGGATATTGGGGATCTGGGATCTGGGAACAGGAATGCGAGACTGACAGTGTGGAAAGCGATTGCTAATGGTGTTTCGACCAAACATAGGGAGGTTGAAGGATGATGATGATGATGAATATAATTGATGGTCTGAAATATCACTTTCAATGGTAATTTAACCTTTTAGAAAAAAATAGAAGTCACAAGAAGTGAAATCTGAAGTTGACAATAAACTACATCTGGCTGCAAGGCTTCTAAATGGAATAGTGGAGGTTTTTGGGGAGCATGGAACCACATCTTAATTACTGTCATTCCCAGGTGCACTCTGATCCAGAGTGGTAGCACCTGTTAGGGTCTTTTATATGGGCAAATAGTGAACCACCAAGCAAAAATCAAAACAATAGGAAAGTATTTTATAATACATTTTTTAATAATAAAAACCAACAATACAGGTTTTATAAAAAAAAAAAAATAGTGAACAATACACATTTATTAAAAAAAAAATTAGGAACAATATATTTTTGTACTGTAGCAAAATGATCAGGCAGAAATATTTGATCACAATAAAACCACCTCCTCCACTTCTATGTGGGTGCCCATAGTATAACACACACACACATGTATATACATACACATATATATATATATATATATATATATCTCCATCCAGGTAAGATGAGAACAAATTGGATGTAATATCCTAAAATGAAATAAATATATCCACCTTTGTTAGAGGGATCGTGGTCTGAAGCATGCCAATTTTCTCCTACCCAAAGAGGGACACAGGTTTGAATCCTACTAGAGAGCATGTTTTTATTTTCTCTCAAATGTACAGGTCAGTAGACATATCATTCACTTCTAAATAAGAAATGGATTTATTTTAATCAAATATTTTTATTACTTTAAACATTATAATAGTGGATATTGGGAGTGGTATTTGAAGTAGCCTGCTTACTTTTATTCATTAAAATGTGTATAAAATCTAGAATGCAGGTGGACATACTGTTTAATAAATAAAAATGTGTTGTCTATTTCAAATATGGAATATCCTCTCTAATAATTTCTGAAGTAATATATACCCTGGATAATAAGCCTTGCTACTCATACCCCCACTTTCTCTCTATCTCTCATGCATGCCCTTTCCCTCCTCTTCTTTTTCTCTTCCTCCCTCTCCTTTTCTCTCACTTTCTCTCTCTCCCTTGCTTTTTCTCTCTCTCCCTTGCTTTTTCTCTCTCTCCCTTGCTTTTTCTCTCTCTCCCTTGCTTTTTCTCTCTCTCCCTTGCTTTTTCTCTCTCTCCCTTGCTGTTTCTCTCTCTCCCTTGCTGTTTCTCTCTCTCCCTTGCTGTTTCTCTCTCTCCCTTGCTGTTTCTCTCTCTCCCTTGCTTTTTCTCTCTCTCCCTTGCTGTTTCTCTCGCACCCCCTTTCTCTCTCACTGCAACTTTCTCTCTCTCCCTTGCTTTTTCTCTCACTCCACCTTTCTCTCTCTCCCTTGCTTTTTCTCTCACTCCACCTTTCTCTCTCTCCCTTGCTTTTTCTCTCACTCCACCTTTCTCTCTCTCCCTTGCTTTTTCTCTCACTCCACCTTTCTCTCTCTCCCTTGCTTTTTCTCTCACTCCACCTTTCTCTCTCTCGATTCCCCTCTGTTTCTGCTATTCTTCCTCCTTCTGTTTTCCTTTCTCTACCTCTTTCCATCCCTCTTACTCACATCCCTGATAGACTACTCTCTTACATTCTTCACCGACTTTCACCCAAATGGATCTGAAAATAATAGTTCATCTCTTCACCCAATTTGGCGTCCATTAAAAGTAGATGTTTCTTTGTCATCTCCTTGTATGATACTGATGTTTTCCCTTCAGTCTGTTTGAACCGTCCAAACAGACTATATCTCTATCCTGATTGGGATAGGAAACAGGTGTGTTCAGGTGGCTTTTTTTTTTTTTTTTTTTTAATTTGCTGAATAAATTGATTAATTGGTAGCACATCATCCATTGTCTTCTCTTGCCATCAGGTGGTAACATCAGGATGTCTCCTTGGCACAAAGGTCAGGTTAAAAATATAGCACCCCCACGCCCAAATGAAAACAGGTTTGTTTAAAAAAAAAAAATGAAAATGTAAAAATAATTCACAACATTATGCTTGAATTAATATTTAATTAATGACTGACAAGTTCTCAGCTCAACCAAGAAATACTTTTAAAAATGAAAAAAAAATCTTATATTTGGTTATGTGGTTACATTTTTGGACAGACAGAGACTTTTCAGCATTTGCTCATCATGAGGATTTTACTCTTTGTTGTTAGTACCATGTAACTCAGTACAATCTGTTGCTTGGTGAGGAGATGGGTGCTGCAAAGTTTTATACTGTAGTCCATTCAATACAAGGCCCAAGATCCACACAAGGTAGAGCATTATTGAATGAGGTTGTCAGGCTGTAAAAGGAGAAAGTTAGAAATGCATATTATGAGGATATGTAGGATATATAACAGTTGATCTGAGACTTGAAGATGTTAAGATTGTAGTGATCGGAAAGCAGTGTCCTGATTTTGTGGGTCATGAGTGACCAGTTTTGAATTATGATAAAATTATGAAGTGGGTTACTTTGTATTCTCTAACGTTGAAGCAGGTGGGTGATTGATTTCTCAACAGAACAGAGCGATTCTAGATGGATTGACTAATTAAAGGTGTGACTCGGTCAACATTACAGTTTGTGACACTCTTGTCATCTCCTCACCAAGTTTGTGACACTCTTGTCATCTCCTCACCAAATGAGTGGTTGCTTCCATTAGTCATTTTAATAATCTATACAAATATTTATTTTTCTTTTAGACAAGATTGGTTCCTGAGACAAAATAAACCATTTAATTAACTTTTCCCCTAATGCTACATTTCTAAGATTGCAGTCTTATTTGTTCAAGCTTTTCTTGTGAAGCACTCAGATACCTTTGTCATCTTGGTTCAAATAGGCTTTACCATTGCTGTCTTTGTCATTCTGTTGCTAACTTTTTTCTTTTTTTTATTCAGGTGTTTCCATTTTGAGTCGGTTCTTTTAAGCATAGAACATTTTTAACATAAAAAAATGAATAAACCAAAGAAATAAAAAAATAAAAAAAAATTCATTGATACCATTAACTGTATAAGAAAAATAATAATAAAAAGAACAGATTTATTAAATGTTTCATTGACCTCTGTTTTGACTATGAATTATGAATCCACGCTTTATTGAATCTCAATAACTGTTTCAAGACTTTTGTTTCATTGCCTCTCGACATTAAAACTTTCTAACACTTGTCATCATTTTTGATGGAACTGGTTCACTAGCATTTGCTAATCTTCTTGGAATTTTGAATCAAACATTTTTATTTAATTTGAGCTTTGTTATTCTCATTTTATTAATTTAATTCCAACCAGTCTCATCTTTTTCACCTTTCTATCCCTTGTCCATTGCATTTGGGAGTTCAATCTTTGGGTTTGGTAATGCTGAAAACCTAATTACTCTTGTTCAATGATGGGGGGAAAAAAAAAAAAAAGGATGTCTTGTCATTCCATGTGTGGATGTATGTAGATATGTATGTATGTATGTATGTATGAGTGAGTGAGTGAGTGTGTGTGAGTGTGTATATGTATATATATATATACACACATTATGAAATGGAAAAAGTCAAACAATTATTTAGACATTTTTTATGTTTATACGTTCTTTTTATCGATACAAATATTTGAGTAAATGCTCTGTTTATAATAAATAGTATTAAAAAACATTTACCAGTCTGAATGTCAGAGAAATTTTTTACACAGAAAATATTCGTTCTCCAACAGGATTCGAACCCGTATCCTATACATAAAAAATGTCTTAAAATGATTGTTGGACTTTGTCCATTTCATAATGTGTGATGTCATTTGTTTACATCTGATACGCCATCAGATATGAATGTATGTGAGAGATTCATGGAAGATTGAAGTTTAAATACAGTAAATTCGACCTTGCTAACCGAACGCTCCTTCGTGGCCAAATCGATAAATGCACGTCAAGCTAAATGACAGTTCCGTATAGGATACAGGTTCAAATCCTGTTGGAGGACGAATATTTTCTGTGAAAATTTTCTCGGACATTCAGGCCGGTAAATGTTGTTTAATACTGTTTATTATAAACAGAGCATTTACTTAAATATTTGTATCGATAAAAAGAATGTATAAACATAAAAAATGTCTTAAAATAAATATATATATATATATATATATATATATAATGAAAAACAAACCACTTTAAGGTACCATTACGATAATTTATTTCACCTAAATCCTTTTTTAAGGATTCAGGATCATCAGGTAAAAAAGGATTTAGGTGAAATAAATTATCGTAATGGTACCTTAAAGTGGTTTGTTTTTCATTACATATTAGCTCTGTCCTCACATTGAGCTCTCAGGATTTCATCCTCTTTGGATTTACCAATTCGGTTTACCAAGTTCCTTATAACTTATATATATCTATGTGTGTGTGTAAAGGGTGTTCCAATAACTTGGACCAAGTTTAAGCTTAATTCACATTTAAAATTGATCCAAGTTATTGGAAAACCCTTTTTGTGTGTAAATGTGTGTATAGATATATATTTTTAGAGATGTGTGTGTGTATACATTGAGGTGTGTTTGAAGATTCTTATTTGTCTCTTTTCACACATTTTTTTCCATCTCTCTTGTGTATTTCCATAATGTAACTGTACAGACTGTTCTATGAAAATATTTTGATTATGAGAAATAATTTGCTAGAAGGAACAGAGGACTTAAGTTGAGAATTTTAAATATCTAATTTTAGGAAGGAAAAGAAATTAATTTTCTGGTTGTGAGCCTTCAAATTTTTGTAGCAAATGATAAAAAAAGGTGTCTGCTTTTTGAAAGCTTGAATGGCATTTGAGAGGCCACTGATTTGCTAATAAATGCTAATTTGGGGAATGTGAATTTAAAGTTGTTGTGAGCCTATTTTTGCACAGAATTGAGATCTTAGTTATATTACGTTTATTGAATTTTTTCTACAATTTTTGATGATTTTCTACACACACACACACACACACACACACACACACATATATATATATATATATGAGTCACGGTGGAGTAATTTATAGTGGCTTGGATTGAGGAATCGCAGAGCCAAGTTCAAATTCCAGTCGAATCTATTACATTTACTTACATGCTAATACCCTTGGGAATGGTGTGAATCCTCTTCTACTCCCTCCAGCTATGGGTAAAATAGCAGGACAGACTGGGTTCTATAGCCTTGGATGGCAACTGGTCTAGGAGAAGGACAACACTGAATTCAAAACCTGCGAAGGGTCGTTTGGGGACCTCGTGGCACTTAGTGCACCAGGTCTTTGAATTTGACCCTTCAAAAAGTGTGGATGGTCCTGCACGAAGCCTTCACCACTCTAATCAAATCTCATGTACCGGTGGGGGCTGTTGGTTTCCTGGAAACTTATCTGCTTGACCCTCATACGTCGAACTCGACGGGAGAGTCAACTATATATATGTATGTGTGTGTCTCTGTGTGTTCTAGTTGACTGAAGATCATGAGAGCATTATACTTGAGCAATGACTGTATTTTAAGTGCTAATGTTGTGAAGCATCTTTTACTCAGGGTATTACTCTGAAGATTGAGCACTTGACTGTCTAAGTAGCTGTTTGCTTTTCATTTTTTCTTGCCTGGTTTTGGGCTTTTTTCTTTTCTCAGGTGTTAAGTCATGCAAGTTGTTTGTTGGTCCCTCATTAGAAATAGAAAGAAATATATATCAGAGATAGTCCGCATGCAAAACATCTTTTGCAAAAAGTAAATATACAAACAGCATAATGTTTTCCAAGTATATCTGGGGAATTAAAGTCAAAAAACAAATCACACCAGAAATATCACGGAAAATAAAGAAAAGAACATCAGCCTATAATAACCAATCCAAAAACTGCAGACTCTGCTTGAAGGAAAAAAAATAGCTATAATTACCTTCTCGGATCAAAACAAATTATGAAACAAATGATCAGAACTCCTCTCAAAATGCAGACACAAAAACAAATTTTTACTGTGTTAGTTTAAAATTTGAAAACTAAAAAGAATAAATAAAAATAGATAAAATAAAAATAAATAAGCAAAAACAAGTAAATAACAAACCACTCCCACCAAACTGTTAGACTAACCACAATGTGCCATTGACCTGTGTGCGTGTATATATATATATATATATATATATATATAGTTAAGAAAAAAAAAAAACACGACACCTGGTGGCCTGATGATTGCATTTAACATGAAAGAGTCTGTCATATATTCAAAACTGTATGCAGCTAAGGAAAGAATTTGTATTGATTCGATGATCCTGACTATGGTCATCTTATATATTGATAAGCTATGAAAATAAAAAAATGTCTTCCATTAAGAATGAAGAGAATTTTATAAAACAAAATCAAAATATAAACAAACTTTATCTTGTTAGTAAACAGTGTGTATTTTTTGCAATTTTGCTATTTCGAATAGATTTTTTAAGCCGAGTAAAAATTTTCTGAAGATGTGTATTGGTGTATTAATCTTGCACAAAGCAAAGTGGGTCCTGCCTAACAGAGTATCTCAGTTTACCTCTCCACATGTGCCTGTCACTCGTGCCAGCTAATACGAGGCCCAGTTTTTCTCTGTCCATCTGAATATCCTCCATCCCCTTCCTCTGTTGCCCTCAACTGCCACCTCACAGACCTGTTTGATAGAACCTTCACTGCACTCAACATGGCCAGCCAAGTTCACAGCAGTGACTGAAGGTTGTCAAGGGCTAGCAAAAATCTTCTCTGGCAAAATGTTGCATATCAATTTTTTAAAATTGATCAATCAGTTGTTTGTCATGGTAGATAATATAGTGTTTGGTTGTGCAAACAAAATAAAGTTACATCATGAAAATGAATTTGTGAGTAATCAATATTTTTTCCGAGAAAGAAAAAACATAATTTATACTGATATTTTGATGGTTATGCATTAAACTCAAAACAATGTGGTGTTTATTCACCATCCTCAAAGCAGTCCAGTCTCACAGACAACTGATTTTTCACTGTTCAGCCTCTTTCCCTCAGACACAACTTTGCATGTTTCCATGGTAAATGGATTTCTCTTTCATTTCACTAGTTCAAATCTTTCACAGTCAAATCATTCACATTTCTCCCATATTCCATTTGTAAGGAGGATGTTCCACTTGGAGAGCTATTTCTCTGAGAACTGCCACAATCTACCTTGCCGATGTATCTCTGAAAGTATTCTTTTTTCTTTTCTATTTTTTTTTCTTGTTTTCTTTCTTTTATTCTGGTTTTTTTTTATCTCATTTTCTTTCTTTTCTTCTCTTTCTTTACACATTTTTTCTCTCTTCTCTGTTCTTTTTAATTTTCTTTTTTCACTTTGCTTTCCCCCTTTGTCTCCTTTCTCTCATTTCTGTCCCTTTTCCGTCTCTTTCTCCTTTTCCGTCTCTTTCTCCTTTTCCGTCTCTTTCTCCTTTTCCGTCTCTTTCTCCTTTTCCGTCTCTCTTTTTTTCTTTTCCGTCTCTTTCTCATTTTCCGTCTCTTTTTTTCTTTTCCGTCTCTTTTTTTCTTTTCCGTCTCTTTTTTTCTTTTCCGTCTCTTTTTTTTTTTTCCGTCTCTTTCTCCTTTTCCGTCTCTTTCTCCTTTTCCGTCTCTTTCTCCTTTTCCGTCTCTTTCTCCTTTTCCGTCTCTTTTTTTTCTTTTCCGTCTCTTTTTTTTCTTTTCCGTCTCTTTCTTTTCTTTTCCGTCTCTTTCTTTTCTTTTCCGTCTCTTAGTATTCAGTAGGTTTAAACAAGAAAATGTAGATCATTTTTTAAAAAAATAATTTATTTTATTAAGTACATTGCAATTGAAAAATTACTTAAATAGTAACATAATTTTTTGGGCATTTCCAGGTAACTACTTATTTGCATAGTACCTATGAATATAATGGGATTAGTTATGCATCACCAAATTATGCAACAGCCCATGTAGAGAAAATACTGTGGATTGTGCTGAATAATAATCCTGTCATACACTTGTATAGTTCTACCAAAACAGGAGATTTTATATATATATATATATATATATATATATATATATATATATATATATATATATATAATGTGATATTTATGGAGGAAGAGTGCTTGGTATCAGAGATAGTGTTTGTCAAGTGAATGGGCCTAGGAACCAACATTGCATGGTGGCTGTCAGAAGACCTTGCCATGAAGTTATTGCTGATGCATGAAAATGACTGTTGCCATGCAGCATCCATTCCTATGTCCACACTGTATCTCTTATTCTCTGTGTGTAATATACTTCATTTAAAAAAAAAAAACAAGAAAAAATAGTAATATGTGAAATACAATAATTAAAAAAAAATAAATAAACTGACAAAAAAAAAAATAAACTGACAAAAAAAAAAAGAAACAAATCTTTCAAAATGGCTAGTGTTTAGATATTTACAAATGCAAATCAAAAATCTGAAGAATATTTATCAACATTGAAAAAATAGAAACAAAAATCAACAAGGATCAACATGTGTAGTATGTAGTTATTTCTCTTAATCAGTTTTCTTGTCTCCTCGTACTCTCCCTCCCTATTGGTTTTTATATCTTCTTCTTCTCTTTTGGCTCTGAGTGTCAAAGATAAATGTAGCAATGTTATATCCATTGTAATAGAGAGCCTTTGCTTTTCATTTTTTGTCAAATGTTTTGGGATTTTCTGAAGTTTGGTAAATAGAGGTTTATTCTGATTTTTATTCAATTTTTTTATTTTTTTTTTTTTTTTTTATTATTGCTGAAATGGCAAGGTAAATATTTATATGTTTTCATTTACCTGTTATTTCATATATATAACACATTAGTTACTGACAACTGAAAATCCCATTGTTGGTAATTTTCAGTACATAATCGTCAAATTGAAGTTGAAACTTTAAAAAAAAATTGACTTGTTGCATCAACTAATTCCATTTTGAATCCATGGTCCTTCTCACCTTGGGTAGGCTTTTACAAATTCTCTGAGGAAGAAGTAGAAAAACATACTTTCTACTCTTCACTGATTTTTAAGATCATAGTTTTATGAACAAAAGATTGATTCCTAGACTTTACATATCAAAGTGAAATACAAGATTGGCAGCAAAGTCTCATCATGTTACAGGTGAAATGAGTAGATGTAACATTAAGTTCTATACTAATAGTTTCTTTTCTCTTACGGTATTACATCCACGGCCTTAAAGAATGGTGGAAAGGTCTCATCATCTTACAGGTGAAATGGCTAGATGTAAGCATAAGTTTTATGTTAAAAGTTTTTTTTTTGTTTTTCAAAATTCTCACTTGTGATATTCATTTCCAGCTTCTTGCTTTCCTGTTAACTTCGATCTTCAAAAATGAAGCTGCATTGTCAATTGTTATCTATTGTTTTTCTGATTACTCTTCTATTTTTCTCACTCAATTTTCACTTGTGGAACTATCTTCTGGCTTCTTTCTTTCCTGTCAGCTTTGATCTTCAAAAATTTAAATGCAATGTCAGTCGTTATCTACTGTCTTAATTCCTGTTCTTTTACTGTTTTTGCTCCTTGGATATTGCTTCATACTTCCCCTGCATCTAACAAATATATAAGATAGATTCTGGTGAGAAAAATTGTCTAGTACAATATAGGAAACACTTCCCTTACAGTGAACCTCGCAATTGTTTCAATATAATTGTTTTTGAGAAAATTTGAACCCCACTCATGCTTTGATCAAAACTACCTTTTGTCTGAGACCTTTAACGCCAGTCTCTATTTTCCTCTTCTTAAGGACACATCATGTTGCAACTCCAGTTCTCATCTGATCACTGAAGTTGAACAATGTTGAACCTGGTCAGTACCTAGATGAGTGACTGCTGAGGAATACCAGCCACTGTAATCGTGGATGTGTGTTGTGGTGTAATGGATAAAACTTGGAAGGAAAAATAAGAGAATTAAGTTTGAATTCCAGTTGGGTTCATTATATTCACTTATGTGCAAATACCCCTGGTGAAAAGTATGAATCCACCTCTTCTCTCTCCGGCTATGGGTTAAATAGACTATCAGGAAATCATTATCTTCAAAAAAATTCTTACAATCCAAAAATATGTCTAAGCTTTTTTTAAGCTCAAAAAGGTTGATAAGCCATAAAGAACAATGTTTTCCTCTTTTTCATTTTACTTTTACTTTTGCTTTTTATACTAATGTTCACCCAATACAAGACACAAGGGCCACTCAAGGTAGAGGGTTACTGTGTAGAATTAATGTAAGAAAGCGCAAGATAACAGGAAAGGTATCTAATTCTAGACCACAAATAAAATTTCAGAGTTCAGGTGGAAATGTTAGGAGTATAGAGTTGAAGTAAACTTTCGAAGGGACTGGAAACCTAATCCTAAACAGGGAACAAAGGATGAACTTATATTCCTGTTCAAAAGACTGAGGAGGAGTGTGAACCGGATGATAGGCAAATCTATCTACTCCTATAAATAATAGTACAGTAAATATATCGATAAAAGGGGTGCCAAAAGTTATCAGCCTGGCTCATTTTCTGAAATATGATCAAATGACCAAACATCAGGATATTTTTGTGAATTTTTACTTTCTTGACCAAGAAATTTTTCAGCACACCTTCATATATGTGTTACATGCACATACTGATGTGGGGAAAAAATGCCCTCTCTGCTAGAGATCGAGAAAGGCACTAAATACACTCATATAAGTTACATGTGAGTTTACTGCAGACAAGTTTATGACCATCTGAGACAAGTTTGGTCCAGGCTGAAGAGAGAAGACTGGCTATTATTCTTTGGCTATTATTGACATTTTATTTACACTCGTCCCAGATCTAGTTTATTTAATTAAGAAAGTGTCAGTTGAAGCCCTTCAACTTGAAGATGTATTTCTTGAGAAAAATTCACTTCCAATCTGTGATGTCTTATCAACATTATGTTATTCTGTCTGGATACAGGTACACTTCAGTTGACTTTTTTGGCTGTCATTTGCAAGGTGTCATGTCAGCAAAATGCAGGAACAATTAACTTTTTAAAGATACACTTTGATTGCCTCACTTGGCAAATATTTGCAAGGGTGTGTTATTAAACTTTGTCTGGCCTTAGGTCACAAGTATGGAGCACTGAATGAGAAATTTAATACCCTTACAAATGTTTCTGTTTTGCAGGCTTGTAATCGTGTTTTTGTACAATAAGGTTCACCCCGTTTAAGGACTGGGGGCCACTCATGGTTGAGGATTACAGAGTATGAGTCAGTTTATGTAGATAGGAGGGGAAGACTAGACTTGAACAGGTTTAAATTATAGTGATTGGGGACGTTTCCTCTCAAGTGTCAGTTCCACAGAGCAGTGGCTCACAGGAAGAAGCCATGCTTGTGGAACTTACCTCTGAACCAGCGGAATGAGGGTGATTATTTTACAATGCATGTCTCATGGCAGGTCTTATCTGTGAAGGTTAGAACTGATGAAATCAAGAAATGCAGTTCAGCTGAGCACTTTCAATGGGAGTAACAATAGAGCAGTGAAAGGACACATGGCACAGTGGATCCATCCTGGGTATGACGATAGACCACATCTGCGTCCAGGGTAAGACAATAAACTACATCCAACAGCAAGGCCTCGGATCAGAAGGTTTTGAGGAGCGTGGAACCACCTCTTAATTACTGGTGTTCCCAGGTCTACCCTGACCTGGGGTGGTAGTATCTGTTAGGGCCCCATTATGGGCAAATAGTTAACCCCGAAACTGAGGTAAAAAGCATCATAAAAGTGTAAAAATAAGTTTTAATACTAGAAATACTTTGTAAAAAAATTATTGTTAGAAATAAATTTTTGAAGAAAAAAAACTATTACCACCAATACATTTTTGAAAGAAAAAATATTACCATCAATACATTTTTGAAAGAAAAAATATTACCATCAATACATTTTCTAAAATAATATTACCAGAAATAGATTTCTGACAAAACAAAAAATTACCAGGAAAAAAGGTTGTCAGCATTAAATAACCCATTCTGGTTGATATGCTATAAAATAAGACAAGCCAAACATGGCATGGATAAAGGCGTTGGGTAGGTCCAGTGACAGGACCTAGAGAGTTGTGAGTTCAATACCTGGTTAAGGCAGTGGAGAAGGTGAATTAAAAGGAGATAACTGATAACTGACATCCATTAGACATGGCACATGAAACTAGAACAGTCTACTTCGGTGAGCAAAATAAAGGGTTCAGTTCGACATTAAGACTACCCATGATGAAATGTATTTTGTTGTTTTTTTTTTTGTTTTTTTTTTTTGAGGCATTGACTGTAACTGGCCTGAAGAAGGACGGAGCATACAACAACCAAAACATTGTAATAGATATGGCAACAAAAATGAGGACAATAGTCCGAATAATGTAATTAGTATACATAATACGTCATCTCAGAAATATAGGCAGAGCAGTGAGAGGCTTGCCACATGCTGTCTGTGAGAGAGTGGGGGTTGTAGGGTAGAAAAATAATTTATCATCCACAAGGATTTGGAGATACTTTTAGACTCTATTGAGACTGGAAAGTGAGGAATGGGTAGTTCCAATAATATTCCATTTTAGGTCTGGTCTGGCTCTTGTAAAGGTCGAGGATAGCACAAAGTGTCGGGTACTTACTGGAGCAGTACAGAAAATTCTCTATTTTTCTTACATCTTTGGCGATGGATTGTATGTATGAATTTTATTTGATCTCAGGTTGTGAGTTTAAGGCCCAATAGTCTCTCGAGTAAGGAAGCCTCACTAAGGGATCATCCAAGCATTGTGACTGGTAGTAGTTCTTGGTCCAATTGCCCATGATGAAATGTTTTGTTTTTTTTTTGTTTTTTTAAGCATTGAATGTAACCAGCCAGTTTTTTCCCCACTTATTTTTAAAATAGTGGGGGTCAAAGAATTGTGTGAAGCTTTTCCATTTATGATTAATAAATATAGTTCTTATTTAATAACAGTATCACTTGACTACTACAAATTATTACAGAATTTTAAAAGGTGTAAAATTTTGTAAATTATTCTTTATAAAAGATTTAAAAGTTTATAAATTACTCCAATTAAAATTTAAAAAAAAACATGAAAACAATTCTTGTAAAAATTTATTATTCAATGACAAATGTCTTTTTCTGAAGTCAATATTGTCCATAATATATTTTATTCATAAAAACAAAAGCTTTCCCAATTAAAAACATATCTTGTTCCATTTTATTATTTTATGATTCAGCACAGATTTTGGAAGGCATCTTTCTTCATATTTCTTTGTTACATTTCCTGTCCTCTGTTGGAATATTTCCCATACCTTCAAATTTTCATGTGTAATTGATTTTGGTATCTTCATATCTTAGGGTAGGTGTTCTCTTACTGACAGCCATACATTGTCTTATGATTGATGTTTAGTCATTTACCAGCAGGAAACTTAGCAAACTGCTTTTATTTTATACTTGAGTTTACTTGGTTCAGAAGCAGTTAAATATTTCTTTGACTCCCTAAGTATTTACTCGGTAGGTGGCCATTTTGTGGGGTATCTTACCCTCTTTGCAAGGGATGCAGTCATTATATTCTAGAGCCTGCCAACAGAGCAGAGTGTATGACTAAAGAAAAACCAAAACTATTGGTGGAACCAACAGATAACTTGCCAAAATACCTAAATACCCTTAAACAAGATAAAATCTCAAACAGGGACAGAAATAAGAAAGAAGAAAATATAATGTCAGAATTAGTTCTCTCCCTTTCTCTCCCGCTCTCTTCCCACTCTCTCTCTCTGCCTTCTTCCTCTCTCCCCACTAGTTTACTTGATTCTGGAATAGGTAAGTACTAGTCATTCATATTTGAGACTGTAAGAATTTATTTGGTAGGTGGCCATATTTTTGAAGCAACCATTGTAGGGGATGCAGTTGATCCAGCTAACGTTCTAAAACCTTTATCTAATCTCCACGTTTAGATTGTTCTCAATGTCTAAGGATATCTCATTTAGTTCTTACTTGAGAAATGCTCAATTATTGCTTGCCCTGTTTTCATTGAGTCCAAGTACACACTTCCCTGGCACATGGATTGACTGGCTCTTTCACAGGGTTTCTAGACTGAAAGCCTTTTAAAAAAAGTGAATGTTTTATTTCAATCTTCCTCAAGTACAAATGACAAAAGAAAACTAAGAGAAAAAGGAGAAAAGAGGAAAAGAAAAAGGTTTTATTTTAAGTAGAATTAACAAAAAAGAGAAAGAAAATAGAAAGAGATGAAAAGAAAAAGGAAGAAAGAGAAAGAAAATAGAAAGAGATGAAAAGAAAGAGAAAGAAAATAGAAAGAGATGAAAAGAAAGAGAAAGAAAATAGAAAGAGATGAAAAGAAAGAGAAAGAAAATAGAAAGAGATGAAAAGAAAGAGAAAGAAAATAGAAAGAGATGAAAAGAAAGAGAAAGAAAATAGAAAGAGATGAAAAGAAAAAGGAAGAAAGAAAATAGAAAGAGATGAAAAGAAAAAGGAAGAAAGAAAATAGAAAGAGATGAAAAGAAAAAGGAAGAAAGAAAATAGAAAGAGATGAAAAGAAAAAGGAAGAAAGAAAATAGAAAGAGATGAAAAGAAAAAGGAAGAAAGAAAATAGAAAGAGATGAAAAGAAAAAGGAAGAAAGAAAATAGAAAGAGATGAAAAGAAAAAGGAAGAAAGAAAATAGAAAGAGATGAAAAGAAAAAGGAAGAAAGAAAATAGAAAGAGATGAAAAGAAAAAGGAAGAAAGAAAATAGAAAGAGATGAAAAGAAAAAGGAAGAAAGAAAATAGAAAGAGATGAAAAGAAAAAGGAAGAAAGAAAATAGAAAGAGATGAAAAGAAAAAGGAAGAAAGAAAATAGAAAGAGATGAAAAGAAAAAGGAAGAAAGAAAATAGAAAGAGATGAAAAGAAAAAGGAAGAAAGAAAATAGAAAGAGATGAAAAGAAAAAGGAAGAGAAAGAAAATAGAAAGAGATGAAAAGAAAAAGGAAGAGAAAGAAAATAGAAAGAGATGAAAAGAAAGAAAGAAAATAGAGATGAAAAGAAAAAGGAAGAGAGAAAGAAAATAGAAAGAGATGAAAAGAAAAAGGAAGAAAGAGAAAGAAAATAGAAAGAGATGAAAAGAAAAAGGAAGAAAGAAAGAAAATAGAAAGAGATGAAAAGAAAAAGGAAGAAAGAGAAAGAAAATAGAAAGAGATGAAAAGAAAAAGGAAGAAAGAGAAAGAAAATAGAAAGAGATGAAAAGAAAAAGGAAGAAAGAAAATAGAAAGAGATGAAAAGAAAAAGGAAGAAAGAGAAAGAAAATAGAAAGAGATGAAAAGAAAAGAAGAAAGAGAAAGAAAATAGAAAGAGATGAAAAGAAAAAGGAAGAAAGAGAAAGAAAATAGAAAGAGATGAAAAGAAAAAGGAAGAAAGAGAAAGAAAATAGAAAGAGATGAAAAGAAAAAGGAAGAAAGAGAAAGAAAATAGAAAGAGATGAAAAGAAAAAGGAAGAAAGAGAAAGAAAATAGAAAGAGATGAAAAGAAAAAGGAAGAAAGAGAAAGAAAATAGAAAGAGATGAAAAGAAAAAGGAAGAAAGAGAAAGAAAATAGAAAGAGATGAAAAGAAAAAGGAAGAAAGAGAAAGAAAATAGAAAGAGATGAAAAGAAAAAGGAAGAAAGAGAAAGAAAATAGAGAGATGAAAAGAAAAAGGAAGAAAGAGAAAGAAAATAGAAAGAGATGAAAAGAAAAAGGAAGAAAGAGAAAGAAAATAGAAAGAGATGAAAAGAAAAAGGAAGAAAGAGAAAGAAAATAGAAAGAGATGAAAAGAAAAAGGAAGAAAGAGAAAGAAAATAGAAAGAGATGAAAAGAAAAAGGAAGAAAGAGAAAGAAAATAGAAAGAGATGAAAAGAAAAAGGAAGAAAGAGAAAGAAAATAGAAAGAGATGAAAAGAAAAAGGAAGAAAGAGAAAGAAAATAGAAAGAGATGAAAAGAAAAAGGAAGAAAGAGAAAGAAAATAGAAAGAGATGAAAAGAAAAAGGAAGAAAGAGAAAGAAAATAGAAAGATGTGAAAAGAAAAAGGAAGAAAGAGAAAGAAAATAGAAAGAGATGAAAAGAAAAAGGAAGAAAGAGAAAGAAAATAGAAAGAGATGAAAAGAAAGAGAAAGAAAATAGAAAGAGATGAAAAGAAAGAGAAAGAAAATAGAAAGAGATGAAAAGAAAGAGAAAGAAAATAGAAAGAGATGAAAAGAAAGAGAAAGAAAATAGAAAGAGATGAAAAGAAAGAGAAAGAAAATAGAAAGAGATGAAAAGAAAGAGAAAGAAAATAGAAAGAGATGAAAAGAAAGAGGAAGAAAGAAAATAGAAAGAGATGAAAAGAAAGAGGAAGAAAGAAAATAGAAAGAGATCAAAAGAAAATAGATGAAAAAGGAAGAAAGAAAATAGATGAAAAGAAAAGAAAATAAGAAAATAGATGAAAAGAAAAAAAGAAAATAGGGATGAAAAGAAAAAGGAAGAAAAAGAAAATAGACGAAAAGAAAAAGGAAGAGAAAATAGAAAGATGAAAAGGAAGAGAAAGAAAATAGAAAGATGAAAAGAAAGAAAATAGATGAAAAGAGAAAATAGATGAAAAGAAAGGGAGAAAATAGAGCTGAAAAGAAAAAGGGAGAAAGATGAAAAGAAAATAAGGAAAAGAGAAAGATAATAGAAAAAGATGAAAAAGAGAAAGGAAAAAAAACTAAAGAAAAAGAAATGAAGTTCAAATGAGGTTAACACAGTTTTATAATTGAGCTGAAAATCATTCATGGTGTTTGAAAACAACAAATGTCCGCTTGTTTCTACTGTGCAAGCTCACTGCATTTGAAACTGAACACTTTCTTCATTCCAAGAGACACATGTCCCAGTTGATTAAAACATTAGATTCAAGAAATAGGCAAAAAGACACCATGGGAATAAGGCTAGCT
The DNA here is from genome assembly GCA_963932145.1 of Acanthosepion lycidas. Lineage (NCBI taxonomy): Eukaryota > Metazoa > Mollusca > Cephalopoda > Sepiida > Sepiidae > Acanthosepion > Acanthosepion lycidas. The sequence continues at coordinate 21,872,681 of OZ010614.1, forward strand.
GAAAGGATACTCTCTCAGGCTTAATAAGTGAGGTATCTAATAATAGGTTGGGTTCAGATATTTCTTATGCATTCTTAGTTTAGGAATAGTCAAAAGAAATTGGAACTCTTAGCACCTGTTTTAACATTTAATTACTGTTTCTCCCACTCACCATTCAGCAATCCATTAACACAAGCTGATCAGGCAGGCCCTTTCCTTGACCTTTTTGCCTTCAATATGTCCTGTTTATAAAATTTTCTGAGCCTTCCTTTCTTATTATGTGTCCTAGAAACTTCAGTTATCTCTGATTCCAAGTGTAAATATCCTTTTTGTTCCAGTTTTCATAAAGATTTCTTGCCTCTAGTTTTCTCTTCATCAGTGAGGAAATTGTTCAGTGATTGTTGCTATCTCAAAGGATGCATATTAAATAGTATTTCAGCACTAATTTTCTTGGTTTCTCGATAAATTTTCCTGTTTCTTGATATATTGTTTAGCTTTTGGAAAGCGTCTTTTGCTATTCCAATGCACCTTTGGATTTTTATGTCACATTTTCCATTGTCTGCTATAACACTTCCGGGCATATAAATGTTAGTACTTTTTGATTTTGACATCTCCAATTTTCCTGTTTCTTAATACATTGTTTAGCTTTTGGAAGGCATCTTTTGCTATCTTAATGCATCTTCAAATTTCAGTGTCACATTTTCCATTCTCTCTTAAAACACTTCCTGGATATTTAAACTTTTGTACATGTTTGATGTTGATATCTCCAATTTGAAATTTTCATTTCTTTTGCTGATAACCATATTTCTGTCTTTTTACAGTTGACAGTACTTTCTTCTTGCTTTCCTTTTCTGTATGTGTTTAATGTTGACATCTCCAATTCATAGTTTGCATCTTTGGCTTTTCTTGGTATTTTAATCTTCTGACATTTGACGGTCAATTTTTATTCTCCTTTATTATTTTGTCTTGAAGGTCCTGTAGTTTTCTTCCTGTGCCTGCCATCAATACAGTATCATTTGCATATTTTAAGATTGTTCCTTCCATTAGTAAGTACTGATATGATCTTCGTCTCCCTTAGGATAAACACTCCTCACTTTAAGTGGATATAGATTTAATCTAAGTTGAAGCCCATCCCCAACTTATTAGGTATGTTAGTACTGCTCTCAATAAATAGTAGCAAGACTGATTTGTTTTTTTACAGCTTAGCAACCTTGACACTTTTCCAGACAGATAACTTATTTTTTTTTTATAAACTGAAACAATTTTGGATTGAGAGGATTTTTTGAAATAATAATACTTTTCTGATGCAAGTTTCTCTTGTCTTGTCTCGTTTCATCTTTTGTCTTGTCTCGTTTCATCTTTTGTCTTGTCTCGTTTCATCTTTTGTCTTGTCTCGTTTCATCTTTTGTCTTGTTTCGTCTTTTGTCTTGTCTCGTCTCTTGTCTTGTCTCGTCTCTTGTCTCGTCTTGTCTCTTGTCTCCTCTTGTCTCTTGTCTCTTGTCTCCTCTTGTCTCTTGTCTCCTCTTGTCTCTTGTCTCCTCTTGTCTCTTGTCTCCTCTTGTCTCTTGTCTCCTCTTGTCTCTTGTCTCCTCTTGTCTATCGTCTCGTCTTGTCTATCGTCTCGTCTCGTCTCGTCTCGTCTCGTCTTGTCTCTCGTCTCGTCTCCTTGCTTGTCTCTCATCTCCTTTCTCATCTCTTCTCTCTTCTTGTGTCTTGTGTCATTTCTCGTCTCTCCTCTTTTTTTTTTTTTTTTTTTTTGTTATTTGTACTTGAGGAAGATTGAAATAAAATGTTCACATTTTTTAGGAAAATTTTTGTATAAGAAGAAATAAGATATCTGTCTGGAAAAGCTTCAAGGTTTATGGCCATATCAAGATGAAACATTGGTTCCTGTACAATCACATGGTCAGTGCCTAGATTGTGCACCACTTTGGAATACCAGGTGCTATAAGCTTGGTGTTCCAATTTAAGCTGGATTCATTATATTCACTTACCCATGAGAAAGTTATGAATCCACCTCTTCTCCCTTCTGCTATAGGTTAATTAGTAAGACTTGTATCAGTAAATCATTATCTCAAAAAAAAAAATAAAATCTTACAATCTAAAACTACTTTCTGGCTTTAAATAACCTGAAAAAGGTTGATGGGCTATAGAAAATTAATCAGTCAGTATGGCAAAATCTCAAGCTATTTAATATGTTATTACGAAAAAAAAAAAACTGTCTATGGCTCCATATCCCAATATTCATTCCTCTTTTCAAATATATATGGTAAATATTGTCTGCTTATCTTTGAGATTATCTCCAAATGAAGTAAATACTTGGGTACAAATATAAGAATAAGATGGAACGTCTAAAATGACAATGGTGGTAAAAAAAATCCAAATCTAGTCTCACCACTCCCTGAGGGCAGGAAAGATGAGTAGTATAAGAAACACAAGTACAACATCAAAAGTCCGAGAGACAATATAAAACGGTCAACTAATCCAACTTTTAATGAGATTTTAATGAAGCAAACTCACTCCCACTCATGAACCAAAATATACACTCTCCTTTTCAAGAAAAGCAATGGATTTTATTATTTTCTGTTCTATGAGCTGAAGAAAAGGCTGAAAAAGTGTAGTTCATGAGGTTATGCAAGAAAGATAAGTGTTGTATGGCATACGAAAAGGTTTTTCTTCCTCTGTATGAGTTTGAATCCCTCATCGCCAAAGTTGTTATGTAGTGGTTTCACAGTGGAGGCTTGTATTTGTACTAAGTTGGTCCTAAAATAGGTTCGACGTACAAAACGTTAGGAACTTGATATAATAGGTAATGACGCAGTAATCTAGTTGTGGTGGCTGATACTTTAATGTCTGACATCGACTCACTGACCAACTCAGCGACTGACTCGTTACTTTTACTACTCCTACTTATTATAGGTGGGAGTGTCTATTAACTATAGAATAGGTGTGTTCCACTATAACAATAAGTTAACCCTAGGCTATAAGAGGCCAAGATTGTAGTGATTGGGAAAACATCCTGCCAGGAGTCTGTTAAACAAAGTAGCAGTTCTTGGTAAGAAGCTGTGTGAGTGGAACTTACTCCTTAGTAATGGAATACGAAGTGTCTGAGAAAGGGGTTGTGGGTGGAGAGTAATTCATCATTGACAAGGCCACAGATATTTTGGAACTCTTTCAGGACAAGCAAGTGAGGACTGGGCAGCTCCAGCCCAGATATAGCAGCTCTCCTCCATTTTGGGTCTGATCTGGCCCTTGTAAAGATAGAGTACATCAAGGTGGTACAATGAACCAATTGTTTTTCCAGCATAGTTAGGCTTACTACCATATCACATTGAAATACCAGTTCTTTTTTTCTAAGCCTAGTCAGTACCTAGATGGGTGGACACTTGGGGATACCAGGTACATGTGGTGCAATGGAAAGCAGCTAGGAATTGAAAATTGGAGAGCCAGGTTTCAGTTCTATTCAGTTTAATTATATTCACTTATCTGCAAAAACCCTTGTGGAAGGTTTGAACTAACCTCTTCTCCCCAGCTATAGATTAATTAGTTGGAATTTTAGCTGCAAATCATTATCTCCAAAAGATTTGTACAAACTAAAAATATATTTTGGCTTTAAATAACCTGCCAAAGGTTGATAAATCATAAAAAAAAACAATCAAAAAAGTTTAAGCTCTGTTTGTTGGTGATAGAACATTACTGTTTATTTAATGGCATATCAACTCCTTATGGGTCATTTAATGCTGAAATTGAACTTTTTATTCTTTCTTTACAAAAAAAAAAAATGGTACAGTTTGACCTTAAATGATCTCTTGCTGATCGATGGGTCGTTAAGTTTTAAACAAAAAAACAAATTTACAAAAATGTATTGAGTGTAATTTTTTTTCCTCCTTCAAAAGCTGGTAATGTTTTTTACTATCTTTCATTATAAAAAGGTGTTTTTATACTTTCATAGTGTTTTGACCCCAGTTTGGAGGTTAACTATTTGCCCATAGCTGAGACCCCAACAGGTGCTACCACTTTAGGTCAGGATGAACCTGGGAACAACAGCAATTAACAGGTTGTTACATGCTCCTCAAAACCTCTAATCTCCTGATCAATGACATTGCTGCCAGATGTAGTTTATCATCATACTCAAAGACAACAGAACTTTGCTAATTCAGTTTTGAACATACTGAAATTTATTAACCAGTTCTTCTTCCATTAGTTACATTTGAGGAGAGGTTTTTTGTTAACTTTGTAGAATTATATATATATATATATATATATATATATATATGTGTGTGTGTGTGTGTAGTCAAGTAAGGTTATGGCATGTATGCCCTGTCTATAATTGTGTGTCATGTTCAGTGCCACATGCAGTTCACTGATGACTAAAAGATTCTCAGAGGAGAATAAGACACGTGTTGTCTTTCTGGCATCCCATGTATAAAAAAAGGAAAAAAAAAAGTATTTATCCCTGATAAATTATAGAACCTGTGACTCAAGGCCAAAACTGGTGAATACATGTTTAGTTAGAATCACTTACCCATGCATTCAAAAATTATCCCTTTCACTAAAATACCATATATTTATTTCATGTCCCATTCAGGAAAGGAATCTAAAAGTAGTCCTCTATTTACATTTTTTTTAAAAAGCTTTCACACTCTTCTCTCATATACTGCTTTTTAGCAACAGCACCTACCAGTCATTGGCAGAAGTTCTTTGGCAGACAAGTGGGGTAATTCTGCAAGTGTATAACTGAAAATGATGGAAATAATCAGTTTTGACTTGTATTTTTGTTGCTTGTATACACTTTGTAGTATAAGAAATTAAGCTTTATATTGTACACATTTGTAAGATGAAACCTTGTAATTCATTAATTTTTGATAAGTTTTTATTAAATTTTATTTCTGTTGCTTGTTTACACCTACTACTAATAATATACTACTGATATGATAATACAGGGTATGGCAGAAATACCTCCAACATAAAGACATTCGTGACAATGATGTCTTCATTTAGTCTTACCATTATGTGGGAGATATTTTGGATACACCCTATATTAGATTACCAAAGTACCTTAGATGAAGCCTTATTATAATTATTAATCTTTACTTTGTTTTTTATTGGTTTTACTGAGTTTTTCTTGGTGATCATCTTATTTTTTATCAGAACCCCTTTTTGTAATAGTAATATTAACTGTTTCTTTACAAGGAAATATTGGGCAGTCATTGATTTAACAGCCAGTGCTTCCTTTTGGTTGAAATATATAAAGATCTAAAATAAATTAATGATTGTTTTGTGGAGGGCGTATTCAATTAAATTGTTCAGTTATTCAAATAAAGCTATAGATTGGTACCACAAAATCAGTTTTACCAAAAACCACAGAAATTGAAAAATTTCTGAAAGCAAAAACACTATAAGAGAAAATGATGATATAACCAAGATGTTAACATTCCACACTATATTAATCAAAAGATTTGGAAGGAAACTCCCACCGATACTAGAAAGGAGTAATAGTGGACTTGAGTAGTCTAAATTCCAGAAATATAGTTTTAAGAAAAATATTTTATAAATTTCATCTGACAGTAAGGCTCAGTCAATAAATGTCAGATGTTTTGTTGGGGATATGCAGAATAAACTAAGGAATTTGGTGTAGGATTGAGTTGAATCAGAAGGAAATTTATGTTAGGTTGCATGAACTTTTCTGCATCTGCAAACAAATAAACAGTTTCAATATAAACAAGACAAAACATAGATGCAATTCAACACCAATAAAAGCATTTATATACAAATAGGATAATATGTACAAGATATTTTAAGATTCTTAAATGTGTTGGTGTGCTCGTGATATTTGTAGTTTTTGTATGTCTTTTTTTATGTCTTGTGTATCAACGTTACAGTCTTTTTAGGAAATTGTAATTAATATTTAGAATGTAGGTATTGTGTTTTAGAAATGAGTCATTACGAAGTAGTCTACCTTTGACTGCGAAATGTCAAGTTCGTTTGATGATGTTATTTACTTAGAATAGTAGTGAGTGTCAATTCACTTTAGATAAGTTAAGTTGTTTGGATAGAAGTTTTTTATGTTCACAGAGTGTTCTTCGATTTGAAATTGCGAGTGAGTCAGTGATGATTTAGTTTGCGCGGCAAGATTGCAGTTGCAAGCAACATGGATTATATTAGCATATCTCTGTGCTCGTTCGACTGACTATATTTAGTCACTCCCCCCACGTGGGCATCATGTGGCACAAGGCCGGTTTAACGTGGGATCTCCGAGCCTGTGGGCTCGGCCAAAAATATGCCCCTTGAACCTGTATAAACGGGTTCAGGGCCGGTTTACCTCCCTGAAAGAGAGTCCGCCCTTCGGCGTAGCCTCCTTCGGGTTCTTCCCCGCCCAAAGGCAGAGAGTTCAACCAAACAGTCGGTCAAGATTTGAGCGACTGAAGTTTTGCCGCAATTTTATTTCCACACGTGAAGCTTTCGAATTTTGTGTTGTGAGCCAATGAGAATCGCTGATTCGCATAGTAATGTTTCTATTGGTTAGTGTTTATGTACATAGGCGTATAGAATAGAATGTTCTTGTTGTTAGGGATGCTAAGGTAAATGGACGAGTCTACAGTTTTCTGTAAAGAAACATCAAATTTCAACATTACAATTTTTTTTTCTTTTTAAATCATTTCACCCCAAACAAGACAATAAAACCACTAAAATGCAAAGGGTTACTGAAAGTGAAGAAAACTGAGAAAATGTTTGAGGAGAAACTAGTTTTTCATTATTGCTCTTTCCAATATTGATGGAGACTTCCTTACCAACTTTTTTGTTAAAATGTGCATCTTCAAAATCTACTGTATTTACTTGTGTAACAAACAGTAACATGCAATCCCCAAATTTTCACTTATAAAAGATTTTATCATGTATCATACGAGTTCCTTTTTTGAGAGACCAAATTACTCTTTTATTCTATCTCTTTATCCCATCTTCTAGTTAAATAATTTTAAAAAGTAAAATAGAATGATAAAAGTGTCCTTAGTAATGCTATACTCGTTGCGTAAATGCTTAAAGCCATAAACAATTGAACGAGAAACATCTGTTTTGCTATGAACAACCAAATCAGATAACAAAAAATTAATTTACTTTTGTATGCTAAAATGAAAATAATAGTTCAAGTAATAATTATTTCTTTTAGTAAGTAAAAAATACTTGGGTAGTTTGCCTTAATCAGACATTTTGGAAAGCATAGACAGTAGTCTCGATCAGCTAAATAAACAATGGAAAAGATGCATATTATTCGCCATGTTTGTATTTGATAACATCAGTTTTATCCAAATCATGTTTATTTTAAATACAGCTGTAATTTTTTACTACAGTAAATGGATATAGTTTGGTCAATGGTATAGAAGTACATATGCTAATTTTATATCTCGTCTATGATGTGACCCATTTAAAATTAGTTTCAAAAATAGGTCTTCAGAGGTTGCGTAATATGCGGGCATATACGGTATATTGTATTTTCTCTTAAGTTATATATGCTGTCCATTTCAGTTGTTGTTGAAATTCTGAAGTGATATGGTTTCTTTTATTTATACCGTATTTGACAGCAGATAAGGCACCGTTTTTCTTTATTTTTTATTTTTTTTCCTTTTTCCTTTTTCCTTTTCCTTTTTTCCTTCTTTTTCCTTTTTTCCTTCTTTTTCCTTTTTCTCTTCTTTTTCCTTTTTCTCTTCTTTTTCCTTTTTCTCTTCTTTTTCCTTTTTCCCTTCTTTTTCCTTTTTCCCTTCTTTTTCCTTTTTCCCTTTTTCCCTTCTTTTTCCTTTTTCCCTTCTTTTTCCTTTTTCCCTTCTTTTTTCTTTTTCTTTTCTCTTTTCTTTCTTTTTTCTTTTTTCTTTCTTTCTTTTTTCTTTCTTTTTTCTTTCTTTTTTCTTTCTTTTTTCTTTCTTTTTTCTTTCTTTTTCTTTCTTTTTCTTTCTTTTTCTTTCTTTCTTTTTTCTTTCTTTTTTCTTTCTTTTTTCTTTCTTTTTTCTTTCTTTTTTCTTTCTTTTTCTTTCTTTTTTTCTTTCTTTTTTTCTTTTCTTTCTTTCTTTTCTTTCTTTCTTTTCTTTCTTTCTTTTCTTTCTTTCTTTTCTTTCTTTCTTTTCTTTCTTTCTTTTCTTTCTTTCTTTTCTTTCTTTCTTTTCTTTCTTTCTTTTTTTTTCTTTCTTTTTTTTTCTTTTTCTTTTTTTTTTTACTTAAAAATATCTTTTAAAATTCCCCTATGATGCCATATGAAGTTTTAAAATTTGCGATGGTCGGCCATAATTAGCTACCTATTTACTCCTATTACCTTAGATTTTAGAAAGTAACTTTTATATACCTATTGTCATTATTTTAAAGGTTATTCAGTCATGTGTTATGCATGATACACGCGTAGGCAATCATGTATCTTTTGATACATGACTGACGAGGCAGATTTTTTTCCTGCAGTAGGTTGCCTTTCCTTTCTGTGTTAGACCAGTTACCATTCAAGGCTAAAGAACCTGGTCTGTCCTGCTATTTATAGCTGGGGTGGTGAGAAGAGGAGGATTCATACCCCTGGGAAAGGGTATTAGGTCATAAGTGAATGTAATGGACTCAACTGGAATTCAAACTTGGCTCTCCGATTCCTCAATCCAAGCCACTATCCATTACTCCACCATGCCTCCTGTGGATTAAAAGTGTTATCATTGATAATATTTATTTAATTTCATCACGCTTAATATTAGTACTTTGTTTCACAAAAATTACATGCAATAAATTCAAATTATATATTTGTAAAATATATTTGTTTCTTAATATTTTTCTTGCAATAATATCAGGTTGAATTGGTATAAATACAATCAGAATTTTTATATCCTAATTATTCCAATAAGACATTTGCAAGATGCAGGTTGTACAGATCATATAAAGGTTATGATAAAGATTTATAGGCTTGTGTTCTTTTTTTCCTATTATTTTTCATTTAATTGTAATCCTGGCTTGTTTAACCAAAATAATACCTCATAAATATAGCCTAGGCTGTACCATTTACTAATAATTTTACTAATTACTAATTTTTTTCTTGATTTGCCCTGCTTAAATTGAGGTGCATCTTATACACTGTCGAATACGGTAGTTTTTTGTTTGTGAGTCTGTAGCAGCAGTGCACGTGTTTTGAAGAAGTATGCTCTTCACTATGATCAACCAGCTTCATTTGTTAGAAGTAATTTTTTAATCATTGCTCTGAGGAAGTGAAGCACACTTGGACATGGTTTAATGGCTTGCAAGCTGGTCTCACTGGACCTATTATGAATGAATACAGTTCGATCGTCAATGGATGCCCCATACATTTGACTTTGTGACACATCTAAGCCGTGCTTAGAAAATTACCATTGATTTGAGAAAGCCTTTGTTAACAACTGACAGTTTAGGTATTTCTGAACAGGTTTTGTGCCATGCATGATATCTATATGAAAATCTTTAGCTAATGAGTCTATTTAAGAACGATACATGTTTTCAGGTTAATGTCGTACCTTGCAATGTAGGATAAACTGCTACTTGCACAGCCCATTTTTTAAATACCCTATACTAAATTTGTTATAACGGATCCATACAAGGTGGATTTTTGAAATTTTGTAATGTTGCAGATAGGACCAGACACCAGGATGCAGCTTGAGTGCTTGTGGTTTAATGCAAGTAAATTCATTCTTTGTTCAGATTGTTACCCAGGAAATGAAATCATCAGATGAGATTGTAGCAGCCAGTAAATTTTATTCTGTTGTAACCTTTTTGTAAGTGTCAGCTGGAAAGTGAGAGGGAGAATGGTCTACCCAGTGTGTGTCTTGCATTTCATGTTGTGGGTGAACAGTTCTCTGTTTTAGGCTGCTAGGGACCACTGTCTTATAGATAACAAACATTCTATGTCTTGTCAGCTTTCATCTCAAAAAAAGAAAAAAGTCATTCATCAAGTCCACTCCACTCAGCTGAACTCTGTTGTCAGTCATTTAACCTGGTTATTGTGTCGTCTGCTTCATTCAGTTGACCTTCTTTGTCAAGATGATAATTGTCACAATTATTTCTGTAACATCCTTCAGATGTGTCCTTAAGATATCAGCTGACAATGGATATTGCTACAGTTTTCAGAATTTATTAGTTCTACTTCACAAATTTTTATGATGGATTCATGGTATGTGCCATCACTGCTTACATTTCAGTTGTTTTTATTATAGACAATAAAGCATAAACTATGACGATGTTTGAACTCATATCCTTTCCCCTCCCTCCAGATATGAGGGATCTGAATTCAAATCTTGCTGGAAGACTGTCAATATCTCTAAGTGTAATTTAAGGGAAAGCAATATCTATGGTAACTGTCATGAATCACAAGTACTCACATTTGAATAGGGAATGCTGGGCACATCTTGCAAGCCATTTAGAGTGATTATGATCTAAGACGAGTGGCTTTTACAAATCCAGGCTTGTGATGCAAAAATAATTACATTCCCATGTAAAGTAACACATGATTGACACACACGAGCAGTAAAATTTTAGCCACACCCACTTCTCCAGTGGCCGGTAAATTAAACAGATGACCTCTCACTTACCTCTCACCATGAAACATACCAATCCACATGTCTGTCTCTAGTGAAGCACAATGATATTCAAGTAAGTCTTTTTCTTACTTGATTTACACTAATTACATTTGGCCTAATATCCTCATCTTTGTTGTTATCATAACATTTTGGCTGTTGTGGCTTCTGGCCTTCATCAGGTGCATAGTGATCCTTGTAACTTACAAGGAATTCCAAACTAAACCCTTTATTTAATCAATGGAGATAGACTACTCTTGTTCCATTGTCTATGTCTAGGGATATCTCCTCCAGTTCCTATTTTTAGTATAGTTCAATTATTGCTCACCCTGTTTTCCCTAAGTCAAAGTACATACCGCCTGGCCCAGGCATTGAATTCACAATTACTTTCTCACAAAATTCATGAAGTCGCACTTTAATTCACTGTGCTATTATCCCTTTTTTCTTTTCTTTTTTCTTTTCTATTTTTCTATTTTTCTTTTTCTCTTTCCTTTATTCTCTTTTCTTTATTCTCTTTCCTTTTTTCTCCTTTCCTTTTATCCTCTTTCCTTTTTTTCTCTTTCCTTTTCTCTCTTTCCTTTTTTTCTCTTTCCTTTTTTTCTCTTTCCTTTTTTTTCTCTTTCCTTTTTTCTCTTTCCTTTTTTTTCTCTTTCCTTTTTTTTCTCTTTCCTTTTTTTTCTCTTTCCTTTTTTTTTCTCTTTCCTTTTTTTTTCTCTTTCCTTTTTTTTTCTCTTTCCTTTTTTTTTCTCTTTCCTTTTTTTTTCTCTTTCCTTTTTTTTTCTCTTTCCTTTTTTTTTCTCTTTCCTTTTTTTTTCTCTTTCCTTTTTTTTTCTCTTTCCTTTTTTTTTCTCTTTCCTTTTTTTTTCTCTTTCCTTTTTTTTTCTCTTTCCTTTTTTTTTCTCTTTCCTTTTTTTTTCTCTTTCCTTTTTTTTTCTCTTTCCTTTTTTTTTCTCCTTGCTTATTATTCCCAGTGTGTGATAATTTAATTGGTAACATGGGCAACTTAGTTCTTCATACAAGCTAAGGCTCTATCTTTTATTTCTGACACTCACAGGACATATATAGTCAAGAGGCACAACAGAAAGCAGTGCAGAACCTCCCTAATGAGCATGTGTAAATGGTTGCCAAAACAGGGATTAGCAGATATACCAAAAAGACAAACTAAGGGTTATAAAGGAGAGCCATGATCGCTAACATCCTGAAGGGACACATAACATGAAATCTTGTCTCTCTAATTCTAATTTAGTGTTAATTTGACCAACCGGATTTTATATTATCGGTTAAGAATTGATGAGCAAAATATTTCTGTTTCCTGTGTTTCATTTTGTATATTTTTCTCTAACAAAAAGAAGTGACAATGTATTTCTTTAACAAAAGTGATTGGTAGAACAATTCTGTAGTAAGAATGGTTGCACTGCACCTTTGTAAGAACCATTTACATTTTGTTTATAAGATTGTTTTTCTATTCTTATGCATCTCTTCCAACATAAGAATCTGCACATCTGCAATTTTGCCGGGGTTGGGGTGGGGGTTCAAACTTTGCAAGTAAACTAGATTTGCAAAAAAATGTATATTTTTTTTTAATTTTTGGCAAAAGCTCCCAAGTGAAAAAGACTCAGGTGTGGATATTCAGATGTGCAATAATTTTTTTCTTACTTTTTTGCATGCAACTCCACTTTGTTTACAAAATACTGTCTAATATAAAGCTTCATTTTTTTTTTTTTTTTCTATTCTTTTCTAATGATAAGTGATATTTTACCTATGTACAGGGTGGTTCGAAAATCTTGTGATCCCTGACCAAAAAAGAAATGAGAACAATAGAAGAACGACTAATACAAAGCCATGCCAGACATCCTCTATGCTCTTATCAGAATGCACACAATTGTGTCCATACACTTGAAGGCAGTCTTTCTTCCAAACTGTAGGAGCTCATTGCAACTATCTGAAATAGAAAAATATTATGTAAGGGTAATAAAACTTTTGGACCACCCTGTACTTCATGTCTGTGGAAAATGTTAGCCCATCAAAGTGCAATGAGTTGCTCTTCAGTAAGTTAGCATCAGCCATGATGAAAAGGTTCTCTCAGTCAATTACAAGAGCAATTTTGTGTATTACTTTTATATCTGTTTATATGCACAATAAAAATTTTGACTTGTTATTTTATTTATTTATATATATATATATATATATACACACACACACGATGGTCAGAATGTCTTGTCACCCCTTACCAAAAAGTAATGAGAACAATAGAGCATCATGTAACACAAAGTATGTGCACTGGATTCAGTTTATTCAATTTTATTGACACTGTCACACATGGAGAAGCCTCTCTTCCAAACTGTAGGAGCTCATGTCAGCCACCTGAAATAGAAAATTACGGTCGGTAAAGGTGGCAATACTTTTGGAACACCCTGTACTTGAGTAATATTTATTTGTACATATCACCCAGAAATGTTGAACTACTAGTCAGGATGGAAAGACAGTGGTATTTAATGAAGATAATGGCGACTTACTTTGAGCTGGAATCTATTTGATACAACCAATATTTAACCACTGGCACTTAATTATTCTTCCTATAACTAACATCATTATTTGTGACTTCAAGGAAAAACAATCTCTTCCCTATATATATATATATATATATATATATATATATATATGAAACAGCCTGTCACCTCTGATTGTTGACTTCAATGTTTACTTTTATATTTATATTTACATACACTCTATTTCTAATATTGAGCACTTTATCCCATAAATATAGCACACCTTAAGACTATATATATATATATATATATATATATATATTTGCACTATTTACATTGTTTGGACTGTTGTCTTCATCTTTGTTGCCATATCCACAATGTTTTGACCATGTTTGTCTTCAGCCTTCTTGATTGGATTTCTTTATTACTATAAATGTTATTTTTGTGAGTACACATATCTGAGTTGTTATCTCTCTCTCTCTTTTCTTTTTTTTTTTTTTTTTTTTTTTTTTTTTAACTTAAATAGTGAAACTAATAACAGCTGGCATAGATTTTTAAGACCTACTAAAGAAACAAAGAAAGATTGTCCCTCTGAAATAAACCCAACTTGTATCCACATTTTCCATCAGAGAAATTGTTTCTATAGATGAAACATGCCTTTACCAATTCAGCCATGGTGGCTGTTTTTCTTGCTCTCACAAATCTATATCTAAGTTTCAGTTACGTAACTGAAACATAAACGAGAGTAATTTTTGAGTGGATCTGTTGATCTCAATCATGTCTGGAATGACTACAAAATTTTCCCCCTCCCCTTTTATAGGGAGAAGTTTGTGTGCTATCACCCCTGCATCACCATGTTTTTGCCTGCAACTATTTTATTTCTCTGATTACTTTTTCCTGTTCCTTATTTCCTGTGCACCATGTTCAGAACATCAAACACGCATTTTAAAACTTTTTCCTGTTTTTCTTTATCACTCTGATGGTGGTTGATGAAATACTCAATGCACATATCACGACAAAACTGATTCCAGTCAACGACAGTGTTTGAGCTGGAAATTTCTAAGTCCTTTCATAGTGTTTCCAAAACTGGTTCTTGGCCACTTCTGAATGCTTATTGTCTTTTGGCAAGCTTTACCTCTTCTCTACAATGGCTGTTGTAAGTAATGCAGTCCATACTGACTGCTGGTGGGGGGCAAAAGTGTAATAATGCCGAAGTCTGAAGATGCATGCTGGGATATTTTTCTTAGCTAATAAAATGGGTTGGTTTACAATTTGACTTCACTCACTTAAGATCTGCCTTATCTCAAAGACAGACCACTGCGTTTGCTTGTCTGACCTTGCTTTTGTACAGAGACACCAATTCATAGTTTGTAAACTTTTTGCCTTCTTACTCATGAATTTGCTTTTGCATATATTGTTTGCTTGCTTGATATTATTTCATTTTTGTCCCTTTTTTTCTTTTTATTGCAAACTTTGTTAATTCTTTTTGTTGTACAGTTCTATTATTTCTTTTGCATTTGACCATGGCTAGTATTTAGTCACCTCCCCACGAGGGCATCATGTGGCACAAGGCCTGTTTAACGTGGGATCTCCGAGCCCGTGGGCCCGGCCAAAAATATGCCCATTGAGCCCATGTAAACAGGTTCAGTGTCGGTTTACCTCCCCGAAAGAGACTCTGCCCTTCGGCGTAGCCTCTTTTGGGTTCCTCCCCACCCGATGGCATAGAGTTCAACCGCTCAGCCGGTCAAGACTTGAACAACTGACCATGGCTACTAACTCATTAGTTCAGATTGTTGTCCTCATCTTTGTTGCAATATTCACAATGTTTTGGCCGTTGTATGCTTCGGTCTTCTTCAGGTGATTGGAATTCTGAACTAGAACAATCTACTCCCATGGATGAAATAAAAGGTTCAGTTTGAAATTTCAATCCTCCTGAAGTTTTGAAGTTTGAATTTCAATCCTCCTGAAATTGTGCTGCATCCTGCCTTGTGGGGAGGCTAAGGTAAATAACCTCAGTCCAGACTTGCCTTGTCTAGAAAACAGACCACTGCATTTGCTTGTCTGACCTTGCTTTTGTGTGTAGACACCAATTCATAGTTTGTAAACTTTTTGCCTTCTTACTCATGAATTTGCTTTTTCTTATATTGTTTGCTTGCTTGATATTATTTCATTTTTGTCCCTTTTCTTCTTTTTATTGCAAACTTTGTTAATTCTTTTTGTTGGACAGTTCTGTTATTTCTTCTGCATTTGACTATTGCTTCTAACTCATCAGTTCAGATTGTTGTCCTTATCTTTGTTGCCATATTCACAATGTTTCGGCTGTTGTACACTCCAGCCTTCTTCAGGTGATTGGGAATGACTACAAAAGTTTTCCCCTCTCCCCTTTTATAAGCAGAAGTCAACAAATGCTTTCTGTGATATTCTTAGCCAATAAAATAGGTCAGTTCACAATTTGACTTGACTCAGTACAAATTTGTTGAGTTGGGTAGTTCACTGTTAGGCTCATGGCTAGCTTGTTGAACTCTCTGCCTGAAGGCAGAAGGGAACCCAGACGCGGATATGCCGAAGGACAATCATATCTGTGGAGGTAGACAAACCCGACCCCGTGTATGTGAGGTCTATGGGGAATTTTTTCCCAAGGCTATGAGTTTGCAATAACGCCGCATCCTGCCTTGTAAGGAGGCTAAGGTAAATAACCTCAGTCCAGACTTGTCTTGTCTAGAAGACAGACCACTGCATTTGCTTGTCTGACCTTGTTTTTGTGTAGAGACGGCAATTCATAATTTGCAAACTTTTTGCCTTCTTACCTGTGAATTGGTTTTGAATATATTGTTTGATATTATTTCATTTTTGCCTCTTTTTCTTTTTATTGCAAACTTTGTTAATTTTGTTTGTTGAACCATTCTGTTATTCATTTTTGCATTTGACCATAGCTACTAACTCATCCGGATCTTTTTATCTGACACGATTTCTTTATGACTTATTTTTAGTGAATAAACATATTTGAGTTGCTATCTTATTAATTTCAATGTTTAAGAAACTAAAAAAAAACAGGCTGATCAACTCTAATATGTGTACCCATTAAAAATAATGTTTATAGTCATAAGAAATAATGTTGGCTAAGAAATCTGTTCAAAAATATACCTGCATATTAATTTTTAGTGGATGAATATATTTGAGTTGTTATCTTATTCTTGTTTTTTTTTGTTTTTTCTGAAACAGTGAAATTTAATATCAACTGGGCAAAAAAATTTCGACAAAAAAAATTATGCATTTCTTAGTAACTCAAATTTTGTTAGGTGAATGCAACCTCTATAGCTGAATTGGTAAAAGCACATTTTGGGTATAGAAACAATTTCTGGCTAATACACAAATTTTCTTTAGGCCTTCTCAATCTGTTTGAAAAAATTAAATAAGAAAACAAAAAAAAAAAAACAGGGAAAGTCACTCAAATTTGTACACAATAAAGATAACATTTATAGCAATAATGCTATAAATGTTATCTTTATTGAGTACACATTTGAGTGACTTTCCGTTTTATATATTGAATATTTTTTACTAGGCCAAATTTTCACCCCCTCAAATTTTCATAGTCTTATGCAGACTAACAGTGATGATCCTAATGTCTTCTACTTGAAAAGGATACTGTATATACTCATGTAACGTGCAATTTTGTGTATTGTGCAACCCCAATATTTTCATTTATAAACAATTTTATCATGTATCTCGTTTATCATACAAATTCTTTTTTTGAGAGACCAAATTACTCTTTTACTGTCTCTTTATACCATCTTCTATTTAAATAAGTTAAATAAGTAAGAGAATAGTAAAAGTATCATTAGTAACACTATACTTGCTGTGTAAACACGTACAACCAATACTCAACTGAGTGAGAAACAGCTTGTTAATAATTGTATACCAGTTTTTTTACTTTAATAAATGTTTATTTACTTTGTATGCTGAAAGAAAAACAATAGTTCAAGTAATAATTGTTTCTTTAAGCAAGTAAAAAAAAAAATCCTTTGGTAGTTTGCCTTAATCAGCCAATTCAGGAAGTATAGACTTGATCAACTAAACGTCTTATAAATGAAAACGGTGGAAAAGATGTATATTTGCTATGTTTGTATTTTATAATACGATACAAATATGTGAATATTATATGCATTATTATTGGATACAGTTAAGTAAGACATCAGTTTTATCAAAATCATGTTTATTTTAAATACAGCTGTACTTTTTGACTATAGTAAATGGATATAAAGTTCAGTCAACAGCATAGCCAAGGCCAGGAGTACATATACTAATTTTATATCTCACTAGCAGTAGAGCCCGGCATTGCCCGGGGATGTAACAGTAAGAGATAGATCAAGTATCGACCATCATAAAGACTGAAAAATAAAATTGACAAAGATTATTGTTTAAGGTTGACGGACACGCATGTCTTAATTAGTTTTTTTTTTTTTTTTTTTACGAATTGGTCAAACTCAAACAAAAACATTGTTTTCAATCGTTTGAGTCTACCGATTGAATAGAATTTTATTATAAACAATTGTCTTGTAAATGGAATTTTTAAAGCATTCTGAATGTAAAAATAAAGAAAAAAGTGTGCAAGACAATAAGAAACACTACCTGCCAAAAAAAAAGTCAAGTTTTGTTGAAATCGGTCAAAATGTAGGAAATCCGATCCCATATATAAATGAACACACACACACACACACACACACACACAATCTAGGTTTTATAATAAGTATAACTAGATATGAGTTGTCCCCCTTTCATTCTCGTGATGCCTCTTAATTGTGTTTTCAAATTGATTTCATGCAAAAACAATTGTGTTTTCCCCATTTTTGGCACTGTCAGAACCACCACAAGGTAATTTTACGTAGTCATGTGAAGTTTTGTTGAAATCGGTTGAAAAATGTAGGAAATCTGATCCAATATATAAACGAACAGACACACACACACAACCTGGGTTTCATAATAAGTATGATGTATGATGTGACCTTCTTAAAATTAGCTTCAAAATAGGTCTTCAAAAGTTTGATGATATGCAAGTACTGTTACATAATTTGGCTTGAAATGAGAAATCAGTGTTCTAAATTTGAATTTCAGTTTGGTTCAGGTTTGCTTATGTGTTAATACCCTTGGGAAAGGTGTGAATATACCTCTTCTCCTCCTCAGCTAGGCGTTAAATAGTAGAATGTCTATCTGAAAATCATTATCATCTCCAAAAAATTGTTAACATAGTATTCACTTGCAAAAAAAAAAAAAAAAAAAAAAAAGGAATTACAATTTCAAAATAGCAGGTTGTCACAGGATGTGACTTAGCCAGTAAACCTGGTGCTGAGTGATGGTGGGGAAGATGTTCAGCTGACCAATCATGGTATTCTCAGCACCCTTCTATAGAGCTACATCTCTTTTACTTTGAGTCTCTTCATCTGTAAGGAAATTGTCCGGCATTGAGTGAATACAAGAGGATAGACCAGACATAGCCATCCAACTCATTTTTTTTTTCTTTTTTCTTTTTTTGCTTGCCATTTATTATGTAAATTAGGCAATCTTGAATCTTCATACCTACAAAAATAACGGGGTATCAAAAGGATTGTTTTTTCCTTGACACTGCTATTATTTTAACTACCTTCACTCCTTGGCAATGTTTGTTTTAAAAAGCAATGGTTAGAATTTTAATGAAACCTAAACATATAAAAGTGAATTCAAACATTTTCTGTTTTCTTGAGAATTTACAACAAAAATAATAAACACTATTTATTTATTATATTATTTCTTGTAATGGTTGCTAAGACATCAACTAGTTGCCAATCAATTTGAACTTTATAAAATGGTAAATAATGATTTTTTTTTATTGTTGGTTCACATATTTTAATAATTTAGTAAATGTTTATAAATTTATGAATAAAAAATTTTCATATTTATTTCCTTATAAATTGGTAATTGATAAATATTGCATTGCATTAGTTTTAATTGTATTGATTTTTACAATGTTGCAAATATATTAGGTTGGTGCAAAAATAATGACGTAATAACGTCGTTTTTTGACATTTTTTAACGTCAAAAAACGACATTATTACGTTATTATTTTTGCACCAACCTAATAAAATTATTTTTGTAAATAAACAATCTAATAAATAATTTATAACTTCCTTTTGGGTAAACATGCCCACAATATTATGAAGTCCCAAAAGGAAAGTTTTTCCACATGACACTGCATTGTTAACTAGCTTCATTCTTTGGCAATGTTTGTTTTAAAAAGCAAATTGTAATAATTGTGTGACGGGTACACACCTGGCCCAGGCTCGAATCCTTTGGTTACGGCGCCAACTGTGACGTCGCTCCTCCTGGTTCCAAGCGTGCCGCTCCAACCTCTTGGTTAGATGATCACCAGCCTCGCCTTTCCCAACCTGCTTCCAATACCTGGTTGCTAAAGCAACTGTACGGATCTCCGGTCTGTCTACCCACGCTGTGTTTAGATCTTAGACAGACGGGACCAGCAGGGATTGGGCCGTATGCAAGTTGAGTCCGACGGGGGTGGCAAAACACAAGTAAAAGAAAAAAAAAACTCACGAGACAAAAAAATTACTGATAAAAAAAGGGTGACAACCTTTTATATCTAATGTCCGTTACATAAAGAAAAATTGTTCTCATTCCCGACCCGCTCTGTGGACTATGGCACCAAGCTTCTATCATACAACTTAACGATTTCGAATTGTCTACTCTCTAGAATTGTGTATGTCGGAGTGTGGTTTAGTTCGACACTGGGGCTAATTTCTATCAATCATTCACAGTTGATTCTTCTCTTCGACTTGAGTTGTATTTCTTCACTTCGATCTGGTTGGGTCGAATTCTGTTCTCGGCTGGGCTTGATTTTAACTTCTTTTTCTTCTTCCATCCAGTAACTCTTTGGCCTTGTCTTTGACTTGGCTGCAACTTCTCCGCGGCTTTCGAGTAATCTTCTTCTTCGTCGACTTAGATAGAACTTCTCTTGTCTTTGACTTGGGCCGGAAGGATTTCTTGTTTTCGACTTGGGCTGGAAGGATTTCTTGTTTTCGACTTGGGCTGGAAGGATTTCTTGTTTTCGACTTGGGCTGGAGGGATTTCTTGTTTTCGACTTGGGCTGGAAGGATTTCTTGCCGCAACCCAGCCGCAACCCTCCGTCGTCCGAGGTGATCTCTTCTCGCTGCCGTCCGGGGCTGAACTCACCTTTTTGTCGATTGGGGTCCTGCTTTTATTGACGCCGCAGCAAACCGGGGTGGGTCTGTCGGCGTCAGGGCTCTCTCGATAATCCCAAAAGTCGCATTAGTTCTGATTTCCCATTATCGCTATTATTTTCACCCCTACTTCCTCACAGTGCCTCTGGGGGGAAGACGCATACCCATCTCTCCCGGTCTCTCGTATGTCAGGTGACCGTTTTCGACCAATGGTTCTTGATCGAGCATTCTCCCTCCTCTTTCCGCATATCACGTGACCGCTTTCGGCTAATGAGACTGTGGTGGGATGCCTCCCGTCTCCAATCGGGCGTGGCTTACATCGTTCTTGTTCTAAAAAAAAACAAAATCTAATTTGGCCTTTTTCACACGTACGAAAAATGATAATCTTGGCTTTTTCTCACCTGGGTTCTGTCAAAACAGCCTGCCGCTAATTAGATGTGACTTCAGGAAAGAATATTGGCGCTATCTGTGAGCCGAGACAATCGTTTTCTTTCCTTCTTTGTTTTTGGTCAGACCTGATAGTCAAAAATCTTAATTATCTGAATTGAAAATGTCTCCACTTCATCATCGTGGGGTTCCAATTTTTAACAGGTCAGAATCTGTATACAGTTCCACCGGTCACCACCTCAACACAAAAAACACCTTTCCTCCGATTAAAATTTCGTTTTCATTGTTCAAAAAAATCTTTGTTTCAGCCAACCTTAACAAAACTTCCATCCTACGTGGACACGGAATTAGTTCAAGTGCTTGACCTGATAATTTTGACACTTGTTAGGTGCTGGTCGTACGTGTGTGTTTTCGCTTACGACCTGGTCTCGTATTATGTTTCTGTCTTTCCTACTCCCTTTTTGTTTTATTTCATTATCTCCAAACTCTATTTCTTCAACCAAATATAACAATTTCTATTTCCCTGGATTTCGGTCAGGTAATTTGACCTGATATATTTTGACACCTGTCTTGTCTTAGTTTTACTTATGACCGGGTTTTGTATCATCTATTCCTCTTTCTCTTTCTTTTTATTATTTTTTTTTTTTTTTTTTTTTTTTTTGGATCGCCTAAATACAGTTAGAGAATTATTCTCAAAACTCAATTATTCTTCGTTTCTAAATAACTAACAACTGGTTAATAAACCGAATAAAAATTAAATCATATTTCTATGAATATCTCTTTAGTCTTTCTAAAAATGCAGGGTGCCACAATTGTAATAAAACCTAAACACATGAAAGTGAATTTATACATTTTTTTTTTTTTTTTTTTTTTTTTTTTTTTTTTTTGTTCTTGAGGATTGACAACAAAAATAATAAACACTATTGTTTTCTTACACTATTATTGGAATGGTTGGCAAAACATTAGCTAATTGCAAAATGATTCAAATGGTGAATAAGGATTTCCTTATAGTTGGTTAAAATATTTTAATAATTTAGTAAATGTTTATAAATTTATGAATAAAAAATTGCTTTCCTATTTATTTCTTTATAAACTGATAAATGATAAATACTGCATTGTATTAGTTTTAATACAATTTTATTAGTCTTTAGAATATAGTAATTATAAAAGTATTCTTGTAAATAAACAATCTAATAAATAAGTAGTTTAATATTTTGTAAATTCTAAAGAACAATAAAGTGTATAAATTCACTTTAGGTCTATTACAATTCTAGGTAATGTTTTAAAAAGTGATGCTTAGAAAATAGTGTAAATAAGCTGTTATGTAAACTGTTTATAATTTTTGTTGTAAATTCTCAAAAACAAAAATAAATTCATTTTGTCATATGTACAGATTTTATTAAAATTCTAAGCATTGCTTTTTAAAAGATATTGCCAAGGAGGGATGATAGTTAAAATAATTGCAGTGATAGGGAGAAACCATCCTGTTGACACTGTTATTTGAGGGCACAAACATTCAAGAATCAAGACTGACAAAAACTGAATAATTTTACAAAACCTGGTTGACAAAATTTCAATAAGATATAATAAAAAAAAAAAAAAACATAAGCAGAAAGCAACATTGAAGTTTAATAATAATAATGTTCTGTGAAAAACACTGGACGACCTCATTAACTTGTTCAATAAACTCGGGTAACCACTCCTTTTAGTAACTTGGTTGCCTGACAGAAGTGCGTGGAAAGTGAAGAATGTGAAGTATTTGGTCCTCTATTTTGAATACGTATCGCCATCAAGGACATTTTAGGTCAGACAAATAAATGCAGGTCTTTGTTTTAAAAGGGTTTGGCTGTCATTTAGTTTCTGTTCAATGACAATAATTTAACTCTTTTTCTAAACACATGTCACTGATGTTTGTGAATTTATTTTGCTATTTCTATTTAGCAACTTATTTGCTTGTCCAAACATATTTGGTGGATTTATTGGTTAGTTTTTCCAAGGTTTTATCAAGAGAGGGATTACAATTTTGACTCGGAATGGGGTGGTGGTACTAATAGTAGTAGTAATAGTATTAGTACTAATAGTAGTACTAATAGTAGTAGTAATAGTATTAGTACTAATAGTAGTAGTAATAGTAGTAGTACTAATAGTAGTACTAATACTATTAGTACTAATACTATTAGTACTACTAGTAGTAGTAGTACTACTACTACTACTACTACTACTATTAGTACTACTCGTAGTAGTAGCACTACTAGTATTAGTATTAATAGTAGTAGTAATAGTATTAGTACTACTACTATTAGTACTACTAGTAGTAGTATTAGTACTACTACTATTAATACTACTAGTAGTAGTATTAGTACTACTAGTAGTAGTATTAGTACTACTACTACTATTAGTACTACTAGTAGTAGTAGTACTACTACTACTAGTAGTAATGATTGCTTTGATGCTAAACCAAGCACAGCTCTCATGGCTTCTGATCTTAATTGATTGGAGGTATTAACAATTCCATTTTTAAAATTTTCATGTTTGTACGTAAATATGCGGGCTTGATAAAAAATGGAATAAAAGGCTTTCCACTTGTCATATCTTCTATTGATATTGTTGTTGTCAGTACTTATCAGATCAAACCCCAGATTTCACCCTGGGTTCAATGATGTTCTTAAAAAGAGAGTTGGGGGTGGACAGGTGAAAAATCAACCTGCCATGCTGTGATATTACAGATCGCATAACAAGTTTGTTGTTTACTCAGCTTCACGTATTTGTTCACAACGCCCACATGTATTGCAACCCGGTGAGGATCAAACTCGCTTTTCAGTCATAATTATCTGTCAGTACATGATTTATTTAATTCCGGGGGGGGGGGGATAACAAAAATTTAATATTTTTAGAAGGCAAAAATCTCTGTTTTTGAGTTAACACTTACTGGTGAACTGTGTGAAATTTGTAGCGAATTTATGCCTCCAATTTTTTTTTATTTTACTAATATTCCCCCCAATACAAGGCCCAAGAGCCACTCAAGGTAGGGGGTTACTGCACGGATATACATTAGCATAAGAAAGAACAAGCATTAGGAGTATAGAGCTGAAGTAGGCTTTCGAAGGAACAGGAAACAAGTGATAAACCTGTACTCTTGTTTAAAAGACCAGGGAGGAGTGTAATTTCTTAGAATTCATTTAAAGAACAAACTGGACACCTCCCTCAATTAACTTTTCTTTTCTTTTTTTTTTTTTTTTTTTTTTTTTTATCTAATCCACAGTAATATGAAGAAGAAAAAAAATTATTTCTTGTCACTGATGGAACATGGCAACTGTCAAGAAGTGCCTTACCTTTCATAAGACTGTATCTAAGCAGGTGGACCTTCACTACTTGTGGAAAAAGAAATAAATTGGGACATCTACTTAAACATGTGTATGCACTAAAATGTAAAACAATTTGTGGTTGGACATATTCTGGCTCGAGAAAAAGGGGGTATAAAATGTCATTTCTTTTATTAATACTGTTTTAATATATATATATATATATATATATTAAATGGATTCAATCCAACAAATATTTTAATATATTTTCTGTTTATGTTTGCTTTTTTTTTTTTAATTCGAGCTTAGCATTAATTAATGCTTTCCTAAACCAGAAGTTTTCTGTGGCTGAACAGTCATAGCATGTCAGATTTAATGTTGGTTCTGTATAGGATACAGGTTTGATTCCTGTTGGAGGATGCATGTTTTCTACAAAATGTCTCTAACATTCAGGCCAGTAAATGTGATTAATACTGTTTAATTAAAAAAACAGACCATTTACTAAAATAAGTGTATCCATAAAACAAACATATAAACAAAATATATATAATCAACATGGCTGATGCTAACTTCCAGAAAAGTGACTCATTGCACCTTCTCAGGCTAATGTCCTCAGCTAACATGAAGTGGAAAAACTACAATGAATTCATTGCTATGTCTTCTGCTAAGAAAGTTCTTTCACTGTATCATGTGAGAATCTATCTTATACATCTATAAGTCTACCATTCATCTATGCTTAGTATATTATTGCCACATATGAGAGACAAACGCACACACAAGCACACGTGTGTGTGGTGGTGTAAAAATTTAGTTTTCCAATCAAATGTGACCTACGCTAAATTCAAATTCACTGGAAAATGTTTTAATACAGGTCATGACATGAAGTTGTCTGCATATAAAACCTAGACAATTTCCTGATGGGAAGATACGAGTTGCTACATTATTATGTAAGATGTATCAAAGTCTGACGTTCAACTTTCCAAAGAAGTAAAAAACAATATTATTAATATTTACTTCTACTTTGTATTGAGCCCTCTTTTAAAGTAAATGTTACGTACAGTGGAATTATACTCCATTTGTTCTCTTTTTACCTGTGTGTATATATATATATATATATATATATATATATAAAATATATATGTGTGTGTGTGTGTCATTTGCAGACAGTACTGCATCACAGCTCCTCAGTGCAACTAGATGTCCGAAAGCCTCAAGCCAGGATCAAAACCCAACTGATTTGGTATCTGTCAGAATTTCCACCTTTAAGCCATCAGCACTCAGCAGAGAGAGAAACTTCTACTTTTAGTGTATTGTTTTTACGAATGTAAACAAACACCAATCAGCCAGAGGGCTCTTATTCATTTTAGTGAAGAGCTTTGCGTTTTAGCGTAGGATATAGAGAGCCTTGATGAAATCCATACTTTTATCGTAATTGTTCCGATGAGCTCTTTGCTAAGGTACCTAGACTTTTTTTTTTAAAGTTAAGCTTAGTACTAGACTGGCATTGAGATCTCATCAATTTACAGTTGAGCTGGCTAGATGTCACTGTAAATTCTATGCTAACAGTTTCTTTTCTTGCATTTCTTGCTTTTGGTTCCATGCTTTCGAATCAACTTCAATCTGCAAAAATTTAAATGCAGGGATAGGCTAACCTTAACCTATAAAAATATGAATGAACTCAATAGGATTGATCCAAATAAAATAATTAAATTTCTTAAGGAAACTAAGATATTCAAAAATTTAAGCAATAACTAATCTTGAGAAATAAATGAACAAAATAATCTCCAATTGAACTTTATACCAAAATCATTAACTTTAAATGAACTCCTTGAACTCCTTTCAACTAAATGAAACTAACATATTATTCACAAATTTAATACACAAGCCATGATGCCCAGTAAAATCTTATGCATGAAAGGACCTAACGAAGGTTGATATGATGTTAAATCAAATCAAATCCTACAAAATGGAGAACTGGCCTTTTTATTGGCTAGGAAGAAATCCCAGCATGCATTTGTGTGCTTCTGCCTATAAATTGGGGAGGGTAAAATGCTTTGCCATCATTCCCATTGTGGGATTGGAACTAACACAAGAATACTGGTTTGATCTCTGTCAAGATGTGCATTTTCTGTCATAAGACTCTGTCTAAGCAGACAGATCTTCACTATTTGGGGAGAAAACATGCATACACTTAACATTTATAACAATAGATAGAGAATATTGCTTAAAGTTTATTATCTTAACAGAACAGTGCTCAAAATCAGGCAAATGTGCTTACAAACGATATGGACATAGCAATAAACATTGACAGGGATCCAGTTAGACTTGGAAGCTGTTATTTTCGGAGCTTCAAAGTGATGGGTTCTCTCTCCTTGAGTTCAGAATGTCATAACTTGTGCTATGTAACAAGTCAAATGCATGTGAAACAACCAATGAAAATCAAACAACACCAAAATAAAGATACCAGAATATCATTCTTTCTCCAGATTTTTTTCTCTGGATGAATCTTCAGTAAAAGTGAAATATTTTAAATTTATAAATTGTTTCCTATTTTTTTCTCTCTCTTTTTGTCTCTCTCTCTCTCTCTTTTTGTCTCTCTCTCTCTCTCTTTTTGTCTCTCTCTCTCTCTCTTTTTGTCTCTCTCTCTCTCTCTTTTTGTCTCTCTCTCTC
The DNA here is from genome assembly GCA_963932145.1 of Acanthosepion lycidas. NCBI lineage: Eukaryota > Metazoa > Mollusca > Cephalopoda > Sepiida > Sepiidae > Acanthosepion > Acanthosepion lycidas. The sequence continues at coordinate 21,899,296 of OZ010614.1, forward strand.
TCTCTCTCTCTTTTTGTCTCTCTCTCTTTTTGTCTCTCTCTCTCTCTCTCTTTTTGTCTCTCTCTCTCTCTCTCTTTTTGTCTCTCTCTCTCTCTCTTTTTGTCTCTCTCTCTCTCTCTCTCTCTCTTTTTGTCTCTCTCTCTCTCTCTCTCTCTCTTTTTGTCTCTCTCTCTCTCTCTCTCTCTCTTTTTGTCTCTCTCTCTCTCTCTTTTTGTCTCTCTCTCTTTTTGTCTCTCTCTCTCTCTCTCTTTTTGTCTCTCTCTCTCTTTTTGTCTCTCTCTCTCTCTTTTTGTCTCTCTCTCTCTCTTTTTGTCTCTCTCTCTCTCTCTCTTTTTGTCTCTCTCTCTCTCTCTTTTTGTCTCTCTCTCTCTCTCTTTTTGTCTCTCTCTCTCTCTCTTTTTGTCTCTCTCTCTCTCTCTTTTTGTCTCTCTCTCTCTCTTTTTGTCTCTCTCTCTCTTTTTGTCTCTCTCTCTCTCTCTTTTTGTCTCTCTCTCTCTCTCTTTTTGTCTCTCTCTCTCTCTTTTTGTCTCTCTCTCTCTCTCTTTTTGTCTCTCTCTCTCTCTTTTTGTCTCTCTCTCTCTCTTTTTGTCTCTCTCTCTCTCTTTTTGTCTCTCTCTCTCTCTTTTTGTCTCTCTCTCTCTCTCTTTTTGTCTCTCTCTCTCTTTTTGTCTCTCTCTCTCTTTTTGTCTCTCTCTCTCTCTCTCTTTTTGTCTCTCTCTCTCTTTTTGTCTCTCTCTCTCTCTCTTTTTGTCTCTCTCTCTCTCTCTTTTTGTCTCTCTCTCTCTTTTTGTCTCTCTCTCTCTCTCTCTTTTTGTCTCTCTCTCTTTTTGTCTCTCTCTCTTTTTGTCTCTCTCTCTCTTTTTGTCTCTGACTCTCTCTATGTCTCTGTCTCTCTCTCTCTCTCTTTTTGTCTCTTTGTCTCTCTCTCTCTCTCTCTTTTTGTCTCTCTCTCTCTTTTTGTCTCTGACTCTCTCTATGTCTCTGTCTCTCTCTCTGTCTCTGTCTCTCTCTCTGTCTCTGTCTCTCTCTCTGTCTCTCTCTCTGTCTCTGTCTCTCTCTCTGTCTCTGTCTCTGTCTCTCTCTCTGTCTCTCTCTCTCTCTCTCTCTCTCTATGTCTCTGTCTCTCTCTCTCTCTCTATGTCTCTGTCTCTCTCTCTCTCTATGTCTCTGTCTCTCTCTCTCTCTATGTCTCTGTCTCTCTCTCTCTCTATGTCTCTGTCTCTCTCTCTCTATGTCTCTGTCTCTCTCTCTATGTCTCTGTCTCTCTCTCTCTCTATGTCTCTGTCTCTCTCTCTCTCTATGTCTCTGTCTCTCTCTCTCTATGTCTCTCTCTCTCTCTCTATGTCTCTCTCTCTATGTCTCTCTCTCTCTATGTCTCTCTCTATGTCTCTGTCTCTCTCTCCAATCACCTGAAGAAGGCTGGAACATACAATAGCTGAAATATTGGGAATATAGCAAGGATGATGAGAATAAGTCTGAAAAATGTAAATAATGCAAACTATCTCTACCTGTCTACCTGTCTCTATAATCTTCCTCATTTGTTCGCTCTCAAAATACAAAAAAAAAAAAAAAAAAAAAAAAAAAAAAACTCTATTAAATATGTATACACAGTACACTTAGATTTTTGTCTACTTTCTGTCAGTATTACTGATGCTAACCTTCAGGAGAATAGCTCACTGTGCCTTTTTGGTCTCATGTTTCCCACTGACATGAGGTCTATACTCAGCAATTTTTCTCAACAGAATCTGTCTTGCACATTTATAAGTTTACCATTTGTCTGGGTATTGAATATTGCTGACACATCTGTTCTGGTGCTTCTGCTATGTATCCAGAGATTCTTGAAGAATCAGTGATCTGTCTTTATTTCTGAGATGAGGTATTATGTACACTATTTACATTATTTGGACTATTGACCTTATCTTTGTCGCCATATTTATTATGTTTCAGCTGTTGTACGCTCTGGCCTTCTTCAGGTGGTTGGAATGTTGAACTGAACCCTTTATTTCACTCACTGGGGTAGACTGTTCTAGTTCTATGTGCAATGTCTAATGGATGTCAGTTATCAGTTATCTCCTGTTAATTCCAGTGAGTGAAATAAAGGGTTCAGTTCAACATTCCAACCACCTGAAGAAGGCCGGAGCGTACAACGACCAAAACATGGTGACAAAGATGAGGACAATAGTCCAAATAATGTAGAGAATCAGTGATGTTATTGGTCCTGACCTGGCATTTCAACTTCAGTTACGTTCCTACTGCTGTAATGTAGCCTCTCTTTGCCTTTTCTATAAGTATTTTCATGGTAATTATTCTGATGAGCTTTCCTTGCTAGTATCTTTTTACTACACAAATTTTAGTGCTGATCAGCAGATTAGTCACAATTTCATTGTTGAAATTGCTAGATACAAATGTAATCTTTATGCTAATAATTTAATCTGCAATTCTCACTGGTGGAACCTGTTCAGCTTATAACATTCCTGTCAACTATAATCTTCAAAAATTTAAATGTAACCTCGGTCATCATTTTTTTTGTCTCTTTGAATGCTGTTCTTTTATTGTCCTCTCTTTCTTTCCCTCTCAATAACTTCTGGCATCCTAGTGGCTTTTATTATTGTGCTTTTGGGGAGGGTGAAATTATAACAAAAACAAAGAAAATTTGTGAAAGTATTTTATCAAGTGTAGGATATGCCCTTCATCATTCATTTCAGTAATGTGCTAACAGGTGCAAAGTTTGATTTTTTTAGTACTGGACACACAGCAAAGGAAAAACAATTGGGTGGGGGAGTGTGAAAATTGTAATGTTACGATCCCTTGACTTCATTCATGTCCACTTGACCCAATTCTGTTTTTTTGAAAAATGTCCTTTCTTAAAATAGTTTGATTTTTATGTGGGTATTGTATTTGTCATGTGACACAATTGCCCCTCCCTTTTGACAACCCTCCCAATGGGCATGAATTGGGAGAGAATAGATTCTGACTGCTGAAACAAATGTTAACACACCTTTATTTTTTTTTCTTTTCTTGACTCAGACAAATATTTTTTTTATTCACTTACTTTACTGTCTGATTGAGAAATATCCGTTTTTCTTTCTCTTTGTTCCCTCCTCTATTTTTTTTTCCATTGGGGTTGGTTGGTTTGATGTTTCTTCTCTCTTCCATCTTCTCTCTTCCATCTTCTCTCTTCCATCTTCTCTCTTCCATCTTCTCTCTTCCATCTTCTCTATCTTTATTTCTTGCCATCTTATACAATCTCTCTCAATATTTACTACCTTTTACTTTGACTCCTTCATAATGTTTGCCACACTTGTTCATTGACTCTATCTTTTCCATAACTCCCTCTTTTACCATTTCCTGCCTTTTGAGTCCCTGTATTTGCTATCTCTTTTTATTACTTCAGCCTCTTCTTCCATTTTAGAGGGGCTGACCCTTTTACTGCTTGTTGCCCCTTAGTTCCCTTTCATTGTCCCTTTTTTCCATGTTTCTGTTTTTGCATTATTTTTCTCTGATCTATCATTACCGTCGCTCTCTCCAGTTTGTCTCTCTCTCTTTCCAGTTTGTCTCTCTCTCTTTCCAGTTTGTCTCTCTCTCTTTCCAGTTTGTCTCTCTCTCTTTCCAGTTTGTCTCTCTCTCTTTCCAGTTTGTCTCTCTCTCTCCAGTTTGTCTCTCTCTCTCTCCAGTTTGTCTCTCTCTCTCTCCAGTTTGTCTCTCTCTCTCTCCAGTTTGTCTCTCTCTCTCTCCAGTTTGTCTCTCTCTCTCTCCAGTTTGTCTCTCTCTCTCCAGTTTGTCTCTCTCTCTCCAGTTTGTCTCTCTCTCTCCAGTTTGTCTCTCTCTCTCTAGTTTGTCTCTCTCTCTCTCTCGCCAGTTTGTCTCTCTCTCTCTCCAGTTTGTCTCTCTCTCTCTCTCTCCAGTTTGTCTCTCTCTCTCTCTCGCCAGTTTGTCTCTCTCTCTCTCCAGTTTGTCTCTCTCTCTCTCTCTCCAGTTTGTCTCTCTCTCTCTCTCTCCAGTTTGTCTCTCTCTCTCTCTCTCCAGTTTGTCTCTCTCTCTCTCTCTCCAGTTTGTCTCTCTCTCTCTCTCTCCAGTTTGTCTCTCTCTCTCTCTCCAGTTTGTCTCTCTCTCTCTCTCCAGTTTGTCTCTCTCTCTCTCTCCAGTTTGTCTCTCTCTCTCTCTCTCCAGTTTGTCTCTCTCTCTCTCTCCAGTTTGTCTCTCTCTCTCTCTCTCCACTTTCTCTCTCTCTCCACTTTCTCTCTCTCTCCACTTTCTCTCTCTCTCCACTTTCTCTCTCTCTCCACTTTCTCTCTCTCTCCACTTTCTCTCTCTCTCCACTTTCTCTCTCTCTCTCTCTCTCTCCACTTTCTCTCTCTCTCTCTCTCTCTCCACTTTCTCTCTCTCTCTCTCTCTCTCCACTTTCTCTCTCTCTCTCTCTTCCTCCATTCTCTCTCTCTCTCTCTCGCCAGTTTGTCTCTGTCCAGTATCATCCCATTTAAATCATGTTTTGAAATTTGTTTGTAAAGAGATTTGAACAGATTGTATGTTTTGATGAGAACATTAAAGAGAATTGATCCAATAGAGTAGAAAATTTATGCAAATTTAATAATCTACATTGTGAATTAAATAATTGTCCTATTTGGTTTGTGTAATTGGATTTTCCTGAGGTAAGTGAATGACGGTCACAAGTGATTCACTGTATGTGTAATATACATATATAGACATTACACATAAGAATACATTGTTTTTTTTGTTTTTTTAAAAATGTCGACATTTCTTTTTTTTACAATTGTTTTTAAACATTTCAACTTCATTTTTTATTACTTTGATTTCTTTCATTCTTCAACTTTCATGATTTCTTTGTTTTTTTTTTTTTTTTGTCTGCTCTCTCTTCCTTGCCTTTTCAAAACATCTCTTGTGCTTATTCTATATATCTCTGCCTTGTCCCTTATCTCTCTGTCTCTGCCTTGTCCCTTATCTCTCTGCCTTGTCCCTTATCTCTCTGCCTTGTCCCTTATCTCTCTGCCTTGTCCCTTCTCTCTCTCTGCCATGTCCCTTCTCTCTCTCTGCCATGTCCCTTCTCTCTCTCTGCCATGTCCCTTCTCTCTCTCTGCCATGTCCCTTCTCTCTCTCTGCCATGTCCCTTCTCTCTCTCTGCCATGTCCCTTCTCTCTCTCTGCCTTGACCCTTCTCTCTCTCTCTCTCTGCCTTGTCCCTTCTCTCTGCATTGTCCCTCTCCCTCCCTCCCTCTCTCTCTCTCTCTCTCTCTCTATATATATATATATATATATATATATATATATATATATATATAATCTATATATATATTGCCTTTTGTTTTCAGTAGTTTCTTTTCAAAATTACTCTAATTCCTGAATCTTAAATCAATGAAAATATTTAAAATCAGAATCTGCAATCACTATTTTTTGTGATTTTGTCTAAATATGTTAGAACACAGCAAAATAGAAATTTGTTAAATAGAAATAGAAATTTGTTGAAATCACTCAAAGAACAAAAAAAAAAAAATTCAATTACGCACAAGAGGTTAGAATATTTCTGGCTGACAGGTTAACTCTTGAGCTAAAATCTGTGCCAACCATTTTACCAAGTCCATTCAAAGAATCTCACTTTTGTTCACAAAACAAAGTTGTTGGCAGAATTAGATCAAGAGAAATAGTTAGCAATAAATGTCTGCTGAAATTTTAATTCAAATTCTTAAAGGTTTGTATTGAACATAAAAACATTGGGATGATAGCCGTTGATATAGAATTCTGTTTTGGTAAATCTTTTCTGTTTTGTAACTAAGTAAAAAGAATTTGTCATTTTTGTATTTTGTCTTATATTGACAGTGGAGAATGACCCTTCGATAGTAAGTATGATGGCATTTTTCTCTTTTAGACAAATTCATTTCTTTTAAAAGAAAAAAGCATATTTTTGAGTGAGTGAGTTTGTATATGGATAGATGTGTATAGCTTTTTTTTTTTTTTTTTTTTTTTTAAATGGAATGAAGAAACTTACCCATTGCTGATCATTCCATGTGCCAAAATTAATCTGCAGGTTCATCCATGCTCTTTATGGATTGGGGAAGCCTGGATTTGGGATTCTCCCATTGTCATGAGGGCAGAGTACCCATGGATGAATTTGATTGATGAATTTTTTTTTTCTTTGATTTTTAGGAATCAAAAATCTGTTTTAAAGTCATTTCCATTCTGCAATTGATATTTTTACAGAGCTCATTGCATGGTCACATGTAGGTATTTGATCACCACCACCAGGCAGGGTCACTTGAATGAAGGAGTCAATTTCTAAACTGTCTTTCTGTCTATTAAGGAGGGAGAATTATATTTTCTTCAACTTTTAAAATCTTATAAATTGATATCCCTTCGATATTAAGTATGATGTTTTTCTCCTTTAGACAAATTTCTTCATAAAAATAAAAGCATATTTGTGTGTGTGTGTGTGTGTGTGTTGGTAAGGAATGGGGGGGGGTGACCACCGATGAATTTGATTGGAAAAAAAGCTGATTTTTTTTTTTTTTTTTTTAATGTTTGTGGAGAATTACATTTTCTTTAACAATTAAAATCTTTAGTCATTTTGAAGGATATTTTTTGTTCATTGTACATATTATTTTCAGAAGGTTAAATCTTTTCTGTTTTGTTTGAAATAAGTGCACAGTATCATCTGTTTTATGTATTATGTAATATATATATATATATATATATATATATATACACCCCCCTATAAATTTTCATGTTTTCCAATGAACACATACACTGGTACACACAAACTTTAGAGATGCACACACACACACACACACATATATATATATATATATATATATATATATATATATATATATATATATATATATAAAAGATGTGTGTGTGTGTCGTGGATTCTTGTCACAGATGACAAATGAGTGCTCAGTAATAATAAAGAGGTGTTCAACTTTTATAGGTATACATGTGTTTTCCAAGGCCTGCAGGTGTTTTGTAATCTTCTAGACAGGTGGAACATGAAGTTTAGCCATTTTGCCTGTCTGACTGGGGATCAATTGCCACATGTTTCTGCAAGTGGACAACAGGGTGTACTTTAATAAATATATACACTGCATTTCAAATTATTAATGAGGTGGTATTTTTTCATTTTGTCCCAAAACTACCAGTCTGAATTTAACAAACTTTTCACAGTATAATGGGAATAGCTCTATGCTCAGGCTGTATAAAAACTGTATGGTTTTCCACAACAGGAAACAAATGGTGGCCATTTGCAATTTGAACATGATATAGAAGTGTTCCAGACTGTAAACAAGTGTCATTATAATGGTGCAATTATGGGTTGCAAATGTAACTTGACCACTTCTGAGAAAGATATTGAAGTATCTCCTATGAAGGTACATAAAAGGACCGATAAGAGTCACTCAAGGGTTGTTTCCCTGATGTTCTTTGCCTTGAATGCTGTTCACAGATGAAAGTCATGCAACACTTGATGGCCCTGATAGTTGGAGCAAAGGTTTGTTCATAAATGGATGAGACCAAGGAGGAGTCATTATGATTTGGGCTGGTATTATTGGAGGTATCATAGTTGGTCTGTGGAGAGTTGCTGACAGTACAAAAATAACTGCAGATGCTTATATAGCCTTCTTAAAACAGCACCCAGAATCTTGGCTAAAAAAAGCAAAGAATCACCTTCAAGAGAACCATCATATTTATGCAAGATAATGGTCCTTCACATTCAGCACATAAAACTGCAGAGTAATTGCAGAAATTAGGCTTCTGTAGACCTTGGAAGATGAACTGGCCAGTCATTTCTCCAGATTTAAACCCAACTGAAAATGTGGAGCATTCGGAAGCTACGTGCTTCTGAAAATGGATACCAATTTAGAAGCAAGGATGACTTATGGCAGGAAATGGTCAATGTATCACATGAAATTACATGAGAGGAGATCCAGAAATTAACATGTTTGATGAACCAGCACCTTTTCTTAAGACACTTAGTTTTTACAGAGTAGGTATATATACATGTTGTCGTCATTCTCTGATAACTTTAAATTCCAACCAGTAGTTTTTGGATAGGATGGAAAATTGTCACTGTGTTAATAATTTGAGATGCTGTGTGTGTGTGTGTGATATATATGTATGTATGTGTGTATTAACCTTATAGTTAAAAATAATAATTCACCTCTTAGAACAAAATTAAATAGGACAAATATTAGATCCCATTTAAATATTCATGGAGACCTACTGGACCCTATTCTATTCGTAACATACTTGTTGACAAGACAAATATAATAGCATCATCTACATTTAAAAAAAGGCTAAAAATAATGGAAGCCTTATTTATAAAAACAAAAAACCAACACTGAATAATATCAACTATGAACATGGACACAATTGCTTGACATTATATAAATACATACATGCAACAAACTATTTCTTATTTAACAGTTAAAATATGTCATCCTTTATAATGGCTAAACGTATAGCCGAAAGCACTCATAAAAAAAAGAAACATTCGAACAGTTTTTACATAATTTATCATCTGAAAAGAAAAAAAATTATTATTAGATCACATAAGAAATTGTATTAAAAAAACAAAAAAAAAGGAAATCAAATCACCTTGTTTGTCATATTCAATGAAATGTGTGTGTGTATATATATATATATAGTACAGTGTGTGTGTGTGTGTGTGTGTGTGTGTGTGTGCACACCCAACTAACTTCTCTACCCCTACTAGTCCGATTTCAATGATTCATAGCTCATTCGAAAACCCTAGAAAAGTGAGGCACAGGAAATGATTTTCTTTGAACTCAGAATCAGGATTGCTAGATTACATGGGGTTAAAAATATATATTAATATATTATACTAGCCATTATCATTGCTTTCATGATTCAAGAGGAGTAACTCTTATTTTCCTTTTGTATCTAAAATTACAGCTCGCTTAAAATTTTAAGCTAGCTCCTGTGGTGGACTTGTGGTTTTCCAATCATCACAGTAGCTAAGAAGGAGTAAATGTGATAGGCATCAATAACCTACAGAAGAACTCAAAATTGATCGCTTCATTTAAGTACTGAATTAATGTTTAAGCTTACCTTTTAAACGTTCAATGATAATTCATCTGCTGCTAATTAATTTAAAGCCAATTTTATGTACATAGATCCTTATTTTCCATACAAACAATTATTTTTATTTCATCGGTGAAAGAACAAAGGACAATTTATAAAATAAAATAAACATAGTGTAAAGATGGGAAAAAAGAAATTAGAATTAGTTATGCCTTCAACATTTGAAGAGTTAGAGGAACATAATAGCTAATTAGGTAAAACCAATATTATGGAATGTATACGAATAAATGCTAAATTGGAGCTCAATTCTCCCATGAATTCTGAAATTAAAATGCTTCAGCTCTACTTTATAGTTTGGTTTAATATGACACAATATGAGGAGCTCGAGTGAATACACCGAGGCTAGGAACAAAAATTTCCCAGGCCTCCACAACTGTTGGTTGTGCTGGCCTCAGCGCAATCACCAATCGCTCTCTCTCGGGCAATGAGTGGGTGTGGCCTTGGGCAACTGTTACCCAGAGCTAGCACCTCTCAGTATAATTTTCCTCAGTTGCGACTCTGAGCGCACTCAGAGGACAAGAGCTGCCCCTGAGTGCACACTGTCCAAAGACAGATACAACTGAGATATGATAAATAGGGTGTTACAAACTACTCGAGTAATTTATATACTAAAATCTCAATATCTGTATTATATTATCTACTTCTAAGCACTATCACTCTTCAGGTTTAACTAATTTGCATATTGATTGTTAAAGTTTTTTTCATCAATTAACTGTCCTTCGTTACTGTCCTTTTATTTGAGGTTTGTTTTCATTTTCATATCAAAAATAGTTCTGTTTAGGAATATCATCTTATATAGCGCAGAAAAGTTTGAAATTTTACTTGGCCTTCAACAAGTTGGCATTTACTTGGCCTCCAACAAGTTGGCATTTACTTGGCCTCCAACAAGTTGGCATTTACTTGGCCTCCAACAAGTTGGCATTTACTTGGCCTCCAACAAGTTGGCATTTACTTGGCCTCCAACAAGTTGGCATTTACTTGGCCTCCAACAAGTTGGCATTTACTTGGCCTCCAACAAGTTGGCATTTACTTGTAAAACTTTTAACTATAACAAGCCAGTTTATGAATGAAATGTTCATTTAAAATTTTTGTTTCTAAGATTTCAAGTAGTGAATATATCTTACTTTGTGAGGCAACAGCGAGCTGGCAAAGCCTTCTAGAGAGTGTGCGCGTGCACACACACACACACATACATATATATAGAGATTATTTCTGCCTAAAAAGCCCATTAGCCTCTAAATAAAATTGATTTTTTTAAATAGTGTTCATTATTAAAAATTAACATTCATAGAAAATAACAAAGTTCAAAGACTTAACACTAAGGACAGTTTTCTTGTTTTCAAAAGCTATTTTTAGAATTTTAATTAAACTATAATGTGGTTAGAGAACTGAAGGAGAAAGCAAATAAACAAAACAAAATGACTTGCTGCTGACACAGACTTTGCACATGCATTGAAGGTAAAGAAATCCAGAGAGGAAAAAAAAAGAGAGATGGCTGCTCATGAAGTGTATATTTGAGAATGTTACATTCTCACAAATACGAGATTTTGCTAGCAACATGCAAATTTCTAGCCATCACAAAGAATATAAAAATTCCATTACTGATTGGGGAAGGGGAAATATCCTACAATTGTCACGAGTCGGTTTTCTGTGGTGGACGAATGGTAAGAGCACAAGAGATGAGAGTAGAAAGACAAAAGAATAGATTTCTTGTTGCCAAAGAAAACCTCAAAGAACTGACAAGACAGTTAAATATTTTTATGCGTTTTGTCTAGAGAAATGACACCTGAAATGCTATTTTATTTATAAGATTCTAAAAGAAAAAGTCAAGAACAATATAGTAATGAAAGTAATTGGTGAACTTGATGGAATGGAATAACCAGTCACCCCCATGAATGATAACACTATCGGTAGTAAGTACCTATAACGTCTACTGTCTGAGAGACTAGGGGAGGACAGTGACACGACGCAAACACATCCTATCTTCCCATTAGTGGCACTCACTACTAGATTGACTTGTGTGTATAACTGTACCATATTTCATATTGTACTTGTTGTGTACAATAAACCTTTCTTCTAGTATCCACCTGGTGTTATGTTTATTCCCTTAGCACGAAATATAACAGTGGCAACGAGGATTGTTGAAACGAACTCACACCAATATAGCAGAACTATAACAAAATATAGATTTGAAAAGATTATGCAAATATTATTATAGATCAATATTTAAAAAAAAAAAAAAAATCTTTATAAGAGCATATTTTAATAGTTGCATCAAGAGAAAAACACACTTTTGAGATAGTTTTTTTTACATTTGGTCCTATGTTAAATTTTGCCCCAAATCTTGAATAAATTTGACTTCTACCTTTAATACCTGTTGTAGGCGTCTAAAGTGCTGTATATACTCATGGGTGAATGGTCCAAAATCAGAGAGTCCCACAGTACCATGCCATGTCCAAGATATGTCTTTACTCAAATCATTGTAAAGGTGTCTATTATTTTCTGTCACAGCTCAAAGTAAGGGGCCCAGTTCCTTTCCTTTAAATCACATGCAATTGGATTTGTTTTAAAACTTCCCTACTAACCTTTTCCTAAAATGACAGGTCTGACATGGCAGCTTGATTTGAATTCAGAATTTTCCTTCTTATAGGCTGGTTGCCTACCAATGCTATAGGGCTTAATCTGACCTGTAATTTACCCATAATTGGGGGTGGGAGAGATGAATTTCTACCCTTTCCTAAGGGTATTAGTATGTAAGTGAATGCAATGAACTTGGCTAGAATTCAAGCTTGGCTCTCCGATTCCTCAATCCGAGCTGCTATCCATTACTCACAGTGCCTTTATTGTTGATGCTCACCATCTTAAAAAAAAGGTGGCAGAGTGCGGTTTAATACGTTTGTTGCAGAGCTTTTCACAAACCATTAATCCATTAACTGCCAAATTTTTTAATTTTTGACCCAGCCAGATGTCTTAGGAGTTTATTTATTCCTTAAGTTTAATTTCAGTAGTTACCATTGTTGTTTTTATAGAAACTAGAACATCAAATATATATGTGTATAAATCATCAGAAAATAATATTGATTAGAAATAATAAAAAGATACTTTTCAAAATAGTCATTATTTTTCTACTCGTGAAATGTCTTCTTATGGCTAATAATAAAAACCTTTAAAGGCTAAGTGTTGTAAAATATACCTCTGCAAATGCAATGTATGTAAGCAATTCAATGTAAATACTAGGAATAACATGTAGCGAGTTTAATTTTAACAGATCCCCAAATGGGGCTCATGGCAGGTCAGAGGTTAAGGCTATTCTAGATGACTTAATGAACTTAAGTGAGTTCAAGATGATTTAATGAACTTACAACAGAGTCTGTCTATATTTCTGAGATGATGTATTATGTACATTATTTACATTATTCGGATTATTGTCCTCATCTTTGTCGCCATATTTATTATGTTTCAGCTGTTGTATGCTCCAGCCTTCTTCAGGTGGTTGGAATGTCGAACTGAACCCTTTATTTCGCTCAAAGAGGGAAATTAGCAGAACTGATAACTGACATCCATCAAACATGGCACGTTGAACTAGAACAGTCTAACCCAGTGAGCGAAATAAAGGGTTCAGTTTGACATTCCAACCACCTGAAGAAGGACGTAGCATACAACGGCCGAAATGTTGTAATAAATATGGCAACAAAGATGAGGACAATAGTCTGAATAATGTAAATAATGAACTTACAACAGTTTCCTTTGTGCGTTTTAAAGACCATTAATGTTCTGTTCTATAGTGTGGCAAATGCATGTCGGTACAGACATGAGAGGCTCTATGTGTAGACATGTCTGTCAAAACTAGTTACATCTAGGTTTTTCTCCTGTTAGCCTCTGTGCAATATGCCCAGATTCAGATCTTTGTCTCATGCTGATAAAAGCAATGAGAAAGTCAGCAGTGGGCAGTTGGCAAGACTCAGTGTCTTGTGAAGCCATTCCCTTCAGCATTTTGTTCCTAAAGTTGCCTTCTGCTCTCTGTGTGGTTTTTGAGTTAGTGTTATTTTGTTTCCTTTTGTCTCTTTCCCTTCTCTTCCTGTTACTCTGTAGTTCTTGGGAGAGTAGTCAGTTAACTGTTTCTCTCAACTTCAACACGCCTTTGCTGTATTTTACAACACCTAGATATTTATTTTTGGTTGGGCCAACATGGTTGTGTTAATTTATTTTCGTTTTCACTCAGCCTTCACTTTACCAGGTGCTGTAAGCTTGGATGTGCTAGTGGTGTAATGGATAACGGCTCAGAATGAGAAATTGGAGAGCCGAGTTCCAATTCCAGTTAGGGTTGTTATATTCACTTGTGTGCAAATACCATGGGAAATGTATGAATCCACTTCTTCTCACTGCAGCTATGAGTTAAATCAGTGGTTCCCAAACATTTTTTCTCTGGGCCGCATTTTCAGAATGAAAATTAGCTTGTGACTCTCCAAATTTTATATAATAAAATAAAAAACAAAGAGGATTAAAGGGAGATAACTGCAGATTCAAAGTCATAACATTATCATTGATAACTCTCTACTCCAATTTGCTGAGCCTGTTTACTGTATTCTTGATACTTGATATAATGCAAAAATATCACAATAAAATTGCTCAATAATTATTTATAACTATATATACAGGGACTCATGCATGCAATTACAAGTAATCCATAATATTTAAAATATGTAAAGCCACTAAAACACAAGGGATTACAGGGTATGGAAGAATTAGGGACAGAAACATTAAAGATGGGCAAAAAGAGAAAAAGTATAATCAGGGGGACAGTAGATAGTGATTGCCATTGCATTTAAATTTTTGCACATTAAAGTTGGCTGGAAAGAATGGAGCTGGAAAGGAGTTCCACAAGCAAGAAGTACAAGAAAAGAAACTGTTAGCACATAACATGGTTATATTTAGCCAGCTCAATTACAAATTGATGAAATATTGATGCCAGTCTAGTACTATGCTTAAATTCAAAAAGTCTAGTTACCATCGCAAAGAACTCATCCAAACAATTACCATGAGAGTATTTAATGAAAAGGCACAAAGGCAACTTACAGCAGTGGGAAAGTGACTGAAGCTTACCTGCCAGGTCAGGACCAATAATATTGCTGATCTTTCTTTGGATTTTATCAAGGAGCTCAAGGTAAATAGCAGGAGCACTGGGTCATATGGGGCAGCAATATTCTAAGCATGGATGAATGGTAGACTTACAGATATGTAAAATAGATTATGGAGAGAATAATTGTTTTGCACAACAGGGTGAACTGACTGTCTTAGCAGCTGACCTAGCAATGGATTCAATATATTCTTTCCATTTGATGTCAGCTGAGAATGTTAGCTGTAGAAGGTGCAGTGAGTCATTCTGCAGGAAGTTAGTGTCAGCCATGCTGATGGAAAGCAGAGAGGGGCCTCTCGGATGATTAATGGAGAGAAGTTTAGTTTTGGAGGCATCAAAATTAACAAGACAGGTTTTGCTCAAATTAACGACAGACTTGAGGTTGTTTTGGACATTGGCTGCCATTTTGGCTGATCAGCCTTACTATTGAGGTGGGAGTAAATGGTTGTTTAATCAGCCTAGATGCCATGTTGAGAGTTGATGTCATTAGGAAGGTCATTAATGAAAATTAAAAACAGAGTAAGACAAACGTTGGAGCCCTGGGGAACACCTGTGTTCATACAAAAGGATTTAGATAAGTGGCCATTCAGCGTAAGTTTCATTTCACAATTTGATAGGAAAGACTGGATCTGTTCAAAAATGTGTCTGGAGACACTAACTTTTCAGCTTGTGAAAAAGACCTGTATATGCCAGACTGTCAAGGACTTTCGAGATGTCTGGGTTTCACATGATAGATGTCCAAGGTCTGGTTTTGGCATGATAGACTCTTTCCACAAATATTGTCATTACATCAGCAGTGGACCTGAAGAAATGAAAGCTATATTGCTCGTCTGAGAAAATGCCTTAAGGTAAGAGATGATGAACCAATTCAACATGAATTAGAACCTCTAGGAGTTTTTCAAAAAGGGCCAGAAGGCTGATAGTTGGAAGGATCAGACACTTCACCAGAGTTCTTAAAAAATGGAACAATAGATGATGACTTCCAGCAGGCAGGAAGGTTTCTAAATCTTTGATTATCTTTTAATCATTCTCCCTCACCTGCTATCCTCTTTTACTGCACATATGAGGCGAGATGCACCATTTGGGAACCACTCAGTTAAATACTAAGATTTGTCTCTTTAAAGCCATATCTGCAAGAAAATCTCACAATCCCAAAACATGCTCCAGCTTTAAATAACTTGGAAACAGTTGATAAATCATAAAAAATATCAGGTCATCCCATAAGTTCTGTCCAAATTTTAACTTTTTGTTAAAATGAATGAAATTTAAAAAGTGTTTTATAATGTCTAATAGAGCTGAACATTATTTTTATGTTTAGATGCATTTAAACTGATCAAATTTTATTTTTGAGAACATAAATTAAATTTTGTTTGATTAAAACCCTGATAAATTGGAAGTACACAAGAATCATTTGAGGCACATAAGGCTTTATGAGTTCAAGAAAGGAAACTCAGCAGCCGAAGTGGCTAGAGACATTCACTCAGTTTATAGAGAGGAATGTGTGAATGAAAGAACTTGCAGAAGATGGTTTGCAAAATTCAGAGGTGGAGATTTCACCCTTGAAGATGAACCGGACGTCCAGTTGAGTTTGATGAAAAGCTTCTTGAAGCAGCCCTTGAAGAAAATCCTGATTTATCAGTTGAGGAATTGGCAGTGGTTCTCAGTTCAAACCATACAACTGTTCATCATCAATCTTCAACAACTTGGAAAAGTTCCTAAACTTGGAAAATAGGTGACTCATGAATTATCTGAAAACAACCTCAAATCCTGAGTTGGCATCTGCTCTTCTCGTCAACTTGTTTCACCTTTTTTGGATAGACTTGTGACTGGCGACGAAAAATGGATCTTTTATCGAAATGTTAAGCATCATAGACAGTGGCTTGGTAAAGGGGAAGAACCCCAGCCACAGCCGAGAAGGGAACTTCATGGGCAAAAGGTTCTTCTTTCAATCTGGTGGGATCGCCAAGGAATAATCCACTTTGAATTCTTACCACCTAATGCAACAATAAATGCTCAAATATGCTGTCAGCAATTAGTGTTTGAAACAAGCTTTGAGAAAAAAAAGACCTGCTCTAGTGAATCGAAAAGAGGTGATGTTTCATCAGGACAATGCGCAACCCCACACAGCAAGAATCGCGTCACAAAAGATCAAAGAACTTGGTTGGGAGAAAATTCCTCATCCACCTTATTCTCCCGATCTTGCTCCTTCAGACTACCATTTGTTTTGTAGCTTAGAATCATTTGAAAGAAACAGCTTTTGTAACACAGGAAGAGGTTAAAAGTGACATTTGTGAGTTCTTTGAATCAAAACCAAAACAATTTTACAGTAATGGAATTAGTAAGCTTGTTAATAGATGGAAGGAAGTCATAGATAATCAGGGAAAATACATTGTTGATTTAATCTGTAATTAAATGTAACATTTGATCACTTGTTTTCTTTATTCAAAATTTTGACAGAACTTATGGGATGACCTGATAAATTAATCAACTCAGCTTCCTCTTCTGGTCTTGTCTTTTGGTGTCCACCCAGTCACTCTGATACCTCTTGTCTCTACAATCAGCAAGATGTCCTCCTCATCTGTGTTTGTCATACCAGATAGTATTAGTCAGAGCCTCTAGTTTAATGTCTGATGCAACTGTTTTGATTTGCACTACTTAAATAGACAGGTCCATCCATAATTTTTTTTTTTTTTTTTTTTTTTTTGAAGTAATTTTTGTAGATTAGCATTCTTTAAGCTTTCTTTGGACAACAGCATTTGTCAGAACAAAAAAAAGATTTTTTTATTATTATTTTAAAAATCGGGTCCTATTGATAATATAATGTAAAATCAGCCCTCTGATTTTTACAGAGGTATTTGGAACAGTTTCTTCGGTGTGCTTTGAATGCCATCCTTATCCTGTTCCATAGTGTTGTTGAATGCATGTTAGTACAAACACAAAAGAGGCTCCAAGTCATGTGCAAACAGATCTGTCAAAACTAGTTATGTTTGGCTTTTTCCTTTTAGCAGTAGAACATCTTGGCCTGTCTAGATACAAGCTTCTCTGCAACTTATTTACAAATGTCTACTTTGAAAATCTAGTAATGTCATTGACATCTGCTTATCTTTTTTAATTTTCTGAATTATTAAAACTTTTTGTTGATTTTTAATTTTTTTTTAAATTCAGAAGCACATGGATAAACATTTGAGATTCATAATTGTTTATCTTAAATGAAGAATAAATTTTTCGTACTTTTAAGTAATTTCTATTCTTTAATTATGCAGGTATATATTTGTTTTTAGGTAAAAAAAAAAAAAAAAAAAACATCCTCTGGGATAAAAAAAAAAAATCTGTTTTCGTACACAAATCAGTAAAATTCAATAATTCTGTAAAAGTTAGAGTTAGATTTGACACTGTATCGATATTATAAATAGGACTCCCTTCTAAATTGATAATCAATATTTTTCAGTTCTGCCAAATGTTGCAGCTGAAGGAAGCTCGAAAAAAATAATGCACAAAAATTATTTCCAAAAAAAATTTTTCTTAATCATTTCATCCCATACAAGGCAATAAAGCCACTAAGATGCAAAAGGTTATCTTAATTCCTATTCTGTTATTGTTCTCTCTCCTTGATAGTGTTTTTTTTCCCCTCCTTATATTCTCTCATATGGAGTAACCTCTTGTGCCTTTGTAGCTTTATTGCCTTGCTTGGGGTGAAATGATAAAAAAAGAATTTGGTTGGCACTATGTTTGCCATTTCTTTTTAGTTTGATTTTGTTGTTTCATTTCCTATGACTTATGAACCTTTTGCAGCTTATTTAAAGCCAGAAAATATTTTTAGATTGTAAGAATTTTTTGGGGATATAGTAGGTTAGTCTTCCTAATTAACCCAGAGCTGAGTGGAGAAGATATGGATTCATAACAAATCAGAATTTGATAAACAAACAAGAAATTGTAGATATAGAGTGGGGGATCAGTTCTATATTACAATCACTATATAAACTACTCCCTCACTTTGTGGCCATGGTAATTTGTATATGTTTATATTCTATAGAATGTAAATAAATCTAAAAGAAATGTCTGTGTAGCTAATCTTAAGACTATAAGGGTTTTTTTAGAGAATGGTTTTGTGATACAAATTTTACTAATTAACTCATAGCTGGGGGAAAAGAGGGGGATTCATACCTAATCAGAATTTGATAAACAAGAAATCATAATGTGGATGTAAAGTGGGGGATCAATTCTATATTACAATCAATATATAAACTGATCTCTCATTTTGTGGTCACAGTGGTTTCTATACATTTATATTCCACAATGAAAATAAATCTAAAAGATCTACCTACAATAAATTATAACGTGGCTATAAAGTGGGGGATCAATTCTATATTACAGTCTATATATAAACTCATACCTCACTTTGTGGTCATGGTTGTTTCTATACATGTATATTCCAGAGAATGTAAATAAATCTAAAAGACATACCTGTGTAGCTAATTAATATCTCATTAATTGATTTTTTTCTTTTTTTTTTTTTTTAACAGTTTAAGAATTCTTTTGGAGATAAGATACAAGTCTTACTAATTAACCCACAGATGAGGGAATGAGGTGTATTCATACCTTTCCTAAGGGTATTTGCACATCAGTGAATATAATGAACCTCACTGGAATTGGTACTCTAGCTTTGAATGGTTAACTCCAGTTAACCATTCAAAGCTACTATCCATTACACCACCTGTGCATCCAAGTTTACAGTATCCGACATTCCCAAGCAGTCACCCATCTAGGTACTGACCAGGTTTAATGTGATTTAACTTCTGTGATCATACAGGAACCAGTGTTTCAACATGATATGGTCATAAACGCTTTCTTTTTTAAGGCACAAATTAAATTATGATGTTTATTGCTTTGAACATAACTTTTCCATTAAATATTAAGATATGTCTGTGGATAGATGATTTTTTCCTTTTTATGATAAAAGTACATTTTCCCTTTGAACCGACATTTAATCTCCATACATACTGAAATTGCATCGAACATTATTTTTATTTGAAAGCTCTTTTGACAAAATTTAAAAGTAGGTAGACGAATATTAATTTTCAGAGTTGTTACAAAAAAATATTTTCGCCTCTACAAATGAAATTAAGTCTCCTGGTTTCTTAGATTCTTCATGTGATTTGACATGAAACCAGGCTTGCAGGATTTAATGTAAACATTACATTTATGTTTATAATGTAAATACAGTGCTGATAACTTTATGCAGAAATACATTGAAAATCAAGAAGGGATTCTCAGTGGTCAGGAATTAATGCTAGCATTACTGATAAAATAAGACTTATTGTAGAACGCAAACTCATTACTAATGATTTACTAAAAAAATACATTGAAAAGTACAAAGAAAGGTATTGTCAGTTGTCAGGAATTAATGAACTCATTACTGATAGAAGAGGGGTATTATATGTAGAATATGAATTCATTAACAATGATTTACTATAGGAATGCATTGAAAATCAAGAAAGGGATTGTCAGTGGTCAGGAATTAATGCAAGTAGTACTGAGAGAAAAGGGCTACTATATATATCATGTAAATACTATGCTGATGACTGTACTATAGAAAGGCATGGAAAATCAAAAAGAAAGGTGTTGTCAGCCCTCTTCTGTCAGTAATATTTGCATTAATTCCTGACCACAATTATATGTAGAATGTAAATGCATTACTAATGATTTACTATAGCAATGCATTGAAATCTGGAAGAAAGGGATTGTCAGTGGTCAGGAATTAATGCAAGTATTACTGATAGAAGAGGACTATTATTAGGTTGGTGCAAAAATAATGACATAATAATGTTTTTTGACATTTATGTCAAAAAACGACATTATTATGTCATTATTTTTGCACCAACCTAATATATGTATGTCAATTCATCAGTAATTATTTACTATAGGAATGCATTGAAAATCAGGAAGGGATTATCAGTGTTCAGGAATTAATGGCCACATTACTGATAGAAGGGGGTTGTTACATTTATGTTTTCAAGTCACATACTTTTTACATATGTAATAATTCTGCTAGGAGCAATTGTGATATTGCAGTTTTGGCTTCAAACAAATTTTCTTTGTGATTCAAAAAAAAAAAAAAAAAGATTTTTTTATTACATGAACTTAACTCTCCAGAGGCAATTGATTGACACACATCACAAACAATATTGTCACATAAAATTTAAAATTGACTTTTTTTTCTGTTTTAGAAGAAGAAAAACACCATTTGCTTTTTAATGTGTACTTTTCTCGTAAATGTAGTAATAAAAGATTTGAAATAAGTTTTGCTATTAATGCATAGGATTCATGTTTCAGGCCATTGTAATTGGAAAGCAACAATTAATTGAAGCCTCATAACTGATGTATGTCCCAGGCAATGCAGACCCCGATTCAGTAACTGATTCAGTCAAGGGACTGAATCAATTGCTGAATGACATAACATAAATTTTAATCTTGAGTTATATGCTCTATCTAAGTAGCTTTCTTCCTCCTAGAAATGACCATATGTCGCAATTCACAATTGTAGCAAATATAAAATATATATGTATGAAGAATACTGTGTTGATTACCACCACCTTGTATCCTAAGATGCTCACTAGGTAGAACTGCACTCAGAGCTATAAAAACAAGGAACATCAACCCACTTCCTCTTTTTTTGCTTCTGAATGTAGTCATAAAAACTAGGGGACTTTTCTCCTACAGGGAGATTTCTTCACCCAGTAGGCCACCTTCTTAATTTCAACCAGCCACGTGGTGCATCACATGCATTTTCTAACTTTCTTTTTATCACATCTTGACCATGTAACGTGTATGTATTTAAGATTCATTCTTGTATACCTTCTTGTTTTTCCTACATTTTTTCTTTCTTTCTTTCTTTCTTTTTTTGTTTGTTTGTTTCCAAATTACTAATTTACTTAATTCTTAATCTGTTTTTTCATTACTACTAATTATTTTAGTTTAATTTCCATTATGGTCCTATTTTTAATGGTACTGAATTTAATGCACCTCGTCTTAAGTTTTCTAATTTTGAGTATAAGTTGGCTTATAAGTTGAAGAAATACCTGGACACAGTTGTGAAGTGATTTTTTTTTAATTTTTTTTTTTTCCGATTTAAACAGTCAGATTACCCCCTGCCCCCAGTCTTGGTTTCAAATATGGGGAACTTTTCCTCATCTTTCTCTTCCCTTTAGTTTTGTTTGTTTGCTACTACTATTTATTTTACTTCTCTTAGAAAAGAAAAATTTGAGAAACAAGATAAGTGAATTTAATGTCCCCCCCACTCCCCCGCCTCTTTGTTAGCATTTTAGCAAGGGGACATCAGGACTTAAACATTTTCTAACAGCAAAGCCTATAAATTTTCTCATTGTTTTTTTGTTTTTTAAGCTACAAGTCTGTTATCTCTCTTCTTGAATTATGCCAATCTTTATCTGAAAATACAAGATCTGATCAAAAGTAGCAGGATTTGTGCTATAAAAAGAAAACTACAACATATATCAATTCAGCATTTAATCTCCTTTGAAGCAGTCCTCTTCTAAAGCCATACACTTTATCCAGCATTGTTTTGATTGATGGAAGTGTTTCTGGAACTCCTTTTCTGGGATAGCAAACAGGTGATTCGTTGCATTCTCTTAGATTTCTTTGATGTTTTCAAATCTTGTTCCTTTCAAATAGGATTCGTTTTTTGAAAAGGAAAAAAAGTTGCAAGGGGCATATGGGAATATGGATGATATCAGACCTGAGGAATATTGTGCTTCACCAAAAACTGCTGCACATGTCGTGGTCACTGATGATACCTGTGTTGTAATGAGATGGCCAAACTTTACACACTTTTCTAAGCACTGTTATTATGGAAGTGAATGAGAACATAACTTGATGTTTATGCACAACATAGTTTGAAGGTCAATCTGTGCCAAGTAACTTCACTCTGCGTACTTAGCTCTATTACCAATATCATAACAACAGTTTTGATACTTTTTGATCAGACCATGTATATATAAAAACAAATTCCGCTACGTGTTGAAATTCATTTCTTTTGAAAGTGTTGAATTCATTTACATTGAAAGTCTTCCTTCTCAGCAGCAACAAGTCATAACGCCTCCCATTACAAACTTCAGACCAACACTAATCTCATCCATTATAATTCTCTTGCACATAGTCATTCACTACAATAGTTATCCTGTTACAACTTTGGAAAGTATCTTATAATTTATATCTTACACTCATGAAGATATGTGTATATTTCTGAGATGAGATAATTATACTATTTACATTGTTTCGGCTTCTGGCCTCATATTTATTGTCATATTCACAATGTTTCAGCCTTTGTACATTCTGATCTTCTTCAGGTGATTGGAATTTTGAATTGAACCCTTTATTTTGTCCACTAGTTCCATGTGCCATGCCTCTTCCGGATATCTCATTCTCAATTATTTCTCTTCAATAATTCCACTCTCCAAGTTCAATACCTGGCCACAGCAAAGATGAATAAAACTTGTAGAGTTGAGTTACTAATGGGAAATAACTGAAACTGATATTTTGGTTTGGTTTGAAATTCCACTCACCTGAAGAAGGCCAGAGTGTACAATGGCTGAAACGTTGTGAAGAACACAACAAAGATGAGGACAGCAGTGTGAACAATGTAAAAAGTCATGATATTTGTCCTTTCAAAATGGTTTGCTTATCTCTATTGCAGATTAGGTTTTCTCTTGTGAGTTTGGTTCTTATTGAGATGTCTATTGCAAACTTGTACTATGCTAAGCTTATCATCATAATAACTGGGTCCTAGCTTGATTGAGTCTTTCAAAACATTTGGTGGGAAATCCTACCATTTACAAATAATACAGTCACAGCAGTTATTGGTTTTGGGAACACCTCATCTCAGGAATGTTTGTTTGGGGTGACACTCTCAAACACTCGGACATTTTAAAAAATAAACCAGCCTGTCTGATGTTGATATAGCATGAAACTCAGTCACAAATTCAAATCTATACAACTGAATATATATATATATATATATATATATATATATATATAAGCTTCATTTTCAGCATCATGTGTGGTTCTTCATTGGTCATCAATTGAGACTGAGAAACTCCTTCATTAAATCAATTTCATGCTGTATACCATAACTTCTTGTGATTGTCATTGAGTTTGATCCCTACCTTCTGACCTACCTGGCTTGGTTGGTCGTGAAAGCAGTAATACTCCTGGCTGTATAACTTATTGGGTCACTGGGATTGAAAAAAACAACTATGTCACCACAAAAGTGACAATCATTGGCCAAAACATACATTTAATCATTCACAAATGAATACACTGAAACAGATAAAATCAAGTACAGAATAAAGAAAATAATATCAGAAAACTTCTATGTTGTCTCCTCCACTGAACTTCATCCATGTTACCTGACCATTTGGCTAAAAGGAATCAGATATGGTATCCTTGAGACATTTTGACTGAATTTTACTCTTAACCCTTTGATTTTTTTTTTTTTTTTTCCTTTCTTTGTCTATCACTAGTTCAAAATATCTATCTCTTCTCTTAAATGCCTACTGAGTAAGCAAGTTCTCTTTTTTTTTTTTTTTTTTTTTTTTTTATCCAAATTGGTGACTTAAATGTTCAAGAAATCTTCTCAGGCCAGTAGATGAAAATGAATAAATATACTGTTTAATATATAACCGAACCATTTACTCAAATATAAATATCCACTAAAAATAATGTCTGAAGTGATAAAAAAAAAAAAAAAAAATCTGTTGGTTTAATAAATAAAAAATCCATTCTAAAATTTTCTGTTTCTGTTAGGATACAAAAACTGTGCAGATATAAGAAACTTTGAAAAATTCTATGATCAGAGAAATTTTGAATAAAGGCAGAAAAAATTTACCTCGCCTGACCGAAAGTTTTTTCATGGCTAACTTGGTCAGAGTATGTGCAAGAGTTTCTTTAATGAGATTACTTGAATATTTGATCTGGTAGGGGAAAATAAATAAATAAATAAATAAATATACTGCTTAGTAAATAAACAGAGCACCTACTCAAATACAAGTATTCACTAAAAATAATGTTTGAACTGATAAAAAAAAAATGGAAGATAATGCCCAGTTTTAAAACAATATGCTGCTTAAATTATATTTGATATATTTTTTTTTGTATTTTTTCCTTTGATGATGATTTATGCAAGTTGGAAACTTGGACATAATACAAATTTTGGCTATTTTTATAATCTTCAACACTCACATTTACAAATAATTATTAACATATCAATAAAAGAAATTTGAAATTTTTTTTTTTTTTTTTTTTGGTACAATAAGGTTCATCCAGTACAAGGGTCAGGAGCCATCTAAGGTAGAGGGTTATGTTAGGAGGGCGTTTGTATAAATAGGAGGGGGGTGGTAAAAGTTTACCTGAAACTTGAGATTGTAGTGATCAGGGAAACATCCTCTTGGGACTCTGTTCCACAGCGTAGTGGATCATGGTTACTTCTCATCAATGGAACATAGAGGGAATGTGGGTGATTTGCTACATGATTTGTGATGGCAGGTCCTTGTCATGAAGGTTAGGCCGGGTGGAATCAAAGAATGCAGTTTGCCCAAGCACTTTCTGTGAAGGTAGCGATAGAGCAGCGAGAGGCTTTCCACATCCTGCCTGTGAGATAGGTTTTGGAAAAGAATTCATCATCCACAGGGGCTCAAAGATGTTTTTGAACTCTGAGGCTGTAAAGTACGGTCTGGGCTGCTCCTGTCCAAATATGAAAGCAGTACTCTATTTTGGGCCTGATCTGGTTCTTTTAAAGGTAGAGGATAGCATGTGGAGTCAGGTACTTACTGGAGCAGTACAAGGATCTGATCACTTTACCTGCATCTTTAGTGATGGCTTGTATGTATGAGTTCCAAATGGTGTCAGGTGTAAGTAAAGGCCCAATAGTCTCTCAAAGCATGGTGCTTCTCTGAGGGAAGATCCATTCATCATGAATGTCAGTAGTTCTGTGTCCAGTTGATGGTGAAATTTAACTAGTTTGGTTTTCGAGGCATACGATGACAAAAATATAGTTTTCAGGTACACTATATTTATGGGTTAAAAGTGCTCAATATCAGGGATAGAGTTTATGTAAATATATGACCTGACAGTTGCATCAAAGCATGAAATAGTTGTCATTGGGTGTTGACATCAATGTCCAGACACACACATAGACACACACATAGACACACACATAGACACACACATAGACACACACATAGACACACACATAGACACACACATAGACACACACATAGACACACACATAGACACACACATAGACACACACATAGACACACACATAGACACACACATAGACACACACATAGACACACACATAGACACACACATAGACACACACATAGACACACACATAGACACACACATAGACACACACATAGACACACACATAGACACACACATAGACACACACATAGACACACACATAGACACACACATTTATACAATAAATGCTAATGTCAGACTTTTTCAACTTTACTCCTTGAGTCTGTAGCCCAACATTGAACATTTTGGAATCATCAGGCCAATGTTATGAGCAAATTAAAAACATTCCAAGTCAGATCCATGCCCACAATCCTGAAATTTTGGATTCCCAAGATTTCATTACTGTGATTGTTTTCGTCAATTTTTTTGCATGATTTGTTTTGCGACAGATTTTTTTTTGTAGGATAACAGTTTTTATAATTTGGAAATAAATTTGGGAATAATCAAAATTAATTCTGAAATCCACCAAAAGTCACTGATGAAATAAAAATAATTGTTTGTATGGAAAGTAAGGACCTACATACATCAAATTGTCTTTAAATTAAGTGGCAGCAGAAAATCATCATTGAACTTTTAAAAGGTAAGCTTAAATAATAATGCAATACTTAAATGCAGCGATAAATTTTGAGTTCTCCAGTTTATTGTTGCTTATCGCATCTACTCTTCCCTACTTATTGTGATGAAGGCCTAACCAAGAGCCCTCTGCAGAAGCTAGCTTAAATGCTGCTCAATAGGATAGCTTTTAAGCTAGTGTGTGTGTATGTATGTATGTATGTATATATATATATATATATATATATCTCCAGAAACGTTGGTGGAAGCAGAGACAACTTATCTAAAGACCTGGGTATTTATGTACACACACACACACACACACACACATATATATATATATATATATATATATATATATATATATATATATATATATATATACACACACACACGGTTGTATGGATATGAATTTGTGACACTGGGTTTCATGCTTTTGCAAACATCAGACAAACTGGTTTATTTTTTAAGGTGTCTGAGTGTTTGAGAGTGTCACCCCCCAAACAGACATAGAAGCATATTCCCTGTTTCACCACCAAACATATTCAAACAAGCATAAATAGATCCACTTTTTAAAAAAGAAGCCACTTTGTCTGATGATTGTGAAAGCCAGTGTAACAAACTCATATCCATACAAATGGCTATATATATATATATATATATATATATATATATATATATATATATATATATATATATACCCAGGTCTTTAGATTAGTTGTCTGTTGGAATGTTTCTGGATTTTCATATATATATATATATATATATATATATATATATACTGATATTGAGTGCTTTCCATTAAGTACTGTGCATATAAAATAATACACACACACACACACACACACACACACACACTTGTTTGTTGTTAGATCAATATGTCATTAGCTCAGAATGCAATCAGCTAAATTTTCATTTTGAATAATCTCTGCATAGGGTTTGATCTCTGTCATATTCTCAAGGATGAGATTGTTCTGAAAAATATTTGTATGTGCGTAGATGTATGCATAAATGCATATATATCTATGTAATTGTTTAAAAATAGCTGAACTTGCTAGGAAGAGTGCTTGATGATTGTCATTTCCACACCTCAGTGTGATCTTCATCAATATCCTGAGTCTAAAACTCAGGGACACAAAAGGGTCCATTACATGCTGATGGAGAATTGAAGCAAGCCTGTCACTAGGGCATTACCAATGGTGGGGAGGACATCAACTTCAGATGTTACACACTGGTAGAAGTGCATTGTCTTGCATTAAAATTAGTGCACATTACCTTCACATATGTGGAGGGAGTACCAAAATTTTCAGGATGTGTGAGTCAGTTTTCCCTAATATTAGTTATCAAATTTATTTCTTATAAAGTTAAAAAAAAAAGAAAAAGATTGTTATCATTGCAAAGTATGATTTTTACCCTCTCATCAGCTAGCTGATGAGGAATACTTGTGATGGGGAAGCCAAATCCCCCCCACTTCCTTGGAGAGGAACTTGACAGGACCTTTTGACCGTAAAATGGTTGTCTGTTTGCACTTCATGAGTAGGACAAATTCCGTACTGATACTACAAAAACGTAAAAGGGGTGGGAGCAAATTTGTGGAAGTTTGAGAAAAACATTGATCACAAAAAAAGGTTCTCAGTATGACACAGACCATAGGCCACATGTGGCCTATGGTCTATTTTTTTTTTTTTGTCCTGTTCTTTGGCTTTACTTTTTGTTTTTTTTTCTCTCTTCTAATTTCATTTTTTCTTTCTCTATTTCACTTTTTTCACAATTTTTTCTTTTTTTTCCTATTGCTCTTCCCTTTTCTTTTTTTTTCCTATTGCTCTTCCTTTTTCTTTTTTTTTCCTATTGCTCTTCCCTTTTCTTTTTTTTTCCTATTGCTCTTCCTTTTTCTTTTTTTTCCTATTGCTCTTCCCTTTTCTTTTTTTTCCTATTGCTCTTCCCTTTTCTTTTTTTTTTCCTATTGCTCTTCCCTTTTCTTTTTTTTTCCTATTGCTCTTCTTTTTCTTTTTTTTTCTATTGCTCTTTCAATTTCTTTTTTTTTCTGTTGCTCTTCCCTTTTCTTTTTTTTTCTGTTGCTCTTCCCTTTTCTTTTTTTTTCTGTTGCTCTTCCCTTTTCTTTTTTTCTTCTATTGCTCTTTCCATTTCTTTTTTTTTCTTCTATTGCTCTTTCCATTTCTTTTTTTTTTTCTTCTATTGCTCTTTCCATTTCTTTTTTTTTTTCTTCTATTGCTCTTTCCATTTCTTTTTTTTTTTCTTCTATTGCTCTTTCCATTTCTTTTTTTTTTTCTTCTATTGCTCTTTCCATTTCTTTTTTTTTTTCTTCTATTGCTCTTTCCATTTCTTTTTTTTTTTCTTCTATTGCTCTTTCCATTTCTTTTTTTTTTTCTTCTATTGCTCTTTCCATTTCTTTTTTTTTTTCTTCTATTGCTCTTTCCATTTCTTTTTTTTTTCTTCTATTGCTCTTTCCATTTCTTTTTTTTTTCTTCTATTGCTCTTTCCATTTCTTTTTTTTTTCCTATTGCTCTTCTTTTTCTTTTTTTTTCTATTGCTCTTTCAATTTCTTTTTTTTTTCTGTTGCTCTTCCCTTTTCTTTTTTTTTCTGTTGCTCTTCCCTTTTCTTTTTTTTTCTGTTGCTCTTCCCTTTTCTTTTTTTCTTCTATTGCTCTTTCCATTTCTTTTTTTTTTCTTCTATTGCTCTTTCCATTTCTTTTTTTTTTTCTTCTATTGCTCTTCACCTTTCGTTCCTTTTCCATTTCATCAAATATATTGGGACAATATACATGAGAAATTACTTCTTACATATCTGTAATTACATCACTGTAGCCTTAAAAATGAAAAAAATAATTTTATGCAAATATTTCTCTTTCAATATTCTCTTTCATATCAATGCATTTACTTTACTGATGAATATCACATTGCTCACGC
This sequence comes from Acanthosepion lycidas, assembly GCA_963932145.1. NCBI lineage: Eukaryota > Metazoa > Mollusca > Cephalopoda > Sepiida > Sepiidae > Acanthosepion > Acanthosepion lycidas. The sequence continues at coordinate 21,928,339 of OZ010614.1, forward strand.
ATTACACATTAAAAATTTCAGATTAAAATTCAGCTCAAAATTGTGTGTTAGGCTATGGATTTATTGACATTCCTACTTACGCCAAACAGAATACAAAATGGCTTCCAACTAATATAACCATTAAATTTTAGTCAGTGTAATGATTATGAAAACTTGAAAATAGCTGTGTTCGCTTGCAGCTGTTTGTGACTAGAATTTCCGGAATATTTGATGAAGCCTGAAATGATATGAGAAGAATCTTGACTTTCCTTTTTAAACTTATGAGACGCTGATTTACAGTTTCTCTGAAGCTATGTCTGAACAAAATTTGAAAGATATCATCCTCAGAGGCATGAAAAACATCTTGCTGTTGATTGAATAAAGAATTGCAGTAAAGGAAACTTAGGACAAATTTTTTTTTGAAAAGATAAAAATTAATTGTGCTTTAAAATATTTTATTTCTCTCTCTTTCTATACATTTTCTTTTTTGCAACTGACAAAAGTAGATAATATTCCATTCATAAATTTGAAAAAGAAAATCTTATGTTGCTTTTCAGAAACATTAAATTGACAGGTCTCGTACTCATTATTTCATTCTGTAATTCTTTTGTTTTATCCTTTGTTTGATTTTTTACATATCCTTGTCTAAACTTTCACTTCTTTGTTAGTTCATGGGTTTCTTTTCATTGTGTCCTCTTTGACTTGATTGGCTGCTCTCTCTCTTTCTTTACACATACACACACCTTCTTTACAGTCCCCCTCTCTCTTTGCAGTTCCCCATCCCTCTCTCTTTGCAGTTCCCCATCCCTCTCTCTTTGCAGTTCCCCATCCCTCTCTCTTTGCAGTTCCCCATCCCTCTCTCTTTGCAGTTCCCCATCCCTCTCTCTTTGCAGTTCCCCATCCCTCTCTCTTTGCAGTTCCCCATCCCTCTCTCTTTGCAGTTCCCCATCCCTCTCTCTTTGCAGTTCCCCTCCCTCTATCTGTAGTTCCTCTTTCTGGCCCCTCTCTCTACATCTCCTCTCTTTTTCTTTACAGTTCTTCTTTACAGTTTCTCTTTCTTGTTCTTTACACTTCCTCTCTCTTTACAGTCCTCTCCCTCCCTCTCTCTCTCTCGGCTCTCCAATTCCTTCCTTTTTATTTGTCTGTTTCTTCACTTCCTCTCTCTATCTGGTAAATCTTTGTGAGTTATAATTTTTTTTTAGTCTTTAGAAATGAAATACTAAATTATGAAAAGCAGTAAAAAAAAAAAAATCCCATCATGTCAAAAACCCTTTTTAAACAATTCCATCCCAAGCAAGGCAGGAGGCCAATAGCACAGAATGGGCTCCAGAGAGTTGGAGTGAGAGCAAAGAGGAGTGATGGAAGAAAGGATGAAGAGATGGTTAGGGGATAGATCAGGGCATCTGGAGACATCAATTGACATTACATTTGAATAGTTGGAGATTATAGTTATTAGAAAAATATTTGAATATAAAAGGCTCGTAAACACACACAGCTAATACCCTTTGGGAAAGTGGTGTAGCAGATAATAGGAGTTGGTCATTTCATGCTACTGTCATTTATCATGAGATCAATTCTTGGATCTTGTAGAAATGCTCCAATTCAGAAGGAACAAACAATATCAACTGATATCAACAGAACAAAATATCACAATCAACTGATATCAACAGAACAAAATATCACAATCAACTGATATCAACAGAACAAAATATCACAATCAACTGATATCAACAGAACAAAATATCACAATCAACTGATATCAACAGAACAAAATATCACAATCAACTGATATCAACAGAACAAAATATCACAATCAACTGATATCAACAGAACAAAATATCACAATCAACTGATATCTCATATCAGCCAATTAATGTACACCTGATGATGGCCAGAGTGTACTCAGTCAAAACATTGTGTCTATAATAATATCAGAACAATAATTAAAAAAAAAAATAGAATAAATTTTTTCTCCTCTCTCATACTCTCCCATTATCTCTATTTCCTGCCCACTCTTTGTCATATGTTTTCTCTTTTTTGAGTTTTATATCCTGCCCACTCTTGCCCTCTGTGTGTGGGTGTGTTTTTTTTTTTGTTTTTTTTTTTGATGTCTCCCACTCTGTCTCTGTTTCTTTGCTAATTTTCTCCCACACACTTCGTATTTCTTTGCTGATTTGATCCCACCCATTCTCTATTTCTTTTCTGTATATCTCTTGCCCATTTTGTCTTTCCCGCTCTGCCTGTCTGTCTTTCTTTCTTTCCCTGCTCTGCCTGTCTGTCTTTCTTTCCTGCTCTGCCTGTCTGTCTTTCTTTCCCGCTCTGACTGTCTGTCTTTCTTTCCCGCTCTGCCTGTCTGTCTTTCCTGGCTTTTATCTCCTGCCTTTTTTGTTGTTCATGATGACAGTCGTCTTTGAGTATAGAATCCAGAGGTTAGCAGTGAATATTTCGAAGACAGTAGGGAAGCGTAGTTCAGGTTAGCAGTGGCTATCCCGGTAAAGTAGCAGAGTGTAGTTCTTCCTTCTGTTCCTCTTTGCCTGACAAGCTGGAACTGGACATTCGGGTAGAGTAAACAAAATGGCCGCCTTTATACACGACGGATTGAATATTCTACGTTTTCTGATTGGTTAACCTTCTATTGGTGGACTATAAAGTGAGTCAAGTCATTTGGGCTAGCTCACTAATTACATATACACAAAAAACTGCAACATTTTTCACTCATAGTAGTTCTTTGTGTCTTAGTGGCATTATCACCTTACTTGGGATGAATTCATTAAAAAAGAAGCAAAATATTTGGGTACATTCTCTACACAAGTAGATTTACATAAATGTTGTTAACAATAAGTAGATTTCAGCTCAGCATATATTTCTTTATTTCAGAATAAAAGGCTGTTTGATGAAAAGGAGAAGCCCCTACAGAAAAAAGTGGGAGAGCTTCAGTCCCAGGTTTTGAAATTGGAGCGGAAGACTATGATATTGAAGTCAGAGAATGAATCATTGGTAAGTATTAATATTGTAATGGCTGGTATTAAAGCATTTCAATCATGAAAGTACAGAAATTTAACGATCTAGTAAATGTTATAATAGATGACAGAAAATGTGACATAGAAATCGAAAGGGGAACTGAAATAACAAAAGATGCCTTCTCAAAGCAAAACAATGAATTAAGAGAAAAGAAAATTTCATTACAAACAAAGAAAAGAGTGCTGAACTGCTATGTAATATATAGTCTCCTATATGGCAGTGAATACTCGACACTTTCCTCACAGTTTAAGAGATTTGAAGCAACGGAGATATAGCAGCTATTAGCAAAAGACCTTAGTAACAAAGAAGACTGCTGAATTGCCATGTAATATCTAATTTCCTATATGGCAGTAAATGCTGGACATTTTCATCATAAATGAAGTTTAGTGTTCAGATGTGGTTCTCTTCAAAAGGATGCTGAGAATGCCATAGATGGGACATATGAGCAACAAGGAAGTTTTAAGGAAAATGGGAAGTAAAATGACATCTTCTGTTTAGGACCAAAAAAAAACGGTTGAAATTTCTGAGACACAAAATGAGGAACAGAAAACTTTGAGAATTTGGCACTTACATACATTAAATGTGAAAAAAAAGAGAAGGGAAATATCTCCCTCATGAGATTGTGAGAATAGCTGGAAAAATTGGGACTGGGAGGGATCGTAAGAGGACAAACACTACTTTGAGATAGGAAGGGATAGGAAGTTGGGGTGAGTCATGACCAACTGCACTAAAGGATGCTAACACTCTCATTTTGGAGATAATGGGCATTAATGGGTTATAGCTAGAAATATAATTAATATTTTTTCTTCAAAAAACTATAATAAATACTTCTATTGTTATAGATATGCTTGTACATCTTCACATAACTTACATTGCCTCCTTGTGCATATCAATTGAAACAACCACTTTAATTTCCTTTTCTTTCACCATACAGTCACTGAAGTGACAGGGTGTAATTTAGTTTCCTTTTCTTTCACCATTCAGTCACTAGAATGACGGTGTAATTTAGTTTCCTTCTTTTTCACCATTCAGTCACTGGAGTGACAGGGTGTAATTTAGTTTCCTTTTCTATCACCATACAGTCACTGGTGTGACAGGGTGTAATTTAGTTTCCTTTTCTATCACCATTCAGTCACTAGAATGACAGGGTGTAATTTAGTTTCCTTTTCTTTCACCATACAGTCACTGAAGTGACAGGGTGTAATTTAGTTTCCTTTTCGTTAACCATACAACAAGTGGAGTGACAGTGTAATCAATTTCTGCTGTTGCTTCAGATTAGGTCATTTGCAGTGGTATGCAGTAATATGAATCTATTTTTGGGGTGTGTGATGAAATTTGTTTAGCCTTGAAAAATATTGCATCATCCATGATTCCATCAGATTCTGATCACACTCAGACACTATTGCCTCAACTGTCAATTAGTTGTCCTATGGCCATTCTATGGACATTGCTCCAAGGAAGCATATGAAAATTTGTAATTCTGCAAATTAAAGTACTAGACTGGCCTGGAAACTATTTTGATTTAAATCCAATTGAGAATCTCTGGTCAATCTGCATGGAACGATTTTGTGGAATAGACATACAAAGTACTAATATGTGCACTGGGTCATGTTTCATTGAAAAAATATGAAAAAAGTAAATCACAACAGAATTATTTGTTTTGTTTCAATTAATTTGCACAAGTTTATATATATATATATATATATATATATATTCTGTCTATACATTATTTTAATCGTAAAGCTTTACAAAGCTGACATTGCCTGCTGTTGACATATATATACATTTTCAAGATGTACTTATACATCTTTATGAAACTTACATTGCCTGTTGTTTACATATAGTGCTGGGCAAAAGTAAGTGAACCCCTAAAATAATATTTAAAATAATTGTCTCTTTTTTTTTTTTTTCAGATAGTGAACAAATCTTAAACTATATATTCCTTAAGAAAAACCTTGAATGAAAAAATAAATTACAACCACTTTCAAAGATTTTTATCAAGCTGGAATAAAAATATTAATTAAAAATTAAAACAACCTTTACATTTACACTTTGTATTTTGGCCTTACATGGTTGTCAGTGCAAATAATTTTTTATGCACATCTAAAAATCAAATTGATACATTTTCATTATTTGGTAAGCTGTGTATACTGCAGTCAAACGATATAACTCATTGTGTTTACCAAAGTGTGTAGTTTGAGATTAAATTTTAAATATATGCAAAGATCAAAAGAACTTCCTGAACTTCATATAGTTGAAACCTATAATCATGGAGAAGGCTACAAAAAGCTATCAAAATGATTTGGTGTGCACTTCTTCATCATGCAACAAGTTATTTATAAATGGAAGGCCTTTGGTATGACAACATCACAATCAAGAAGTGGCTGTCCACAAAAAATAACAGCAAGAGTAAATAGACATCTAGTTCAGCAAGCCCAGGCAAATCTTGCGAAGACCTTTGAGATTCTCCAATGCTCACTAGCCAATATCGGAATCACTGTGCATACATCTAAAGTGCGCTGAGATCTGAACAATGGTGATCTTCATGGCAGAATGTCTAGAAAAAAAAATCATTGCTTATGAAATAGCACAAACGTCCTCACCTCAACTAAAACTTATATTAATAAGCTAGAAATCTGGCAAAATGTTTTATGGACAGATGAGACCAAACTAGAGCTTTTTGGGAGGAACAATAAGTGGGATATCTAGTGAGTTCCTAATATGGCTTTTGAAGAGAAGAATTTGATACCAACCATTAATCAAGGTGGTGACAGCATTATGATTTGGGGGTGCTTTACTTCAGCTGGAACAGTGATGGCATAATAGACTCTGCAAGATACCAAGAAATTTTGAACGAAAATGTCTTGTTCTCAGTGTAAAATTTGGTTTTAGATTGAGGCTGGAACTTGAAGCATCAAAGCAAATCCAAAAATGAATGTGTTCGTAAAAAGAAATTTCAAGTAATAGAACAGCCTAGTCAAAGTCCTGATATAAACCTAATTGAAAATCTGTGATTCAAGTGAAAGAAGGCAGTGCATGTAAGAAATCCAGGTAAAATCAAGCAATTGTAGGTGTTTTGCCAAGAAGAATGGTCAAAAATTAGCACTCAATATTGCCAGAAACTTAAAAATTATAGAAAAAGACTGTTTGACATTGTAAAATCAAAAGAAGCAATCCCCAAATATTAAATGTCAAGGTTCAATTGCTTTTGCACATCTTAATTTTTAATTAATATTTTTTTTATTCCAGCTTGATATAAAAAAGTTTTGAAAGTGGTTGTAATTGATTTAATAAAGGCTTTTCTTAAAGAATGTATAGTTTTGTTGATCATCTGGAAAAACAATTTTTAAAAAAGTATTATGTTAAGGGTTCACTTATTTTTGCACAGCACTATATATATATATATATATATATATATATACATTTTCAAGATATTCTTATTCACCTTTATGAAACATTGCCTGCTGTTGACATACATATACATTTTCAAGATATACTTCTTTGAGATTCACATTGCCTGCTGTTGACGTGTACATCTTGAAAATGTATATATATGTCAACAGCAGGCAATGTACATTTCATAAAAATGTACAAGCTCATCTTGAAACTGTATATCTTTATGGAACTTACATTGACTGCTGCTGACATTATATATATATATATATATATACACACACACACACATTTTCAAGATGTTCTTATATGTCTTTCTGAAACTTACATTGTAAGACACTGAAATGTTGTTCTCTAGCATTTGTATTAAATAAATGCAGTGAGTGCTAATTTTTATGACAATGTAGGCATACAGGAGCATACATTACAATTTCTTTATTACAGAAAAGTTGCACTGTCCAATGAAATCAATGCATTTTCTGTATTTGTAGTTTCCATGAGAATAAATAGCATTTGCCGTTTCTTCTCAAGGGACTAGCATTACATTATGACATTCTTTTAAGCTTAATCTTAAGACCTGATTAATGAACACTTTAAATGACTAGTCTGGACACATCATTTCTCCAGAAGAATATACTATCTTAAGATATAAACTAAATGAATATAGTGGCTTAAAAGTTTATTCTAAGAGTTGTATAGACTGAAACTTGGTACAAAAACAGTAGTGGTAGGCTGTACAGCATGGAAAGAGTCTGGGGAAAATCTGTGGAAAGTCTGTGACTCTGCTGCTTAGAAGAGGTTCAGATGGATTTTGTATTGGACAGTAAGTTTCTGTGATGACAAACTGAGAATTTGTGTTGAATGTAATTGTTGTAACTGACAAAGGGTTACTAAATGAAGAATAACCAAAACAGAGGTGGGAAATGAAATGTTAAAATTTATAACATAATACAATACTTGCCAGTGGCATGAAATAGGTAAACCACTGGACTACTTAGCATATTACCCCCTGCTTAGAATAGTGTCCAACGTATTTATGATGATTGGGACATACCCATTAGTGTTCATAGTTATGGTATATAACAATAATCTACTTTATAAGTGAGAAAACAAAACAATTGCATCAAATTCGCATTAAAAAAAAAAATATTGAGGGAAATGATTATCCTTAGTCGAGTGCCATTTTTCTGAGAGGTTGATATGTTTATGCCATTCTTGCGGATTATGGTGAAGAAAATGGCGACTTACCTCGTCAAACCAAGTGACAACGTGTCGTGTGTATCCTACGACAGAAAATGTGCCAAAAAAGAAAATTACTTACCAAAAATAAGGGCATGTATTCTGCATGACATGTTGAAGACGGAATATTTGAATTAGAAACAAGTCCGTCGCAGGAGTTGCTATAAAAGTATTTAGATATGCAAAAATTGGGTGTCCTCCCCCAGTTGTTGACAAATGGAAAAAAATGCTCAGCTAATAAAAGCAGTTGGTGGTCTCAAATTGGGAGGATTTGTGTATTTTGGCTACTGCATTTGTTGGAGAGGGAGTTATTTTTCTGACTGGTTACGTGCATTGTGATTTGTTCTCTACATTGTGGAAGTAATCCGAGAAAAATATTTCCTCTGCTTTCATAACGCTTACACAGATATGACATTCTGAAGCTATTTTATATCCCTCTATTGCAAGAAAAGCCTCATTTTAAATACAATGCCTTTTGCATCCCTAAACAAAAACTGAGGCTATCACATTCTGTGCATATGAAATGACCATGACCTTTTTTGAAGCAGGTCAGGAGGGGTGTTTCTACTGCATGGATTGTCTGTCTCTGGTTCAAAATGATGGACCCTACGCTCATTCTGGGTTAGGAAACATTCAAGGAAACCAGCTGGATCTGCTTCAAATAATGTCAGATTTTCTTACAATAGGATCAACTCTGTGCGCTCTTAATTCAGTGTCAGAAGATGGGGCACCCGCCAAGCAGAAAGCATTGCCATGCCAAGTTCATTCTGCATAATATTCTCAAGTCTCTCACGAGATAAGGTCTTTGCATTGGCTATTTGATTTATATTCAGTTGCCTTTCATCCATCTCCATGTGACGGCAGTTAGAGGACATCCAGACTTTGGGTCATCTTCAAGACTCCTTCTCCTGAAGTGTCATCCCCTAATGTATCCACTCCGGACATTCATTCTGATAGCTTGGTGGAGAAGATTTCGATTCATACCTTTCCCAAGGGTATTTGTCTGTCAGTGAACGTAATGAACCTGACTGGAATTCAAATTCGGCTCTTTGATTTCCAGTTTCAAGTAGTTATCCATTACACTGCAACATACATGCAATTTAATAACTATACCTGCTTAAAAGCTGAAACATTGCAAATGAATAATTAGATATGTTTTAAATCCTGTGTAATTTTCTTTCTTCATAAATTATCCTATCATATAAATTGAGCTTGTTTGTTAGCATGACCATTATGTCCTGTCAATACCTCATAAATAATTGCCTGTTCTATTTTGCTTGGGAAGAGTGGTAAAGACACTGCATGCTTTCAGTGAGAAAATGAAAGAAGTTTTTAACGACTGTTTCAGTGAAATGGAAAAAGTTGTCAATTTCAAATCTTTTCATTTGTACCCCCTTACTTCTTAAAATAACAGACCAGCATCTATATTTGATTGTTATTGCAATATTTTGTTAAAGTTGTTAAACTCAAATATTTCATAATGCGATAGGGGAATTTCTATAGATATTTTACTGTCATAGAACTTGTCATGTGCTTATTCAATCATTAACTTATAAATTAAGATTAACCAGAATATTAAAATTTTCACAGGTTGAAAGTTGTAATTAAATATTATTTTAAGTTGATGATCATTTAATAGGGATATCATATCTTACTAATTATCACTAAGAAGTGGTTTTTATTTTGTCTGAAAACCAATAAAATCTGTTCTCATAATAATTCAAATCTATCATTTGTTCGTTTTATCAAATCTTAAATAGATTTTTAATTTTTTTTTTTCACAAACACTGCAATTGCATAAGATTTTTTCCAGTAATACCCTTTTATATATGATCAACCCCAGAAATAATTTTTTTCTCATATTCACCTAATACAAGTCCCAAGATCTACTCAAGGTCAAGGGTTACTGTGTAGTGTTGTATAAGTGCAAGAAAAACCAAGAAGTGCAGTTCATGAGATTACCTAAAAAAGATCACAGTTAACCCTAGTCTTGAAGAGATCAAAGCGGTAAGGAAGTGGAAAGCATCATGCTGGGAATCTATTCGACAAAGCAGCAGTTCTTAGAAAGAAGCTGAGTGATACTTCTTTGTTACTAATGGAAGATGAAAAGAATGTGGATTATTAGTCAGACTTGTATCATTAAAACATTATCTCAAAAAACCTGTAAATGGTTAATCCATAGAAAATGAATTAATAGATCCTTTTAAGGAAAAAAAAAATGTAAGTTGTCTATTTAGTCAGGGAAAAAGAAACTTAGATTGACTATAGCAACAAGTCTTTTGTAGGTCACATTAATTTTGTTAAATAATCTTACAGTCGGTCTGATCTATTGAATCTTTTAAGTATCTAAGAAGTGAAATTGTTGTAATGTCTCACACTCCCTATTGCTTATTGTGGACTGACTATATCAGTAGATATATAGTGAGCACAGGATATACCTGGGTACTTGCTTCGGGAATTATTAGCCTGCTAACCAATTCCCTGTCTTTTAGTAGTGTATTCTCTTTTACAATAAATTTCTCTTTCTTTCATCTACACCCATGTTGCTGTTCCTTTCACTTGAGTACCACCTTCGTCTGTTTGTGACCTCTTTAAGGATACAACAGAAATAAATTCTACCAAAAAGAATGAAAATTGTTGACCATGTTCACCATAGTATATGAATATAGAACACAGCGCAGTACGTAATCTGTTCAATGAAACAACGTTAAAGATTAACACTCATGAGTCGGACGCTCTACTGAATCTGACTATATCGCCAATACCACCAGCAGCTGTTCCGTAATTCTTCAGTCTTCGATATCAAGGGCTGGCAGTGAATATTTGGGAAAAACATGGCTGCCTTTATACATGTCGCATTGAATATTTTGAGCCTTCTGATTGGTTAACCCTTCTAATGGTGAACTATAAAATGTGTCTGCTCATTTTGGCTGGCTCACTGGTATACCAGGGTACCCAAAAATTCCAACAAAAATTCACTTAGTTAAAGCCTGGGCTGTGTTGAATAAAATGGATGTCATCTGAAAATCAGATCTACCAGACGACTTCAAATGGAGATTCTTTCGAGCCACTGTAGATGCGGTATTAATGTGTGGTGCCACTGCCTGGACATTAATTAAAACCTTAAAGTCTAAGCTTGATGGAACCCACACTCAGATGCTAAGAGATATACTTAACATCTCTTGGAGACAATCTTCAACTAAATCACAGCTCTACAAACCAATCCCTATTATTTCTACAATCTTAGATGATGCAGAATGTGCTTGGCAGGACACTGCTGGCAAGAAAAACAAGAACTAGCAAGATTGGTCATATGGATTTTCTGGAATCTAGCCATGGAGTAAGTTGAGTTGGTCACCCCACAACCACCTATATTGACCAGCTTTGTTATGATATAAAATGCTTCACAAACAAAATGGAACAATCATTATGGGACAGGAGTAATAATTTTCTATTATATCTGTCCCATAATAGTTGTTACATTTGCATGCATGTTTCACAATTATTATGGGGCAGGTGTAGTATTAAGTATTCTCCTTTAAACTAATTTATCAATTAAACTTTATCATAAAGTATGCATATGTCTGAAAAATATTACATATCGGGTTGAAAACTATGCAGGTTTACAGACATCTACTAGGGATTTGGGGTAAGTACAAATGATAGTATAAATCTGCACTTGTACACAACACTGGGGATAAGATGCACATGTGTACACTGGGTATCTTATAGAATGTATATTGACCCTGTAGATCTCCCTGAGGTATCTAGGGCTACAGGTGCATAATGCTAGGTGTTGTTGCTGTGGTTTCCATTGCAAGTATTTAATGGTTTGGTCGCTGACCCCACATCTAATTTGTTTCTGAATTCAGAGTTGTTCTTCTCCTCAATGGGTTGCCGATCAAATCTTGAAAGTTTAGTCTGCTCTGTTGTTAACCCCTAGCTAAGAGAAGGAGAAGAGATATATATTCATATTCATATGTATGTCTCAAGATGTGCATATAGATATAATATACTGAAAACATGATATCATGAAAACATTCTTGAGAATTGCATTTCTCGGGGCGTTCGCGTGAACATGGCCTTCTCGGGGCGTTCGCGTGAACATGGCCTTCTCGTTTGTTTGCATGATCATGGCCTTCTCAAGAATTCTGCATAGTTACAGCCCTCTTGAGACAATCATGTGGATACAGCTTTCTTTAGACATGTATATAACATTCCTTCGAAATAATACTGCTTTTGATTGCAAAAAAGCCAATGATTTTTGATGAGTAAGATTTCAAAATTGTTTAAATATTCACCCAAATTCAATAAACTGTTTATATAGGATCCTGTATATAACAATTTTATCTCTAGTGATGTCCACATATTTGAAGATTATCTCAAACCCATTACCTGCAGGAGAGAAAAAGATGGATACACACAAAATGTGTGTATCCATCTTTTTCTCTCCTGCAGGCACAAATAATTTTAGAACGATTATTTGGTAAATGTTGGGGCTGTAATTCACATGCACAAAAATGAAAATCTGTTAGAACTTTGGAAGTACAAGAACTTTTTTTTTTTTTTTTTTAACTTTTTCAAAAAAAATAAAAAAGTTAATTGCAGAATAAAGAAATTGTGAAAATTGTTGCCTCATAAAACCAACAAGCACCCACATGAATAAGAATGTACAGGGTAAGGCAAAAAAGAATGGACAGGGTAAAGCAAAAAAGAATATACAGGGTAAGGCAAAAGTTGGGTACCATAGGGATAATTTATTAAAGTATAATTATGAATGAAAATTTTATTTACTAATTATTTAATTATTATATGTGTTGTTCAAAATGTCCTCCTCCTCTTCCAAAACACATTTCAATTTTGTGCCTGCATGATTCATTAACATGTCAGACAGTTTTCTGTCATTTCACTGCATCCATGTTTAATTATTTCTTTAAGTTCCTCAATATTTCTTGGGTGTGTCTGATAAACTGATTTCAAATGACCCCATAGAAAAAAAAATATCTGAGGTTTGGTGACCTTGGTAGCCACTCAACAGAACACTCTTTGCTATATCCATTAACTCCTATGGTGTGTGACTTTTGACTCACCATGTAGATCTGAATATATATTTAAAAAAAAAAAAATTATGTATTGGAAAATATATTAAAAATTATAAACGATACATATACAAATTTTAACTCGCCATTTTGCATAAGCAAATTACAGCCCCAATTCTATATTTTTACTGGTTATTTGTGCAGAAGCAAACATGACAGCTTTGGCTGGAATTTAAACTTGACCTGCTAATCCCATATTCTGCTTTGATGACGGATACGCTTTGTTCATATGAAGCCAATGAACAGAGTGAACTAAAACAGAAAAATCAGCTTAAAGTTTTTGGGTTGTCTGAAACTATTTTATAAAGATTGAATTGACAGCACAAGGTTTTATTGTTCTGCTTCTATCTTATATACCCTAAGTATATAACGAAAGAGGTGGGTATAGATATCAAATCTGCACAGGTATGCATAAAGCATTCTTTTCCTTCTGGACAATGTGGTGGGTGTTTTTTTTTTTTTCTTTTTGTTTTTTTTTCTTTTTGTTTTTTTTTCTTTTTGTTTTTTTTTCTTTTTGTTTTTTTTTCTTTTTGTTCTTTTTCTTTTTGTTCTTTGTTTTTTTTAAATAAAATGCCATTCTTAAATTTCTTGATTTTTCTTTGTCAGTCATGTCTTGGGCATTGTTCGTTTTTCTTGGTCGGTTGGGAGGACCAGTTTTTGGCTTGGTCAGATTTTGATTGTACAGACATTATGTAACTAAAAGTGTTTTTTTTTTTTTTCCTTCCTTCCTTTCTGTTGCTTTTGCCCAACATTTGTAGAAAAAGAAGCAAGAAGATCATAAGTCACGGGAGGAGAAACTTAAGTCTCTGCGTAAACGAAACGCAGAGCTGGCTGGCATTGCTCGGAGACTGGAAGAAAAAGCCAAAACTCTCCAACAGCAAAATCTTAAGGTAAGTTCATCTTTATGACAATCTTATCACTCCCTTCCCAATTCTTGACTTGTATGCATCTATGCTTGTATGTGTAGGCATGTCTGTACTTGTGATGTGCTAGTATGTCTCTGTGGATATCTTTACATCAGTATACATGACTGTTGGCATTTAACCAATATATTTTTGTTCATATATATGCTCTGTCATATTGGTATGTATTCAGTTGTATGTCCATTTATGATCTCCATATATTTGTGTATCTATACGTGTGTATGTATGTCTTGTATATTGATATGGTTTAGATATATCTATCCACAAAAAAAAAAATGAAGTTTAAGAAATAAAATCTGTCAATTTACATTATTCGGACTATTGTCCTCATCTTTGTTGCCATATTTATACACAGATGTCCTTAAGGACACATGGCACAGTGGATAAAGTCCTTGGTTAGATCCAGTGGCAAGACCCAAAGAGTTGTGAGTTCAATACCCGGTTAAGACAGTGGAGAACTGGGAAAGGTGAATTAACAAGAGATAACTGACATGGCATGTAGAACTAGAACAGTCTGCCCCAGCAAGCGAAATAAAGGGTTCAGTTCGACATTCCAACCACCTGAAGGAGGCCAGAGTGTACAACAGCCAAAACTTTGTGGTGAATATGGCAACAAAGATGAGGACAATAGTCTGAATAATGTAAACAGTGTACATAATATCTCAGAAATATAGACAGATAAAATATCTCTGATTAATAAATAAAAAAATTTTTTTTAGAAATTGCTTTGTTTCTATCAGGATATGAAACTGCAGATATGTCTAGAGAGTCAGAAAAATCTGTGTTTAAAGGCACACACACACACAGTGTGTGTATGTAATTTATAATTGGAGTAGATGGATTTGTCTATCATCTGGTTCACACTCCTCTCCATTTTTGCGGGGAACAGATGTACAGGTTTATCTCTTGTTTCCTATTTAGGACTGGGTTTCCAGTTCCGTAAGTCTACGTCAACTCTTTATATCTAATGTCTCTGATCAAACTCTGCAAGTTTATTCGCTATTTTTTTTCTTCAATAGTAGTATATAGGTGAGCCCAGAGGTTCCCAAAGTGGGTTCTGAGAAACCCAGGGGTTCAACAATGTTTAACATAACATATGGTCAAGGTTGGTAAATAATTTCTAAAAAAAATAGTTGCCAACAGATTTAGAGTGTTCTATAATGTTGTGATGTATCTTGTAATACTTTTATCATATATCGGTGAATGTTAATTGTATCATAGTACTGCCAAATTGAAAAGTAGTTATTGCTTGTGATATTATCTGTGTACTATGACACCACATAAATCTGAAAGTTAATTTTCTTGCCATATTGGAAAAAGAAAGCACTGGCTGTTAATTGACCCTTGCTGGCATAACTTTAATATGTATACATTCCAGTTAAAAAAACACAACCCCAACCTACTTATGTGAATGTGGATTTTCCTATTCTTCTTTTATGTGCCATGTCCCTTCAGGACCCAGGGGATCATGGCTCTCCACTTCCCCCCCCCCCTATCGCTTGTACCTCAATAAGTTTCATTTGTCTCTTAGCTACCTCTCTCAGAAACTGTTCTGTCATCCACTTGCTTAAGCCTGTTAGGTATGTCATGCTATTGCTTTCCCTTGTCTCTCATTCTCTCTATTTGCCCTGTGAGTATCAGATTTTCCAAGCCCTCCTTTTTCATTACATGTCCCAGAAATTTCAGCTGCCTCTTCCTAATGTTAAATATAAGCTTCCTCCTTGTTTGCATCCTCTCCAAAACCTCATCATTGCTCACATGTTTGGTTCATTATATCTTTAGTATCCATCTGTTATTACACTGCCATAACATCTAAATACCAAAATAGACTTAATCCTGCTGCTGAGTTGAGAATCAGACTAACAAGTATAAAGCCAAACATTACAAAATTATGTGACAATATAAAACAGAAGCATTGTTCTCATTGAATGTTGCAAAAAATTCTGATTGCATATGAAATAAATTTCATGTTAAAATTGTTCATAATTCTGTTCCACGTGTTACTTGTGGGAAGCATGAAAATTACAAAAATTACATTTTTATTTAAAAAAAAAAAATACTGATATGTACTATTTTTAATTGCTTTTTGAATGGACTTACTTAGCAAAGTATATGAAAATATATAACAACCATATAAAAGTATTAATATCTGGGGTTCCCCCCGCCCCCCAAAAAATTTCTGAACCAAGAAGGGTTCTACGTCTGAAAAAGTTTGAGAAACTTTGGGTTAGCAAATTATCTGGTTCATTCCCCCCACATCCGAGTCTTTTGAACAGTAGTTGAGATTTACCATTGTTTTCTGTTTAGTATTGGGTTTCGGAGGCACGGTGGAGTATTGGGTTTCGGAGGCACAGTGGAGTAATGGGTAGCAGCTTGGATTGAGGAATCGGAGAGCCGAGTTCGAATTCCAGTCAAATCCATTACATTCACATACGTGCTAATATCATTGGGAATGGTATGAGTCCTCTTCTTCTCCCCCAAGTTATGGGTAAATAGCAGGATAGACCAAGTTCTATAGCCTTGGATGGCAACTGGTCTAAAGCAGAAAGAAATGGCAACCTACTGCAGGGAAAAAATCTGCCTTGTCAGTCATGTATTGAAAGATACATGATTGCCTAAGTATGTGTCATGCATGGCACATAACTGACTGATTGGGTTTCTAGTTCTTTCTGAAGTTTCTTCATTCTCTTTCACTTTCAGTAGCCACTTGCATCTTAGGGGCATTATTGCCTTGTGTGAGGTGAATAGATTAAATATATATACAGTTTGTGAGTATATATGAATGTGTATTTGTGTGTGTCTCTGTCTCGTATGTGCGTGTATGTGTCTGTGTGTGTGTGTGTGTGTATATATATATATATATATATATATATTATTATGGAATGGTCGAAGTCCAACAATTATTTTAATGTTTTTTGTTTATATGTTATTTTTATAGATACAAATATTTAAGTAAATACTCTGTTTATAATAAACAGTATTAGAAACATTTACTGGACTGAATGTCTGAGAAATTTCATAGAAAATGTGTCCTCTCACAGGAATCGAACCTGTATCCTACACGCAACTGTCATATAGCCTGACAAGCTATACCATTTAGCTACAGAGGAAGCTTGTATCTTAACGTAAACATTAAATATTTGTATCTGTTGAAAATGACATATAAACAGAAAATATATTAAAATAATTGTTGGATTGATTTGGTTTATTTCATAATGGACAATGTCATTTGTTTATGTTAAGATACAATTCAAGCAGATATAAGTGTTTAAAGGAAAACTTGCGAAATTTGTAGTTTAAAAAACAGTAATTTGACCTTTCCAACCAGATGCTTCCTCTGTAGCTAAATAGTATAACACAGCAGGCTGTATGACGGTTTTGTGTAGGAAACAGGTTGGATTCCTGTGACAGGATACATATTTCCTATGAAATTTCTTGGATAATTCAGGCTGGTAAATGTTGTTAATACTGTTTGTTATAAACAGAGCATTTACTTAAATATTTGTATCTAAGAAAATAATGTATAAACAGAAAATAAATAAATATATATATATATATATATATATATATATATATATATATATATATATATATATATAAAAGTGAACATAGAAGTCAACACATAGCATGAAACAGACTGTTGCCTCTAAGTGTTGACTCCTATGTTCACTTCTATATATATATATATATATATATATATATATATACACACACACACGCATGCATGACTGAATTACTCGCATTGATCCAGATCTAGGACAATGTTTTTACTGTATATATGTAAATATAACATCTATAAGCTAAGTGACAAATTTTGTTTTTATTATATATATATATATATATATATATATATATATATCGGATGGAGTATATCTGTTAAAGAGTCAGACAAAATGAATGAAAAGTCAAGAGGAAAACTATACTTAGTTTAGCCGACATGTTTCATCATTTGACACACTTTGTCAATGAACACAAAAGAGACATTATAAATAATAATTTATCAAATGCACTAGTCATACACAGAAATAAATTTGACCACAATTTTGATCTACAAAAAAAAAAATTGTCACATTCATCAAAACAGAAATTAATTTACTCAGAAGGAAAATCCTTGAGAGTGCTGCCATTGAATATTATCAAAATATCAATCTATGCCTCATTTTTTTCCCAGTCTCGCCTTTCCTGAAAGAATTACTACTTTCCCAAGCCAATGTTGAAAAATCAAAGGAAAACAGCTGAATCCATCGTTTCAACTTTTGGAGATGTATAATACAAACATCCATCTCCTATTTGAATCCCCAAAACTTTCTCTTTCTAGAGTATGTTAAATGACGTATTCTAAGGTCTAAATGCCAAGACATTTCAGTTAACCTGTTATTGAGCATATTCAAATTTAAAAATTTCCTTTGAAAGATGCTATGTGACATAACCTAGGATCTAACACTTGAATCTTTTCAGTTAACATGCTGAATATTTATGAGCGTTCTTAAATTTGGGAATTTTGAATAACTAAAACCATCACATTTGCCTTGATATCACATGACAAAATGTCTTGATGTCTTGGTTAAACTAAGAATAGATTTCCTCATCTTCTCATTTTTATATATATATATATATATATATAATATCTTTATGCTGGTTATATTAGTACAGTGGGTATGTACATGTTCTAATGTGACACTGCATAATAAATAAAACTTCATTGCTTTACTTTTGTATTGAGCTCTGTTTTAAATTAATGTTTTGAACACTTAAATTTTACTCTTTGTTCTTTTACATTTGGAGATAATATATATATATATACATGATTAAACTGAATTATTAGTCTGGTACAATTTCTGGATTTTTTCAGAAAGTGTAGGCTTTATTATATATATATATATATATATATATATATATATAGTATTTAGGTAGCAATCACTCATTTATACATGTTTCATTAAAGATAACAGATAAGGTACTGCAATTAACCTTTTTATTGAATTTTTCTTGTGTTCATAGAAGTGTTGTTTTTTTTTTTTCTGGACACAGTGTGTAGAAACTGTCTAAATTTTCTGTAATTCCAAGTGCTTTCAGCTATACTTTTAGCCGTTATTTCCTCAAAGGCAGAGGAAACAAAATTCATCCTCTATGCATCAGGCTCCACATACCATGTCCAGTTGACAAAGTGAACTCTGGCGGTGGCCAATTGGGAACATTCCCGCTGGCAAAAGAGATGCCTCTTGGGACCACCAGACTTGCTTGTTTGCAGGTTTTGAGGATGACCAGACACAGTCATGGCTGCTGGATGTCTTGCTGGGCACTGCTGCTACCACTACCATGACCTTGTGTGTGTATGTTTCTAAGGTTATAGAGATGTTTTATTTTCCAAACATAGCACATTATGGCCATGTTCATAGTTAATATTATTGAGTGCTGGCTTTTTCTTTTGTGCTTATTCAACATTTACAGAGCCCACCTGTGGTTTATACTGCAACTATGCTGAGCAGACCTTAGTTACAGTTCCTGGTCAAGAGCATGTTTTCTAGTGTGATCAACAATTTGAACAAGGCCAGCACACTCAAGCCCTCGGCCACAATGACTTGTGACTTCATGCTAGCACAATTATCAATGGTCCCTAAGGATTCTGTCTACTCAATTTCTCGCAAGGCTTGGGTCACCCCATGGTATGATTTTTCAGGCACTTTCCAATGGTGTTGCATGCTGGGATTGCCCCCTCCAGTCCGATAAGATCAGGATATCTCCTTCCTGACAAATCAACTATGGTGAGATTCAAACCAGGGTCTCATGGTCTGAATGCGAATGTTCTAACCACTCAGCCGCATGCCTATATTCATTATCGTAGCATCTTCAGTAAATATGAATGGAGTGAACTAAGAAATTTGATCAAAAACATGAACAATAAACAAGTCTGTAGTTGACAAAATAAACAAAATACATTAGTTTCTAAAATAAATGGCCAGAAGTCAATAGAAAATACTTCCTTACGAATTTATCTGAATTCAAATCCTTAGATATACAATTGGAAGCTCTTAGTTTAAGTCTAAAATTTGTCACTGGATTGCCGAAAAATGATACAGATTTTGTTATTGCAAATTACCAATATAATGACTCGGATTTCAGCAATGGATACATTCAGTGTCTAATTACAGTCGCACTCAAAAAGCCTAAGGAAAACGCACTTCCCCATATATATACAAAATCCCTAAAAGAAATATCAAATAACAAAAACATTCGTATATCTCCTTCCCATCCTGGGTAAGATGATAAACTACATCCAGCAGCAAGGCCTCTGATCAGGAGGTTTTGAGGAGCATGGAACCACCTTTTAATTGCTGGTGTTCCCAGGTCCACCCTGACCTGGGGTGCTAACACATGTTAGAGTCCCAGCTATAGGCAAATAGTTAACCTGCAAAATGGGGTCAAAACACTATTAAAGTGTAAAAATAGGTTTTAATACCAGTAATGCATTTTTGTAAAAAATTATTACCAGCAATATATATATATATATATATATATATATATATATATATATTTTTTTTTTTTTTTTTTTTTTTTTTTTACCAGCAATATTTTTGAAAAAAGAAATATTGCCAGCAATACATTTTTAAGAAAAACAATATTACCAGAAATAAAAATCTTGTCAGCATTAAATAATCCATCGAGGCTGATATGCTGTAAAACAAACCAAACCATATCTCATTCCAATAAAAGTGGTGGAATTATAATTAGGGACAGACATGTTTTTCAGCAAAGAACAAGATTCAAGGTGATAAAATTTATGGAAAAACAAATGAACACAAGGTCATGAAAGACAGAAAAATTTAATAATGAACCAAAGAAATTATTTAAAAATGAAGACAGTTTGTGGTTTAAACTCCTCAAACATCATCAGAAATCATTGCTCTATTGATTATCAAAAATGCATAAACCAGATATCCTGATTAAACCTGTTATATCAGGAATTGGTGGCGCCCTACATAAACTAGCTGGCATACAAGCCAAAATTTTAATTCCACTTCTTGGTACAAGTTGCTCCTTGCGTAAAAAAAAAAGAAAGTCCAGTGAACTTTTAAATGAATTAAAGAACACCTACATCAAAAACAAATATATGACCAGTTTAGATATAAAATCTTTATATAGTCCACTGCTATTAGGCAAACCAGTTTACCGTGGTACCTGGTATACTGTGTGGGGTAGTGAACCTCAAGATTTTGCTCTTGTACCCTAAATATTGCTCACTTTTTTAGAAATTCCACCAATTTCTTGGCCATCTTCGTCACAATAGGCAGAACAAACAGCGATCATCAGATGGGTCCTAATTTGTTTTCATAATTATACTACCTTTTCACATGTTTTACCTTGATTCTGATGATCAAACAGTCCAAATTTTGTGAAATTTTAACACCTCAGCCATTTTACACCTAATCCAATTGTATTGGTAATAATTACACATGATTGCTTTATATTTCTATTTCACGTGTAATCAAAGAGTTCCTATAATATTGGACTATTTAACAGGAATTCAATCACTGCAATCAGATACCATTGATGGGGTATAAATAGGAGTACTTTTCTCTGGTTGCCCATGTTCAATTTGACCGTCCAACAGTAGACATCAAAAATCTCTCATAAATAAACAAATAAAAATAGCACCTAGTAATTAGCGGTCACAATCAGGAATTCCCAGGAATAAATTTCCTGGACAGTTATAGTTATGCATAAATTTACATGCTTAATTAGAAAATAACAGAAATTTTGATAAAATCTATCTTTTTTGGAATTTATCAAAAATAAAAGTTTGGACTCATTTGCATCACAGCAGCCATTACTGGTGGTGTTTGCATATATTTGCTGTTGAATAGACATTCACTTGTCTCAATTATTGTGCATGCACTGAGGCAAACAATACCAATAATACCTGCCATGCCATAGCCGATGACGACACAAATGAGTCCAAACTTTTATTGTTGATAACTTCAAAATGGTAGATTTTATAAAAATTATTATATTATTTTTGAATTAGGCATATAAATTTAGAATAAAAATAACTGTTTGGGAAATTTTCAGTAGATACTTATCACGAAGCTTAAAAAGCAAATTACCCAAAATTTCTTATAGAATCATTGGCATAAATTTGTATCATTTTTTTAGGTACTTTTTGAGCCATTATCTACAGTATATATAGTGAAATAAGGCAAATAGGGCCCAAAAATCAGGTCGTAGTTCAACCTCTTATCACCCACACCCACTACAGGTACTGTGATTCACTTGCAGTGTAGGTCAGCCATCTTTGACCCTAAAGATCACACTATGGTGATGGACTACTGTATACAAATGTTCTCATTAAGAAATGCTTAAATTTACTAAAAACAGAATTAAAAATAACATTACCTATTCCTATATAAAAATATGCCATTTAATCACAAATCAATGTTTTTTCACCTTCGATAACAATTTTGATAGACAAAAGGTTGGTTTACCAATAAGGTCTCCTCTTAGTGGAGTTTTGGTGTACCTATTTTTGGAATTTCTGGAAAGTAGTCTTTCAAAATTATTTTACCACAAAATTTTTCTTATTTTAGCTACATATATGATATTCTATTAATATATCCAGAAAACACAGTTTTTACCTTTTCTTGTCAACAAATTTTCTAATGTTGAACCCAGAATAGATTTGACCTTTGAATCTAACAACACTTTACCATTCTTAGATATCCTGTTACATAGAACTAATATCAACCTTCAGTTTGAGGTTTACAGAAAATCTAGTAACAATAATGACCTTATCAATTATTATTCTGACAACTGTAAGAGAATAAAATTCGGAATAATTATAGGATTTTATTTAAGAGCGGTAAGTATCTACACGCTCCTAGTACTTACCTGAGAAGAAATAGACATAGAAAACACTTTAAAAAAAAAACCTATATCCTTATTATTATATCCTGATTTCATCCACAATGCTGAAAGAAAGGAATACAAAATATACAAATGCAAAAAGTAATAACGTGATGAATAACAATGACAATAAAGTAGAAAAAAAAATGTATAATACTATCTATTAAAACCTTAACATCCACTATCTGAAACAATTTATCCAATCTTAACAATATCAAAGTAATTCCAGCCACATCCAAAATTATTGTGGATATGATCAGAACCAAAAATATCCATAACAATAATAATTCTGAAGCAGGTTTATATATATATATATATATAGACAACTATATTTATATACTGTCACCACTACTCTTTGCAATACATTAGGGGAAACTTGGAGAAATAAAAAAACATTTCTATGAATACGAAAATGATCTCACACACAATAATTCATTAAAATAAATAAATAATTCAACCACAACTTTGATCTAAAGAATGCCACACTTATTAAAAAGAAACATGAAAATTCTCAAGAGTGCTTCTATTGAATCTTATCAAAATATAAATCTGCACCCTGGATTGTTTTCAAATGTTTCCATTCCTCAAAGAATTACTACAAAAATGTTTAAAAAAAAAAAAAAAAAAAATCTGTTTTAAAATGCTTAAATTCATAAACTCCTATTTATTTAAAATATGTAATACATTACATATGTATAATAATCTTTACAAAAATATTTTAAATATTAATTGCATAAAACAGAAAATCAAGGACAATATCATTTATTCATTTTCATCAGTTAGACATTAAATTATGTCACTTAGCTTCTTGCATAATTTATCTAGACTTCCCAGTTTGCATGATGAATCTTTATGAACATCTCTTAAATTTAAAAAATTTTGAAAAACTAATATTTCTACTTGTGTAGTGGGCTGTTTGTATGTATTGTAATGCAAACATGTTTTGCCTCCTGAAATAGCCCACTACAAACATGACAGACTCTCCTGGAGTATGAGCCTGCCAACAGAATGGTAAAAGAAACAAAAAACAACAAAGGCTGGTGTGTGTGTGTGTGTGTGTGTGTGTGTGTGTGTGTGTGTGTGTGTGTGTGTGTGTGTATGTATATATATATATATATATATATATAAAATGTGTGTGTGTATAAAATAGTTATGTGTATTGACATACAATAAGGATGACAAAGACGATATTTAGTGTGTATGAATGAACCTAGAAAGTTTGTGGTCAAAGTATGTGTAAGTGAATGTAAATGCATGTGTGTAATGTTCATGCATGTTTCCCTGAAGGAAATGCAATGTGCCCCCCCCACACACACACACATACATACATACAGAAAAGGTAGATGAAAATCTTCATTAGAGATTTATGTCATGTTGTATTGGCTGAAAAATAAGAAGAAAAGAGGATAAGATAAGGTCTCACCATGTATATATAGTCAATTGGGAGCGTCCCCAAGTAGCGGTTTCAAAATTAGGAAATTAAGGAGGAGGTAACTCTGACACTTGTTGTAACATAAGTCTATCAGAGGACAAAATGTGTTTAGTAGGATAAGTTTTCCTTGTTTTTATTCACCCACACACACATATATTGTGTGTTCATGATAAAGATATCTTTGTTGTTTGTATTTGCTTATATGTAGTATGCACCAATTAATCGGGGACAAATTATATGTAAAGACAAAAATAGAAAAAAGGCAACATATTAGGTTGGTGCAAAAATAATGTCGTTTTCTCACATAGTAACATATGTGAGAAAACGACATTATTTTTGCACCAACCTGTTTGACTTAAAAGATGAATAAAAAAAATCACTTGCTGCCTCTGATGTGTCTACTTGCTACCTCTGATGTGTCTACGTGCTTGTATTAGATGATTCATGTAGATGTCGGTCGTGACATCCATGAAAGCAACTATATCTTCTCATATATTTTATGAGGATTTCATACTTTTAATTCTTTTCTTACTTATTGCTTTGTTTCTATTGGCATTAAAGTAACATTTGATGATAAACCTTTACTCCAACATTCAGTGTAAAATATATATGTGTGTGTCTATGCATGTATATTTCTATGTACATACCTCTGATGATTGCTCCTTGTGTGGTCCAATGACTCTGAGAATGATGTCACCTAGAGTTCTAAAGTCCTGGTAGGTCCGTTCTTGGCGGCAAGGTTGAAGACGGGGACCCAGACCAAGTGCGACCAACCCCCAACGGTGGGACAAGTGGATGATAATTACAACAGATCTCAACTGTTGAACCAGTGGATGAGCTACAGATGACACACACAGAAGGTACCACTCAAAATTTAAACAGTGGTGTGGTAGTATGTTGCTGATTAATAACTGAATTTTGCATGTCTCATTCAGTCTGTGCCGCAGAGGAAGTTCCTGAAATCAAGTGTGTGGGTCACTTCCTGGTAAGTTGAGGTTCACCTAAAATAAGTTCATGTCATTGGCACTTTCTTCTATTCAGATTTTCTTTCTCTTTCAACCAACACTTAACAAGCCAAAAGCCTATAGGGAATGGATGATCGGAGCAGGTTTTGGTGAACCTGGAAGCTTCTAGTCCTGAACCTGCATGCTGACAGTGAAGTTAGTCATCAACACCATCATCACAAAGAAAGTGATCAACAAAGAAGAACTTAAATTCTTGGATACAAGATAAAACCAATGACTATATATATATATATATATATATATATATATATATATATATAGACTTCAAACATTATTTTTAGTGGATAATTGTATTTAAGTCTATTCTTCATTTGTTTAAACTGTGTTTTGTGTACTTGTCTGCATACTTGAAAAAAATTCAATAAAGAAAATGTACCCTCCAGCAGTATTTGAACCTGTATTCTCCTTTGCAGGAGGAACCCCTGTCTGATTTTATATTCTTTGAGTGCTTGGCCACTAAAATCATCACAATCAAACAAGGTCCTGTTTGCTATAAATGATATGAAATTGATCAGATTTCAAATGCATTGCTATAGTAAAAATAATTTTTGAATGCGTTTTTGTAATAAACATCATTTTCCAATGCGTTTCTATAGTAAACATCATTTTCCAATGCGTTTCTATAATAATCATCATTTTCCACTGCATTCCCACTGTAGAAATCGTTTTCCACTGCATTCCCACTGTAGAAATCATTTTCCACTGCATTCCCACTGTAGAAATCATTTTCCAATGCATTCCCACTGTAGAAATCATTTTCCAATGCATTTCTGTAGTAAAGGAAGTTGCATATGTATCTGGTTTGCTAGGCTTGCCATGATGTACTGATGAATACTGCACCTTTTATTCATCAGTAGTCACTCATCTAAGTACTGACCATGCTCAACATTGCTTAACTCCAGTGATCAAACAAGAACTGGTTTTTCAATGTCGTCTAGCCATAAACAGATAAATCATGCAAATTCTAAATCCTTCAATGTCCATTTTTCATTCAGGCTTCTTCCACTGGTTTTAAAAGAAACACTTGTGTTTTGTTTCTGGTTTTGCTTGTTTCTTTCAGTATGTATGGGCACATGCTCCATTTCTTAAAAGCCCATCCTTATTGGTGAGAAGTAAGACATATTTTTGTATTTTAAGAAATTATTTAGCTTTAGAACGAATACAAAAGAGATTTTAATTAAAACATCAGTATCAACATAATCCCAATGAGTTTAACCAGTCACACAAACAAATGTTCTGTTGACTCCCAGGATGATGGGAAAATGTTAATCTTGAACCCTGATAGGGATACAAATTAGGTTGATTTATTTGAACTATTTCTTATTTGTTTTTTTGTTTTTTTAATTATTTCGCCCATAATAAGGCAAGAAAGCCACTAAGATGCAAGTGGATACTGAAAGTGAAAGAGAAGGAAAATATTTTAGATGGAACTGGGAATCCAATTCTAAACA
The DNA here is from genome assembly GCA_963932145.1 of Acanthosepion lycidas. Classification (NCBI taxonomy): domain Eukaryota; kingdom Metazoa; phylum Mollusca; class Cephalopoda; order Sepiida; family Sepiidae; genus Acanthosepion; species Acanthosepion lycidas. The sequence continues at coordinate 21,954,802 of OZ010614.1, forward strand.
GGAAACTAGGGATAAACCTATACTCCTGTTCAACAGCCTGGGGTGGTGTGTGATCATGGCAATAGGCAAACCTGTCTACTTCTATTCATTGTTTTTTTTCGTCTTAAGTGTTTCAGTTCTAGCCATTCCCCATATTTATCTGAAATTCTGCAATAGTGTTTGATTATTCCACAGATTTCAGTCTAATATCCTTACTTTTGTTATTTTGATCATTGCATTTCTGCTCATTCACTTTCCATCCTCAGTATTATTTTGATTTCAGAGATGAAAGATTCTCCTGATTCCATGTTTTATTTCTGCTAATTTCGACAATGTTTTTGAGGTTTTTCATAAGCTGATATTCCATTTTTTGTTTTCCCCCTCCTGATTTGGTCATTCTCTCAGGTGGGAGCAGGGCATACTGTGTGCTGATCTCTTTTCAGATACAGACTTATTCTTTTCAACTTTGGATTATAGATTATATTAGTCAGAATATTTCAGGGAATTACCTTAATCCTGATAGAAATTAAAAAAATTTTTTTGCTTTAACTCAAGACTTTTTTGGTTGGGGGAGGGGGTAATGATTTAAAAATCCTTGAGTAAAAACTTTTGTGAATATGTTTTTAAGTTACCTATTTTTTTTTTTTTTTTTTACTTTGCAGAAATCAGAAGTCCAGGATGCAGATCATATTAAAAAACTTTACCAGCGACAGCGCACACGGGAAAATGCTGTGCATACAAAAAGTCTGCTGGAGAAAGAAAAAGAAATTGAAGAACTAAAGAAGAAATATAAGGAATTAGCAGAGAAGATTTGCAATATGGAATCGCATGCACCACAGGTAAATAAATAATATATATATATATATATATATATATATATATATATATATATATATAATCCCCCCCTAATGATTTTTACCTGTTGGACAGGTGCATTTGTTTTTGAATGCTTTCTAATCAGTCAAATTGAAAAATATTTCAGTTTCTATAGTTTCAGATCAGTTGAACTAGCTTGTTTTTTTGTTTTTTTTGTGAGTGGGTGCAGAGTGCCTACTTCATATTCTGTAACCTGTTACCTTGAGTGGTTCTTCGGCCTTGTTCAGTAAAAACATTATGATAAAACACTTGATCAAAAAAATAGCAATTTCTTCCTTTTTTTTTTTTTATTTTTTTTTATTTTAAGCATGAGTGTGTGGTTGAGTTACATTACGTTGAGTGGTGATTTTAGATCATAATTTTCAAACTAGTTTGTAGTTTTAGTTCAACAGAACTAACCTGAATGTGTTTGTTTTTTTTTTTTGTTTTTTTGGGGGGGTTTTTTTGGTGTGCGGGCGCACTCAATGAATAAAAGATGCAGTATTCTGTTCTATCCTTTTTATTCTCTTTTTTTTTCTAATTTCCCCTCTTTCTTTTCCCCTCCCTTTCTTCCCCTTTCTCTTTCTCTTCCTTTCTTCCCCTTTCTCTTTCTCTTCCTTTCTTCCCCTTTCTCTTTCTCTTCCTTTCTTCCCCTTTCTCTTTCTCTTCCTTTCTTCCCCTTTCTCTTTCTCTTCCTTTCTTCCCCTTTCTCTTTCTCTTCCTTTCTTCCCCTTTCTCTTTCTCTTCCTTTCTTTCTCTTTCTCTTCCTTTCTTTCTCTTTCTCTTCCTTTCTTTCTCGTTCTCTTCCTTTCTTCCCCTTTCTCGTTCTCTTCCTTTCTTCCCCTTTCTCGTTCTCTTCCTTTCTTCCCCTTTCTCGTTCTCTTCCTTTCTTCCCCTTTCTCGTTCTCTTCCTTTCTTCCCCTTTCTCGTTCTCTTCCTTTCTTCCCCTTTCTCGTTCTCTTCCTTTCTTCCCCTTTCTCGTTCTCTTCCTTTCTTCCCCTTTCTCGTTCTCTTCCTTTCTTCCCCTTTCTCGTTCTCTTCCTTTCTTCCCCTTTCTCGTTCTCTTCCTTTCTTCCCCTTTCTCGTTCTCTTCCTTTCTTCCCCTTTCTCGTTCTCTTCCTTTCTTCCCCTTTCTCGTTCTCTTCCTTTCTTCCCCTTTCTCGTTCTCTTCCTTTCTTCCCCTTTCTCGTTCTCTTCCTTTCTTCCCCTTTCTCGTTCTCTTCCTTTCTTCCCCTTTCTCGTTCTCTTCCTTTCTTCCCCTTTCTCGTTCTCTTCCTTTCTTCCCCTTTCTCGTTCTCTTCCTTTCTTCCCCTTTCTCGTTCTCTTCCTTTCTTCCCCTTCCCCTCCTCCTTTCTTCCCCTTCCCCTCCTCCTTTCTTCCCCTTTCTCATTCTCTCTCCCTTTCTTCCCCTTTCTCATTCTCTCTCCCTTTCTTCCCCTTTCTCATTCTCTCTCCCTTTCTTCCCCTTTCTCATTCTCTCTCCCTTTCTTCCCCTTTCTCATTCTCTCTCCCTTTCTTCCCCTTTCTCATTCTCTCCCCCTTTCCCGTTCTTTCTCCCCTGTTCCCCCCCTCTCACCCGTTCTCATTCTCCCCCTCTCACCCATTCTCTTTCTTTCTTTTTTCGATGTTGTGGGTGCTTTGAGTTTATTGGTGATTCTGGATCACTTCACTTCCAAGAATGAATTCACTTATATATGGTATCATAATCCTAATTCAAGCAATGTTTAAAGAATGATGAGAATCAAAATTCATCCTTACATATAAGGTACTGAAGATGAAAACACCCTAAAACAGATCCAGAGCTTCTCAATCCTTGGAGGAACCCTTCCATGAGTGACCATGTCTTCAGGGGTGTAGCCATATTCACCATGCTTGTCAATTGCAGATTGGTGATGCTATTTATTGTTTGAAGTTTTGAATTCAAAGTTGTCAGTCCTTCTAGACTGGTTGCCATCGAAGGCTATAGGATCCAGTCTTCCCTTCTATTTACCCATAGGGAGAAGAGATGGGTTCATACAATTCCCAAGGCTATATGCATGTAAGTGAATGTAGTGAAACTTGACTGGATCTTGAACTCAGCTCTCCAATTCCTCAATCTGTGCCATTATCCATTATTCCACTATGCCTCCATACTTACTATCTATCTTATTAATTCCAAGGAATATATAATATATATATATAATTTATTTGATATATATATATATATATATATATATATAATTTATTTGATGTATATATATATATATATAATTTATTTGATGTATATATATATATATATAATTTATTTGATGTATATATATATATATATAATTTATTTGATGTGTATATATATATATATATAATTTATTTGATGTATATATATATATATATAATTTATTTGATGTATATATATATATATATATAATTTATTTGATGTATATATATATATATATAATTTATTTGATATATATATATATATATATATATATATATATATATAATTTATTTGATATATATATATATATATATAATTTATTTGATATATATATATATATATATAATTTATTTGATATATATATATATATATATAATTTATTTGATATATATATATATATATATAATTTATTTGATATATATATATATATATATAATTTATTTGATATATATATATATATATATATAATTTATTTGATATATATATATATATATAATTTATTTGATATATATATATATATATATATATAATTTATTTGATATATATATATATATATATATATAATTTATTTGATATATATATATATATATATATATATAATTTATTTGATATATATATATATATATATATATAATTTATTTGATATATATATATATATATATATATATAATTTATTTGATATATATATATATATATATATATAATTTATTTGATATATATATATATATATATAATTTATTTGATATATATATATATATATATAATTTATTTGATATATATATATATATATATATAATTTATTTGATATATATATATATATATATATATAATTTATTTGATATATATATATATATATATATATAATTTATTTGATATATATATATATATATATATATAATTTATTTGATATATATATATATATATATATATATATAATTTATTTGATATATATATATATATATATAATTTATTTGATATATATATATATATATATATATATAATTTATTTGATATATATATATATATATATATATATAATTTATTTGATATATATATATATATATATATATATAATTTATTTGATATATATATATATATATATATATAATTTATTTGATATATATATATATATATATATATAATTTATTTGATATATATATATATATATATATATATAATTTATTTGATATATATATATATATATATATATATATATATATATATATATATATAATTTATTTGATATATAGATATATGATGCCAACAAAGTTTCCAATTTTTGACAATTGGAAAAAGGTCATGAAAATATGTTTAAAAGAATAATCATGAGAAACTCCAGGTTTGAAACATAAGGTTTCATTATTTAAACATACACATAACATATTTCTTTTTGTTTTCAGATGTGATGTAGCTTTAAATGATGAAATGTATAATCGGATATAATTTGAAACAAACATACTTTCATAAACATTTTCCAATTGTCAAAAATTTAAATACGTATATATGCAGGTGATAATCTGTTGGTTTATAATCCAAGTGAATCCTATTAATACAATATTAAATATTAAAACTGATTCACACATAGAGCTCAATGTTTTAATTAAACAGAAAACATATTTCATACAATAGGAATTAAGATTACATGTGGTTAATGATCATTTTTATCTTGTAAATTGAAATAAAATTTACAAAAAATACTTATAAATTTTTATTTCAATTTACAAGGTAAAAATGATCATTAACCTAATGTAATCTAAATTCCTATTGTATGAGATATATATATACACGCACACAGAGGGTCTGATGAATAAATTGTCTACTAAATCACCATTGGCTTCAACCACAGCCTCTAGATGACTTCAGAATCTCCTGAAACTCTTCTGGACAGTCTCCTTGTTTATGTTGGTGAATGCTGTCAGAATCCTTCCTCATTGGGGTTACAAGGAGTTTTGTTGGCCTCTTGCTAAACTGCACCCCACTCATAATAATCAAGGGGGTAGCAGTCTGGGGACATGTAAAGGGTGACAAGGTCACAGAAATTGTCTGACAGTCATGCTTGGGTTCTCCTACTTGTGTGGTATTGTGCAGAGTCCTGTTGCCAGACATAGTCTTCCAGCAGCCACCCTCTTGACCCAGAACAGCACTACCTCCTCAAGGCACTTGATGTTGTCCTCCATGTGGAGTTTGACCCTGTGGGAAGATGAATGGAGGCATAACATTGCTACCACTAGTGATTATGGCCAACACCATGATGTTGACTGGATATATCATCCATCACTTTCTGAATCCTCTGCACTGTCCTCAGTTTGACATCTAAACATTCTGAAATGTTCACATTGGAGCTTCCAGTGTGAATGCCAAGCAGTACAGCATGCTGTTTCCAAATATCTAGTGGAGTGAATTGTGTTGGTGCTTTTTTCTCACGGACGGTGCCCAACTGACTCTTCTATACTATGCAGTCAACAAAATGAAAAACAGCATGCATGCATGAAATTAAAAGTATAAAATACCTGTCGCACCTTTTATATACATATATATATATATATATATATATATATAAGTGAACATTGAAATCAACACTTAGAGGTGACAGGCTGCTTCATGATGGATGCTATCGTCAGGCCTGATGATTGCAACAAGCATGAAACAGCATGTCGCCTCTGAGTGTTGACTTCAATGTTCAATTTTATATTTAGATATGCTCTCTTTATCCCATAAATATAGCACACCTTAAAACTATATCTATATATATTGCACTTTCCTCTTCTCCAATAGTGTCACAGATAGGCCATTAATGACAATCTTTTCATCTTCTGTTCTCTGAATCTCTCAACCTGCTTTCAGCCCTTTCTACCTCTTGTCAAACATACTATATATATATATATATATATATATATATATATATATATATATATATATATATTTATTTATTTATTTATTTGCTCCACTGATTCCAGTAAAAAATATAAAACTATTTATATGCTATACTAAATTTAATACAACCAACTTAATCACATGCAATAACTCTTCTTCGTCAACTAGTGTTTTTGAAAAGACCAACATTGTATATCAATTTAAATGTCCTCTAGGATATTGAATCTCAGTCAAAAAAGTAAGTATATATGTTGGTTTTACTACCACAACATTATGAAGATGTCTCGCACTTCATTTGTTGGATACAAGTTCTATTGCACACATTCCTGCCCACCTTCACAATGTGGGGGAAAATAGTTGTTCGCAACACCAATATACTACACCATGAAAATAATAAACAAAAACTTCAATCAACCATTATGGAACGACTAACATTTAATGCCATTTCATATTTTTACCATCTCTGGTTAGCTCCCTTATATTGGGATACATGCAAGAAACACCAGAACTACAATGGAAGATTTTAAAATAATTATAACAGAGAGTGTTTACATGTGTTTACAAAAATCACAGTCACAGTTATACTAAGTTTGTCTTCACAATTTGATCCTGAGGATGATCTTGGAGGAAATTGAAAGTATTTAGATTAACAAAAGCTACAATATCAAGAAGCTAATTAGAGAACTAGAAAGGACTATTATAAAAGTAAATAGACGTAATGTGTCTATATTATTCAATGAAACCTGCTTGAATAAAGATATGATTCTTAAATATATACGAGCGATCTTGATGTCTCTAATGCATTTTCTCTTCTATTATTTGTAAAAGTTAACTTATGAACTTTGAACCTGTAATTCTGTGAGGAAAAGATAAATCAGTTTGTGTACTTAGAATTTCATTTTATTGATTCGTTGTTTCGTTTCAGTGTGTTCAAGAGATAGTGAGAGAAAGTGCGAGAGATGTGCGAATGCTGGTAAAATGGAAGGAGAATAAGATTAGGAGAAAATGAACCATTTGTAATGAAACCAAAATATCATCAGCTGACATAGATATTTGTATTTCCACAACTCGATGGCATGTCTTGATTTTCTATAGCCTCATTTTCAGTGCTTCTAATGAAGACTATCAGCTGGCGTTGAATGATTGCTATTGAAGAATTGGTAATCATTACTTCTTATTCTTTTAATATTTCAATTTTTTTTTTTTTTTTTTTTTTTTGACAGTTCTACAAGACTTGTCAAATAAGAATAAAAAGAATAACATTTATAGTAATAAGAAAATATGTCAGATTAAATAAATCCTTAAAAATATATAAACTTAGCAGATACATACACTTTATATATATATATATATATATATATATATATATATATATATATATATATATATATATATATATATAATTAAATGCTCAGTTTATAATAAACAATCTTAAACAACATTTACCGGCCTGAATGTCCGAGAAATTTTCACAAAACCTCTCTCTTTGAGGAACCTTAACTCCTCTCTCTCTCTCTTTGAGAAACCTTAACTTCTCTTTCTCTCTTTGAGAAACCTTAACTTCTCTCTCTCTCTTTGAGAAACCTTAACTTCTCTCTCTCTCTTTGAGAAACCTTAACTTCGCTCTCTCTCTCTTTGAGGAACCTTAACTTCGCTCTCTCTCTCTTTGAGGAACCTTAACTTCGCTCTCTCTCTCTTTGAGGAACCTTAACTTCGCTCTCTCTCTCTTTGAGGAACCTTAACTTCGCTCTCTCTCTCTTTGAGGAACCTTAACTTCGCTCTCTCTCTCTTTGAGGAACCTTAACTTCGCTCTCTCTCTCTTTGAGGAACCTTAACTTCGCTCTCTCTCTCTTTGAGGAACCTTAACTTCGCTCTCTCTCTCTTTGAGGAACCTTAACTTCGCTCTCTCTCTCTTTGAGGAACCTTAACTTCGCTCTCTCTCTCTTTGAGGAACCTTAACTTCGCTCTCTCTCTCTTTGAGGAACCTTAACTTCGCTCTCTCTCTCTTTGAGGAACCTTAACTTCGCTCTCTCTCTCTTTGAGGAACCTTAACTTCGCTCTCTCTCTCTTTGAGGAACTTTAACTTCGCTCTCTCTCTCTTTGAGGAACCTTAACTTCGCTCTCTCTCTCTTTGAGGAACCTTAACTTCGCTCTCTCTCTCTTTGAGAAACCTTAACTTCTCTCTCTCTCTCTTTGAGAAACCTTAACTTCGCTCTCTCTCTCTTTGAGAAACCTTAACTTCGCTCTCTCTCTCTTTGAGGAACCTTAACTTCGCTCTCTCTCTCTTTGAGGAACCTTAACTTCGCTCTCTCTCTCTTTGAGGAACCTTAACTTCGCTCTCTCTCTCTTTGAGGAACCTTAACTTCGCTCTCTCTCTCTTTGAGGAACCTTTACTTCGCTCTCTCTCTCTTTGAGGAACCTTTACTTCTCTCTCTCTCTCTGAGGAACCTTTACTTCTCTCTCTCTCTCTCTCTCTGAGGAACCTTTACTTCTCTCTCTCTCTCTCTCTCTGAGGAACCTTTACTTCTCTCTCTCTCTCTCTGAGGAACCTTTACTTCTCTCTCTCTCTCTCTGAGGAACCTTTACTTCTCTCTCTCTCTCTCTCTGAGGAACCTTTACTTCTCTCTCTCTCTCTCTCTGAGGAACCTTTACTTCTCTCTCTCTCTCTCTCTGAGGAACCTTTACTTCTCTCTCTCTCTCTCTCTCTCTGAGGAACCTTTACTTCTCTCTCTCTCTCTCTCTGAGGAACCTTTACTTCTCTCTCTCTCTCTCTCTGAGGAACCTTTACTTCTCTCTCTCTCTCTCTCTCTGAGGAACCTTTACTTCTCTCTCTCTCTCTGAGGAACCTTTACTTCTCTCTCTCTCTCTGAGGAACCTTTACTTCTCTCTCTCTCTCTGAGGAACCTTTACTTCTCTCTCTCTCTCTGAGGAACTTTTACTTCTCTCTCTCTCTCTGAGGAACCTTTACTTCTCTCTCTCTCTCTCTCTGAGGAACCTTTACTTCTCTCTCTCTCTCTCTCTGAGGAACCTTTACTTCTCTCTCTCTCTCTCTCTGAGGAACCTTTACTTCTCTCTCTCTCTCTCTCTGAGGAACCTTTACTTCTCTCTCTCTCTCTCTCTCTGAGGAACCTTTACTTCTCTCTCTCTCTCTGAGGAACCTTTACTTCTCTCTCTCTCTCTGAGGAACCTTTACTTCTCTCTCTCTCTCTCTCTCTCTGAGGAACCTTTACTTCTCTCTCTCTCTGAGGAACCTTTACTTCTCTCTCTCTCTGAGGAACCTTTACTTCTCTCTCTCTCTCTCTGAGGAACCTTTACTTCTCTCTCTCTCTCTGAGGAACCTTTACTTCTCTCTCTCTCTCTCTCTCTCTCTCTGAGGAACCTTTACTTCTCTCTCTCTCTCTGAGGAACCTTTACTTCTCTCTCTCTCTCTCTCTGAGGAACCTTTACTTCTCTCTCTCTCTCTCTGAGGAACCTTTACTTCTCTCTCTCTCTCTCTCTGAGGAACCTTTACTTCTCTCTCTCTCTCTCTCTGAGGAACCTTTACTTCTCTCTCTCTCTCTCTCTCTGAGGAACCTTTACTTCTCTCTCTCTCTCTCTCTGAGGAACCTTTACTTCTCTCTCTCTCTCTCTGAGGAACCTTTACTTCTCTCTCTCTCTCTCTCTGAGGAACCTTCTCTCTCTCTCTCTCTGAGGAACCTTTACTTCTCTCTCTCTCTCTCTGAGGAACCTTTACTTCTCTCTCTCTCTCTCTGAGGAACGTTTACTTCTCTCTCTCTCTCTCTCTCTGAGGAACGTTTACTTCTCTCTCTCTCTCTCTCTGAGGAACCTTTACTTCTCTCTCTCTCTCTCTCTCTCTGAGGAACCTTTACTTCTCTCTCTCTCTCTCTGAGGAACCTTTACTTCTCTCTCTCTCTCTGAGGAACCTTTACTTCTCTCTCTCTCTCTGAGGAACCTTTACTTCTCTCTCTCTCTCTGAGGAACCTTTACTTCTCTCTCTCTCTCTCTGAGGAACCTTTACTTCTCTCTCTCTCTCTCTGAGGAACCTTTACTTCTCTCTCTCTCTCTCTCTCTGAGGAACCTTTACTTCTCTCTCTCTCTCTCTGAGGAACCTTTACTTCTCTCTCTCTCTCTCTCTCTGAGGAACCTTTACTTCTCTCTCTCTCTCTGAGGAACCTTTACTTCTCTCTCTCTCTCTGAGGAACCTTTACTTCTCTCTCTCTCTCTGAGGAACCTTTACTTCTCTCTCTCTTTGTGGAATCTTAACTTCTCTGTCTGTCTCTCTGAGGAATCTTAATGTCTCTCTCTGTCTCTCTGAGGAATCTTAATGTCTCTCCCTCTCTCTCTCTCTGAGGAATCTTAATGTGTCTCTCTCTCTCTCTCTCTCTCTGAGTAATCTTAACGTCTCTCTCTCTCTCTGAGTAATCTTAACGTCTCTCTCTCTCTCTGAGGAAGCTTAACGTCTCTCTCTCTCTCTGAGGAAGCTTAACGTCTCTCTCTCTCTCTGAGGAAGCTTAATGTCTCTCTCTGTGAAGGAGCTAAAGTTTTCTCTCTCTCTCTCTCTCTCTCTGTGTGGAAGCTTAAGTTTTCTCTCTCTCTCTCTCTCTCTGTGAGGAAGCTTAAGTTTTCCCTCTCTCTCTCTGTGAGGAAGCTTAAGTTTTCTCTCTCTCTCTCTCTCTCTCTGGAGAAGCTTAACTTCTCTCTCTCTCTCTCTGGAGAAGCTTAACTTCTCTCTCTCTCTCTCTCTCCGGAGAAGCTCAACTTTTCGTTCTCTCTCTCTCTCCGGAGAAGCTCAACTTTTCGTTCTCTCTCTCTCTCCGGAGAAGCTCAACTTTTCGTTCTCTCTCTCTCTCCGGAGAAGCTCAACTTTTCGTTCTCTCTCTCTCTCCGGAGAAGCTCAACTTTTCGTTCTCTCTCTCTCTCTCCAGAGAAGCTTAACATTTCTCTTTCTCTCTCTCTCTCTCTCCGAGGAAGCTTAACTCTTCTCTCTCTCTCTCTCTGAGGAAGCTTAACTTCTCTCTCTCTCTCTCTGAGGAAGCTTAACTTCTCTCTCTCTCTCTCTCTGAGGAAGCTTAACTTCTCTCTCTCTCTCTGAGGAAGCTTAACTTCTCTCTCTCTCCGGAGACGCTTAACTTCTCTCTCTCCGGAGACGCTTAACTTCTCTCTCTCCGGAGACGCTTAACTTCTCTCTCTCTCTCCGGAGACGCTTAACTTCTCTCTCTCTCTCCGGAGACGCTTAACTTCTCTCTCTCTCTCCGGAGACGCTTAACTTCTCTCTCTCTCTCCGGAGACGCTTAACTTCTCTCTCTCTCTCCGGAGACGCTTAACTTCTCTCTCTCTCTCCGGAGACGCTTAACTTCTCTCTCTCTCTCCGGAGACGCTTAACTTCTCTCTCTCTCTCCGGAGACGCTTAACTTCTCTCTCTCTCTCCGGAGACGCTTAACTTCTCTCTCTCTCTCCGGAGACGCTTAACTTCTCTCTCTCTCTCCGGAGACGCTTAACTTCTCTCTCTCTCTCTCTCAGAAACACTTTTTTTTCCTTCTTTGATTGGAAGAATCTACAAATCTCTCTCTCTCTCTCCCTCTTATCTTTCTCTGTGGGTGTCACTTTTCTCACTCAGTGTTAATATCTCATTTTGTTCTGTATCTCTATCTTTTCTCTCTCTTCTTTTTCTCATTAAGTCACAATTTCTCCTACTTTCATTTTGGATTCACACGTGAGTTCCATTGTCCCTCCTCTTTTTTATCTCCTTGTCATAACCTCTCTTCCCCCAGTCCAATATTCTCTTTGATACATGCATTAAGTTTTCCAAAAAAAAGCAAAAAAAAAAACTAAGTTCTTAAGATTTTCCTCTCATCTTTATAATTTACAGTGACTTCATTCCATGTGCATCATTGGAACCATTAGTAAATTCCTTACTCTTTAATTTCTTGCAGTCAATAAGATATTCAAAAATCTTTATCTGCCAAGGATATCTTCCATTAATAATTTGCCAAGCCATTACTCATTGTCTAGGTTAAAGTAGCTTTGGAAGCCATTACAAATTATAGTTTGTTAATTTTATTTCCAGAGATATTTTTGACATGTACGGATTGGATGGATACAAAATCATTCCAACATTTTTTGACAAAATAATTTAATCATCCAATAAAATCGTAGCACCCCCGAAGGACAATGACAATTATGACTGTGCCATGAGTAGATGTTCTAATAAGATTTTCCAGGTCTTTGGACACTTTGTGATTTTGTAAAACTAACACCAGTGCACTGGGGTGTGCAGGTGATATGATGGATAGATACTTGGAATGGGAAATCAGATGGATGCAAATACCCTTGGGAAAAAAAGTATGAATCCATCTCCCTTTAGCTATGGGTTAAATAGTTGTATATGAAAAAATTATTCTCAAAAATTTCTTAATGAAATATTCACTCACAAAAAAATTAAAATGATTACTCTTACAATCGAAAATATTTTTCTGGCTTTAAATAACCCATAAAGGAATGATAATCTGTAAATATATATATATATATATATATATATATATATATATCAAGCAAGCACTCTGTCAGAGACATAGCAACATATGCTGCAATAAGGTTAAGTGTCGTTAAAGAGGTCAGTGCAACTAGATCTTGTTCTACAGAGGGCAAGGTTCAAGAAACAGAAGGCATGAAACCAGACATTGGCACAATTTTTATGAAAAAAAAAATTAGTGAAGCTACAGTTTCCTCAATGGGTATGTATTTCAACAGAAAACTAGTAAAATGTACATTTAAAAAAATATACTTTTAGATGCAGCTGAACTTGCAGATCAAATATAACTTCTGAGTATAGCTTAACAACATATCAACACCTTATGGGTCATTTAATACCAAACTTATATTTTCTTGGAGCTTTGAAATATAATAATATGTGTTATTCTGCTTTTACAATTGAATACATGGTAGATGTTACTCAGCTTTTGTGCATATATAGGTTTGTGTGGACATAATTCTAGAGGCAGTGATATGTGTGTTTTTTATTGAAGTTATATTTTGTCATACAGTTTGAAGAAATTGTAGGATATTATATGGATTAGCATCATGAAAGAGTTCTTTTATGTTGGTTGGTTGTTTTTTTTGTTTTTTTTTTTGTTTTTGTTTTTAGCAGTATATCAACCTCTATGGTTTTTAATGCTGAAATTTAAATATTTTGAATGCTAATTCATGGCATCAACTAAATATATTTTGAATGCAATTCTATGCCTTCAAATACCGATAAAATCTATTGTTTGCCCTTTTGCTGTAAAATGCATTGTTGGTTATTTTACTATAAATTTGTATTGTTGGTAATTTTTTTTTATATAAAAATGTATTGCTGGTATTTTTACCATAAAAACAGTTTTATATTATTTTGGGTTCACTATTTGCTTGTATCTAGGACCCTAACAGGTGCTACAGCCCGAGGTAGGGTGGACCTAGGACTAATAGCAATTAAGAGGTGGTTCCATGCTCCTCAAAAGTTTCAATCTCCTGATCAGAGGCCTTGATACCTGATGCATTTTATCATCATACCCAGGACTAGACTATAAACAAAGTCTGTCAACTGAATTTTCAATATGTTAGGTTTAAAATGAATTTTTAAAAATGAAAAAGCATTCTTGAAGATTTCATTTTCGTTTTAATTGAAAGTTAAATGATTAAATTTACTATTTCCAATAAGCAAAACACTCTGGTGTATCTCAAATAGAAATTATATTAGAATCTCAAACTTTTTGGTCGCTTTCACAAAATCGGCTATTTTTGACATATTCTGACACATTTGTAAACAAAAGTTAATTCTTGATTGTAAAAATCTTCCAAAAATAAAATATACTTTTCTGACACTTTGAGTAATATTGGCTGATGTAAAGTATAATCCATCTGATTTGAAAAAATATTATTTACTTTAATTTAAAATAAGAGAAATAGATTTTTAAAACTGATGGTAGCAGTCATTATGTGCTTATCACCATTGCTTGTCACCTGTAGATCATTTAACAAGTAATGATAAAATCTGTCAACACTTTTGCTATTGTTCTATAGAGACTTTATCTGTTAAAACATAATTTAAGAAAATGACAGGTGATTGCTTTTTCATATAATTTCTAAGTATTCAGTAATCTTAAAATGTTAGAAAATATTCTCCATAATCTAATTTTAAGAATGTTAAGTTTAAATTTACTATCGTCATTGCTCTTATTTTATGATTATGACTCATATGATTGACAATACTTTCAAACAACGTTAAGTTACATAATATTTTATATACATACATACAACAAAAATTAAAAAAAATTTTAAACTATTGGGAGTAAATAACTTTTATTTGCCTTTTTAATTTGTAAATATAGTTTTTTAACTTAATAACAATATCACCTAGCCAAATTGAAGTAATGCAGAATTTAAACAATTTATAATATAAGTTGTTATGATTAGAATTTCACAGTTCATCAAAATTTTTTCTTAAACAATACTGTCCTTAATAAATCTTATTTATAAAAGCAATTCAAAGCTTTTGTAATTACATAATGTCACAGTTTGATTGCATTTTTTATTTTAAGGTTCAGAGCAGATTTTTGTGAAATGAGTAATAGTTTAAAAAAAAAAAAATTCCTAAAGAGTTCTGGTTTAACTAATAAAACAAAATTTGAGATTACAATTTAATTTTTTGAAATTTTCTGAAATTAAGTGCGTGTAACATATATATATATATATATATATATATATATATAAAAAATTTTAAGTAATTTCATTCAGTATTCAGTGCTAATTTTCCCTCTGAAAGGACACATGGCACAGTGGATAAAGGCGTTGGTTAGATCCAGTGACAAACCCAAAGAGTGTGAGTTCAATACATGGTTAAGGCAGTGGAGAACTTTCAGAGGGAAAATTAGCAGGAGATAACTGATAACTGACATCCATCAAACATGGCACGTGGAACTAGAACAGTCTACCCCAGTGATCGAAATAAAGGGTTCAGTTCGAAATTCCAACCACCTGAAGAAGGCTGGAGCTTACAACGGCCGAAACATTGTGACAAATATGGCGACAAAGATGAGGACAATAGTTCGACTAATGTAAATACTGTACATAATACCTCATCTCGGAAATATAGACAGATACTAAAGGATCGGATAAATATGGCAACAAAGATGAGGACAATAGTCCGAATAATGTAAATAGTGTACATAATACCTCATCTCGGAAATATAGACAGACTAATTTCATTCATTTGTTAAGTCCTAAATGTTTCATTAAAATCTGACATTTATTTGTTTTTTGCAAGAATTTCCAAATCAATGTGTTTTTCACTGGAAAAAAAGGTGCAAAAACACTGACATAAAAAACAAGCTTTTTAATCAAAATTTCAAATGTCCTTCAAAGGAGTAAAAAATAATTAATAAGATAATAAAAAATACTTTGATCTTTCCTCCTTATAATAACAAACATTTTGATGATAAAAGTTTGTTTATATTAAGTTTGGGCCTTTTTTCATCATGCTGTGCTGTTTTATCCACGAGCACACCTAGTTAAAAATGACTTGCTTGAAGCAGGACGATGAACATACATGCACCATGCTAGACTTGAATTCGGGCTGCAATACCATAAAAAATTCAGAGTGGTGAAATGAGAGAGAGTTACTTTGAGACATTAAGGGAAATCCTAATCATTTCTTTATTATTGACTTCAGCATCTCAGATTGTTGAATTAAGCCAGTAGTTCTCAAATATTGCAGCACATCTCATAGGTGTGGCAGAAGAGGATAGCAGGTGAGGTAGAATAATTGAAATACAATCAAAGTTCCACTATTTACATTATTTGTACTATTGTCCTCATCTTTGTCGCCGTATTTATTACGTTTCAGCCATTGTACATTCTGGCCTTCTTCAGGTGGTTGCAATGTTGAACTGAACCCTTTATTTCGATCACTGACTATTCTAGTTCCACGTGCCATGTCTAATGGATGTCAGTTATCAGTTATCTCCTGTTAATTCTCCTCTCCAAGTTCTCCACTGCCTTAACCGGGTATTGAACTCACACTCTTTGGGTCCTGTCACTGGATCTAACACCTTTATCCACTGTGCCATGTGTTCTTGAGAAAATATAGACAGATAATCAAAGTTTCAAAAAAATTTTATGCCAAAAATAAATAAGATTTCAGGATTTCAAATATTATTATGGATTACTTGTAATTACATGCATGAGTCTTAGTATAAATAATTATTGACTGATTTTATCATTGTGATCTTTTTGCATTATATCAAGTCTGAATATAGTAACTAGGGGGTCTACAAATTGAAGGGGGGAGTTATCAATGATAATGTTCTAGGGTCTACAAATTGAAGTGGGGAGTTATCAATGATAATGTTCTGATTTTGAATCTCTCTTTAACCTGCTCTCTATTTTTTGATTTTTAAATTTGTTTTTTATCACATAGAATTTAGTGAAGCATAAGCAAATTTTCATTGTGAAAATGCGGCCCAAAGGAAAACTGTTTGGGAACCACTGGATTAGCCATTTTTTGTCACAGATTTTAGAGTACACAACTCCTAATTGTAACTAAACTGATACCACCTGACAACAAAATAGTTAACTTCTACTTACATAAAGCACAAAAAATGCTTAGGTATAGCATCTAAGCCCTTTAAATAAGAAAAGGTAAATTTAGATTTCAGTAAGGAATTAGTCCAAACTGATGTCAAATCTTCTTCAAAAGAACATAGAAGAATCCAATAATGTCATCATATCTTCATTAACTGAAGTGTGTGAGATCATTGCAAAGATCATTTAAAAAAAAAAAAAAAAATACTGCAAGAAAGAAATAAACAGAACGTGAAATTGAAGGGAAAATACTTAACAATGAAAATTTAAAAAAAAATAGCTGATACTCTAAGAAACCAATATCTCTAAGGGGTGAGAAAGAGAAAGTGACCATTTTTTTTTTTTTTTTTTTTTTTTTTTTTTTTTGAAGCGTTTCACCCCAAGCAAGGCGGGAAGCCACTAGGACTCGAGGGGTTACATGAAGATTTGGAGCAAGATCAGATAGGAGTGATAGAGGAAATGATGAGGAGAAGGATAGTGGATAGATCAAGGCAACTGGAAATGTCGATTGACATTACATTTGAATAGTTGGAGATTATAGCTCTCAGGGAAACTGGAATAGGGAAGGGAGTTCCACAGGCGAGAGGTGCAAGACATGAAGTTATTGGAGTAGAAAAGACTGCTACATTTAGTAGTTTTGACAGTGAAAGGGTGAGAGCGGGATGCCAGCCTCGTAGGGCGCTTGAACTCATGAAGTCTGGAAACCAGCGAATGCAGCTCTTCGGAGCAATTGCCATGAAAGTATTTGTAAAACAGACAGAGAGATGCGACAGCGTGTCTGTGAGAAAGTGACTGTAGACGAGATGCCAGAACAGGGCCAATTATATTGCATATCCGCCTCTGGAGCTTATCAAGAATCCCGAAGCAAACAGAAGGGGCTCCAGACCATATATGGCAGCAATACTCCATGCAGGGGCGAATTGTTGATTTGTAGATCTGGAGGATCGATTCCAGGGAGAAAAATTTCCTGGCGCGGCACAGGGAGAAATAACCTCAATCACAACCACCACAGAAGAAATGTCCTGATCTCAAAAACACTGAGTTGCATTTCAAACCTGACCACGTTAAATTAAAGTTGTCTGTAGAAATAGAAAATATACTGTGGTTTGAAAGAATGAGCAGAGGAAAAAAACTTTTACTTACTTGAGAGCCTTCAGAAAAAAACTAAGTGAATAAGAAAAGCATTGTGAAGCAGGGTAAAATATTAAAAAAATTGTTTGTATCAATACCCCCAGACAGTGCAAGTTTGTTTTTCTTGGAGTACCAAGCAAAAGCAGATTACTATAGGAGGAAGCAATGGAAGTTATAAGAGGAAAAGAGGTAGAAACCCAAGAATTGTATTTGGTTGTCTTGGTCAAAGCGGTTAGATTTCTAACAGCTCTGCTACTGGTACATTGGGAAAGAAAAGAATCAATATTTAAGGCTCCATGTAATAATTTCCCTTAAGCTCGCTTCTTTGGTAGGAGTTGGTAGGTACACGCTCTTCACTCAGGTTCATTTTGTTTAGCCTAAATATCCCAATATACATTTGTCCTGGATATGACGATAAACTACATCCAGCAGCAAGACCTGATTGGGAGGTTTTGAGGAGCGTGGAACCACCTCTTAATTGCTGCTGTTCCACCCTGACCCAAGGTGTTAGCACCTATCTGAGTCCCAGCTATGGGTAAATAGTGAACCCTCAAACTGGGATCAAAATACTGTGAAAGTGTAGAAATAGATTCTTACAGTGAAGGTGCCAGTAATATATTTTTATTTCAATAGGGAAATTACCTACATTACATTTTTGTAAGAGAAATTATTAATGCTCCAAAGAAAATTAAATTTCATAATTAAATGATCCATAAGGAGTTGATATGCCATTAAATAAACAAAATCATAACCAGTCCACATCCAATCATTACAAAGTCTGCCTTCAAACATAAACAGTAATGAAACTAGTAATGAAGGAAATTAAGAACACTATTAAAAAAACTAAGGAATAGAAAAGCATCACATTACCATCACTATTATAAGGAAACATTTGGCATTCATTGATCTGGGTAAGATGCTAAACTACATCCACATCCTGGATAAGACGACAAACTATGTCTAGTAGCAAGGCCCCTGATCAGGAGGTTTTGAGGGGCATGGAACCACCTCTTAATTGCTGGTGTTCCCAGGTCCACCCTGACCTGGGGTGGTAGCACCTGTTAGGGTCCCAGCTATGGGCAAATAGTTAACTATTACCAGCAATACGTTTCTGAAAAAAATTATTACTAGCAATACAATTTTGAAGGAAAAATATTAGCAGAAATAGATTTTTGACAAAATAAAATATTACCAGCAATAAAAAATTTTGTTTGCATTAAATAACCCATTGAGGTTGATATGCCGTAAAACAAAATAAACCAAACCAATCTAAACCAAAGAATACATATTCTATTCATACGAATCTATCCTAAAAATGTTGTCGGCATTAAATAACCCATTGAGATTGATATGCTGTAAAACAAAATAAACCAAACCAAACCAGACTCATTGACCATGTAACCAATGCTACTTTTGATTGAAATTTGTAAAATCTATTAAAACAATTTTGTAGGAAAATAGGTTTCTCAAGTTCAGTAACTATTTGCTTTTACAAATATTGATAGGTGCCTTTCTCTCTTACCTTTTCTTTTAAGTAGTGTGGAATATCACCACTTTCATTATATCATTATTTTCTCTTGGAGCTATTTGTGCTATCCATTTTAGTGGTTACTCTTGTTGAAAGTCCTCAAGTGATGTGATTTCTGCTATTTGATACAGTTCTTTGTTTGATATTCTGTAGTGTCAGTGCACAAGGTTTGAAGAAGGATGGTCCATGTTAAGACATACTGGTTTTATTTGCTTGAAGCCACTTTTAGCCATTGATCTGAGAAAGTGCTTGTATACAGCTGACAGTCTAGATATTTCTGAACAAGTTTCAGACTATGCTTAATATGCATATTGAAGTCTTGCTCTGACAAGGCTATTTAGGAATATGACTTTTCTAAGATTAATGTTTTGGTTCTGTAGCAATTTATGGTATTGGGAGAAACTATTCCTAGCAGTGCTTATAGTGCTTAATGATGAGAGCAATTTTCGCCTTCATGAAAGGGATGGTTGTTTGTACAAGTGACATAGACCTGGTGAGCAATGTCTTCCAGAATGACCCACCTCTGGCATTTTGGTGTGAAGTCCAGTAAGTTAGAGCACATCATTGTTTGGTATTTGTGGCAAGGAGGACAAACATTGCTATGTACATCCAGATCCTCTTTCTGTTGTCATTTCTGCAAACTAAAAACTACAGAGCACCATAGGCACTGCTAGGAGTAGTTTTTCCCAACACCTCAAGGGGTTACTGAGTGTGAAAGAACATGAGAAAAAGTAAAACATTAAGAGAGAACAATAAAAGAATAGAAATTAAGAAGACAGAAGTTAACGATTGACATTGCATTTAAATTTTTGTATATCAGAACTGACCTGGGAACAAGAAGTCAGAAGAGTTTCACAAGCGGGAAATGCAAGAGAAGAAACTGTTGGCAAAAAACTTATGGTTACATCTAATAATTTCAACTTTAAAATGATGAGACCTAGCTGCCAATCTAGTACTACAATTAAATTCATGAAGTCAAGGTAGCATAGCAGTAAGCTCATCAGAACAATTCCCATAAAAATATTTATAGAAAATGCACAGGTAATCTACATTATGCCAGTAGGAAACAGACTGAAGCTGAGATGCCTGGTCAGGGCTGATGACATTGCAGTATTTCTTGATTTTATCAAGCATCTCTAACTACATAGCAGAAGCACTAGACCAGATGTGACAGCAATGTTCAGTGCATTGACAAATGGTATTTATAAAAAAGGCACGAGGAGGCAAACTTATGGCAGTGGGTAAGTAACTGAAGCCAAGATGCCATATCAGGACCAATAATATTGCTGATCCTTCTTGGGATATTTTCAAGGTGGTCTAGATATATAGAAAGAGCAATGGATCATATGTGGCAGCAATATTCTAATCATGGTAAAATGGTGGACTTAAAAATGTGTAAGATAGATTCTGGAGAGAAAAATTGTTCAGCATGTCACAGGGCATCAACATTTCTCATGATAGCAATTGATTTGAAATAATCTTTTCACTTCATATCAGCAGAAATCGAAAATGTTAGACATCAAATTGAAATACACATTCACAGTTTTTCAATTGTATTTTCTATCAGTGTATAAATTTATAATGCCATTATTTAATCAAGACATTTTCCTTCAGTTTTTCTATTTCATGCATTGACTGCCAGAGGTCAATTACAAAATCTAACTTCAAACAGTAACTTTTTAACGGCCAACTTAGACAATAAAAAATTTTATGAGTTCATTTACAGCTTCCACTGAAGTCTTAACATTGTTTTCACACTGTGAATAAACTCATTGTTGGCATCTGCAAATGGAAATCTGTCAGAAAATGTGAAGCATGAGATAACTCAGTCAGCTTCAGAATAAAAACTGCCAATCACAAGTTCTCTTGTGGTTGGCGGCAGTCAGAGTATGTTAACTAAATTGTGTATCTGAATTTGCTTAAAGCTTAGTATAGTGCAATATGTTGATCAGTCTAACAACCACAGTAGGAAAGGGATTATCAGTGGTCAGAAATTCAAATGTAAAAGATGGCTACTATATATATGCCTTGCTAATTATTTTACAACCTTAAACACTGAAAATTAAGAAGAAAGGCATAATTTGTGGTTTTATTATTGATTTAGTATAGGAATGCATTAAAAATCCTGAAGAAACGGTTTGTAAGTGGTCAGGAATTAATGCAAGCAGTACTGATAAAATAAGTCTATTATTGTAGAATGCAAACTCATTACTAATGATTTACTTAAGAAATACATTGAAAATCAAGAAGAAAGGGATTGTCAGTGGTCAGGAATTAATGCAACCAGTACTGACATAACAGGTCTATTATATGTAGGATGTAAATTCATTACTAATGATTTCCTAGAGGAATGCATTGAAAATCAGAAAGAAAGGTATTGTCAGTAGTCAGGAATTAATGCAAGCAGTACTGAGAGAAGCGGTCTATTATATGTAGAATGTAAATTCATTACTAATGATTTACTATAGGAATGCATTGAAAATCAAGAAGAATGGGATTGTCAGTGGTCAGGAATTAATGAAAAGCATTATTGATAGATGAGGGCTGTTATCTGGAGAATATAAATTCGTTATTAATGATTTACGATAGGAATGCATTGAAAATTTAGAAGAAAGGGATTGTCAGTGGCCCAGGATTAATGCAAGCTTGATTGATAGAAAAGGGTAATTTTAGTCATTAATTTCCAAAGCACTATTGTCTAGCATGGAACACAGTTGATTTGCTTAAATCTTGAAATGTGAGGCATCACTCTTGTTGCATATATAATTTTGCTTTTTATTTTTAAATTTTGCCCTTTTTTTTTTTCTTTTTCTCCCCACCATTAATTAAGAATTCTTTTTTACCCTGAAATATAAATCCACTTGCTGCAGTTGGAATGAAGCTGTACTTTTATAACTTTGGGGTAAGGTAAGAAATATTTGAACACAGCGAACTTCGTTCTTACTGGATAACATTGATTTAATTTTCCACCCAATTTTTTTTAATTGGAAGGAGACATTAAAACTTAAGTTGAAACTTAATATGTTCTATCTTCTCCCAGTTTAGTCGTAGCATAATTCTTTCATCTAAAATTATTTCTTCATATACTCTCGATTTCCTCAAAATGATATTAATCATCTTCCGATGATCCCTCCTCAGCTTGGTTAGGGTCTACAGCCTTATTTGTCAACTTTCCTAGAGTTGGCATCTTGATAAAATCACCCAGCCTCCTGTGCTGCAAACAGGTTAATATGAGTAGATAGGCTCACATATCATCTAGCCTGTACTTGCTCCATGTCTATTGAAAAGGGCATTGAGGATAATCTGTTGTTCTCTGTTCAGGATATGGTTTACTGATTATATCTTAACTTTCTGGTCATCAGACTCATCAATTGATGATACTTTCCATTATGAGGGTACTGACTGGTTGTTATGAGCCCAAACTCTTTGGTAGTGCTTAGAAAGGCTGCTCTGATCAACACAGTATTTGTAGTGCCATGTTGCGCATGGGTAGGTGTCCCTGCATGTATTTCCAGTCAGCAACCCTGAGGCCACATTATACTCTGTTCTCAGCCAACTCTAACTAGTTTGTATTGCCACTGACAACTGATAGCGATAATTATGTTGGCGTTTTCTTTTTCTCCCCAATATAAATCTCCTCCTGACAAACACAATGAAATACAAAAAAATCAGTAAACAAAAAATCCACCTACCTGCTTCAACATTTCTTTGTCCAACGTTCGTTGTATCCACTCCAACTTCAGCCGTATAGAATCTTTTCTCGTGGAATGGTTTCTTGATATGTTAGCACTTTGCAAAACAAGCATAAATCCTGCCATTGCTACCAGTGAATTCTCTGTTCCAGGATATCTTCCCCTTTGCTGAAAAGATACCAGCATTCATATGTATGGCCTTGGTCTTTATATCCAGGATAAACTTCTGATGACAAGAGAATTTCTCTCGAATCCTCAGACAACTCTTTCACACGCTTTTGTCTTTCATTATTAAACTCTGTTAGATATCTGATGTAATGCCTTACAGAAATATGATGAGCTGAGTCAGCCATAAATATAGACTGATGTGGAGGTACATGAGGACGCCTATTGGCTACGTCTATAGTTTTCGCCTATGACTATGACGAGGACCAGTGCATTATGGTTACCTGCTAGATTGTCCTACTTGGTTACAGTAGTCCAAAACCACTTTGCTACTTCAGACAAATATGTCCCTTTCCGGGACATATCAGTATCTCATTTTCCTTTATCGTTCTCCCTCTTCTCAGGAGTGCAGTATATTAGACATTATCTCTGATAGTACAGAAACAGCACTCTGTCTCCATCCATCTGTGATCATCTTCATCTTTGGTGATTTTAAAGCTACTGATGTTGCTGGTATTCAGACATTAAATTTTTCCTTTGTTCAGTCCTTTCCTTAAATCATGGATTTCCCTGCCCATTTCCATAGCAAATCCGAGCAACGAGCTTCTCTACTTGATTTATTTCTTACCTTCTCTCCTAGCTTTTGCCAAGCGTCGCAACACCATCCACTTGGAAACTCTGATCACTCTGTCATATCTACTGATATTTCATTCCAATCACCTGCTAAACAGAAACTTCCTATTCATAAGACCTCTTTCCATTACCAGCATGCTGATTGTGACTCATTTCATGTTTTTCTTCAAGATGCTTCTTGGACTGATATTTTTAACCTTCAATTTGAGAATTGTGCCACTGTTTTCCTTTTGGGTCAAAACCAGCATAAATGCTTTCATTCCTTTTTGGTAATACCAGCTGAAACCTCAATCTTCTCCATGGTTCACACATGTATGCCCTGCAACTGTAGCCCACAGGAATCACTATTTCCGTCTATATCAGCATGACAGCTCCCATCACAAAAAATGCCTATTTGTTTTTTGACGTATTTTTTAACATCAAAAAACAATATTATTTTTGCACCAACCTAATAGCTACTCATAATAAATTTAAACCTCAAAGGAGCTAAGTCGCTGCTTGCTGAGAGAATGATTCACTGTGATAATAAATGTTATTTCTCTGTTCCTCCTCTCTTCAATCAATTTGAGGTGTTAACATCTTTTGCCGATAAAGCTAAATGTTTCATGCATAAATTCTCCTTAAACTCTACTCTTGACTCATCTAGAGTGTCTAATTTCCTACTTAGAATAGTCTCTGTTGAGTGATATGCATATAACTTCTTCTGTGGTCTCTGCTATCATCTCTAGCCTGGATCCCCACAAAACTAGTGAACCTGATGGTATCCCTGTAGTAGCCATTCAGATGTGTGCTCCTGAACTGGCTCATGTTCTCTCTAAACTGTATAATAAATGCCTCTTGCTTTCCTGTCTGTCCTCATCTGTTCCAGTTTTTAAGAACTCTGGGGAACTGTCTGACTCTTCCAACTACCTGCCTATTAGCCTTCTATGACTTTTTCAGAAACTCTTACAGGCCTTAATCAATGCTGAATTGTTTAAGCTTCTCACATCATAGGGTCTTTCTTCAGACAAGCAATATTGCTTTCATTTTTCCAGGTCAATTGCTTGATATATTGACAATTATTCCAGAAAGAGACTATGAAGCTTTAGATAAGAATGGTGAAGCCCAGGCTGTAGATTTGGACATCTTGAAAGCCATTGACAGGTTTTCTCTACAAGTTGAAAAGTCACAGTGTCTCTTGATAAATTTTTGTACTGATCCAGTCTTCCTATCAAATCATGAAAATTTTCGATTCACTAGAGCAGGTCTTTTTTCCTCAAAGCTTGGTTCAAACGCTCTAATTGCTGACAGTATATTTGAGCATTAATTGTTGCATTAGGTGGTAAGAATTCAAAGTGGATTATTCCTTGGCAATCCCACCAGATTGAAAGAAGTACCTTTTGCCCATGAAGTTCCTTTCTCGGCTGTGGCTGGGGTCCTTCCCCTTTACCAAGCCACTGCCTACTATGATTAGCATTTCGATAAAAGATCCATTTTTCGTTGCCATTCAAAAGTCTATCCAAAAAAGGTGAAACAAGTTGGCAAGAATGGAAAGAAGAGCAGACGTCAACTCAGGATTTGAGGTTGTTTTCAGATAATTCATGAGGCACCCATTTTAGGAACTTTTCCAAGTTGTTGAAGATGACGATGAACTGTTGTATGGTTTGAACTGAGAACCACTGCTAATTCCTCAACTGATAAAGCAAGATTTTCTTCAAGGGCTGCTTCAAGAAGCTTTTCATCAAACTCAACTAGATGTCCGGTTCGATCTTCATCTTCAAGGGTGAAATCTCCACCTCTGAATTTTGCAAACCATCTTCTGCAAGTTCTTTCATTCACACATTCCTCTCTGTAAACTGAGTGAATGTTTCTAGCCACTTTGGCTGCTGGGTTTCCTTTCTTGAACTCATAAAGCATTATGTGCCTCAAATGATTCTTGGGTACTTCCATGTTAGCAGGGTTTTAATCAAACAAAATTTAATTTTATTGTTCTCTGAAATAAAATTTGATCAGTTTAAATGCATCTAAACATAAAAATAATGTTCAGCTCCATTAGACATTATAAAATACTCTTTAAATTTCATTCATTTTAACAAAAAGTTAAAATTTGGACAGAACTTATGGGATGATCTGATAATTTGGTATTAACCTCCTGGTAGTGTTTGTAACATCTTGTACAGATGTATTGGTATTTGGTTGGTATTTTGACATTTTGCATTGATTGGTTTTTATTATTAACATATTATAAAAATAATCTTTAGTCAACAATTGCATATTATCAAGTAAATCTATATGGTTAAATATTATGGTTTGGTTATGGTTTACTGGTTTCTTAAAGAAGCTATTTATTTATCAACTATAAAAATGTTTATTATGTACAACAACTCTGAAAGCATGTAACTTGTCTAGCCTTTTGTTACATTACCACTTAATTTTTCTTAGAAAATGATATCATCTCAATGTACAATATGTATCCATTCACATTCACTCCTGTTCAACGTCTGTTGTCATTGATTTCAAACTTACGCTTCATGACACATTTATGGAAAATAATTTCTTAATTTTTGCTTCTTCTTTTGTTTAAATTTAATGTAGGTCATATTTGATTGGTTGATCTAAGCGGAGCCCACAAATCTCATAACTGTCCCCCTCTTTTTACATAAAAAGAGACTATTTTGCTTTTAAATCTGATTAAACTGTTTATTTGTCAGTAATTTACAATCGCCTGATAAGACGCATTGTATGAGCATTGAAACTTGGCTGCAATTGTGCAGCGATTTTGACATGTTTTTGATATAATAATCCTAAAATACATTTTATATATATATATATATATATATATATATATATATATATATATATATATATATATTATTTTTAGTACTACTCAGTTAAAGAACTCAGAATACTACATTACCCAGTTGATAAAATAAGGCCTTAGTCCACTAACTAGACATTGACGGTGGAACAAGAACAAACTGTATCTGCGTGAATATTGCATTTTTGGATTTTTCCAGGTACAAGTCCTATTTAATCCATATCCTGAGGAAAAAAAGATGATGTTTGTGCATAAGTGAATATAACAACCTCTGTTAGAATTTGAACTCGGCTCTTAGTATTTTCATTCCTAGCCACTATTTATTACACCACAGGTGCATCCTTTAATCTTCAGAGAATTTAAAAATGAACCCGCAAATCAGAGGGTGAGGGCAGATTGTTTTCATTCCACTGTCCATGTCAAGAGATATCTTGTTCTGATTTTGTACTCCTCAGTTATTGCTCACCCTGTTTCTGCTGAGTCTAATTCTGTACAACACAGCCCAGGAATTGAAATCACAATTACTACACTACTGAATTTACAAACCAATGCTTTAATCTTCTATATGATTGTTCCATGGTGTGGAATTTAATCCCTACACTGTGATTAGTAATGATGTGGACTCTGTGAAAAGAGGACAAGCAGAAACTTAGCAGTAGTAACAAGAGAATTTAACTAAAACAACAGTACAGCAAAAATCTAACCCCCCCCCCTAAATAAAAAAAGGTTTAGTTTGAAATTTTTTGAAGTTTACCCAAATCAACAGATTCCTGATGAAGGCTGGAGGGTACAATGGCCGAAATATGAGAATAACAAAGAAAGATGAGAATATTAATCTGACTGTAAATAGTGACTGTGTTGTCCAAAGAATATTTTTTCTGTGCCAGACAGGAAGAGAAAGACAAATGTTTAAATACTTATTTCCATAAATTCATGCAGAACCCATTTTTTGGCAGTTTTTCCTCCATTTTATGAAAGTCATGATAGGTGAAAGTTTGCAAATATTAAAACAAAAAAAAAAGGTACTGAAGGAGACTGAAAAACACTTCTCAGATTTTCCTAATATTGTATAGAAGACAATTCAGAAATCTGTCAGGTTAAATTAATATTAGGTTGGTGCAAAAATAATTTCGTTTTCTAACATATGTTACTATGTGAGAAAACGAAATTATTTTTGCACCAACCTAATATAAAAAAAAGCATTGTACCTTTTAAAAATGAATAGGATAATTTACATAAGACTAAGGATTACTGCTTTCTTTTATAGTCTCTACATGATTTGCTGCTGGCTCCTGACATGGATTGTTGTAGGATTAGTCTTCAGGGCCATAGATTGGGGTAGCAGTTGTGTGCACAGCCTTGGGTTGGTTTGACATCTGTGTGCTCACGGCCTCGGAATGGAGTGTCATCTGTGCGCACACGACCTCTGAATGGCATGTCGTCTGTGCGCTCACGGCCTCAGATTGGTTTCACATTTGTGTGCTCACGGTCTCCGATCAGTGTAACATCACTGCACTCATGGCCTCGGATTGGTGTGATGGCTGTGTAAGCTGACACCTGTGAAAGTGTAGTATCTGCACTCACTGCCTCAAATTAGTATAGCATTTGTATGCACTGCTATAGATCTGTTATTTTGCTATGCTCTGCATCAGATCAGCACATGGTACCTGTATCTTTGGCCTTGATTCTGTATAGTTTTTGAATTCTCGGCCATAGATCAAAACCCTAGCCCTCCATTTTGAATCAGTATAGTATCTGTTCACTGTGCCTAACTTTGTATATTTGCAAGTGAGTTTTTCCAAACGCTGTTAAAGAATGCCCAATGTCCTGTTAGTCACCAGTTCTTGTCAAATCTTATATTTCTCTTAATGCAAATTTTCCTGAGCAACTTTTGCTTTGGACTGATGGACATGACAGAGAGGTAATCACAGAAAAATTCTCACTGTTAAACCTCTGTACATTTGATTGACTGTGAGGGACAAGGAAAATTTTGTCATTTTTTTTTTTCCTCTCTAGTGTTCTTTTATGAAGACTAAGAGAGTGTAGAAAGTGTCTGTTGTGATTACCGTCTGGGAACTTTCTGCTAATTCTTAATCTCCCAACACTACTTCGAAATGGGTAAAGAATTAGTGTAAAAGCTCTTTGGATAGTAGTCACTGCAGACAATTTCTACACACTCTTAGTACTATTAAAAGAAAAACTGTAGAAAAACTTATCAAAACATGTATAAAAAAAAGAATACCGAATATAAATATATGTAATACTAATATATATATATATATATATATATATATATATATATATATATATATAATCATCACCTAAATGTTATTTTTAGTGGATGCCCATATTTGAGTAAAACGCTCAACTAAATACATTAAGTGATAAAATCTGATGGATTAATAAATAATAATGTATATAATATCACACATTAAGTGATGGTGTTAATAAAATAGTACTTGATGTAGAATGACAGCTATAATTTATATATTAATAATAAATATACCTTTTATTTTTCCTTATCAGTGGCACAACACAAACTTTAGGTGCTGATTCAAAACTACCCATTACATAATTTAAATTTTTATACATTATAAACATAGGGCTATAATGATAGTGGAGCAGTATGTATTATTTATGTAGAGGGTTTTAAAAAAAGTAATATATGTAGATAAATAAAAATAAATATGAAATAAAAACAAGTTTTGCTACTGATGGGGTGGGGATGCATATTTATTTTATATATATATATATATATATATCATAAAAAGGCTTAAACACTAATACTCCATGGTCATAATTTATTCCATTGGAATCATAAATACGATCCAATTCATCAGACCTACAAATTCAAAAAGTAAACAGAAAAAAACAACTCGAGAAATAAAAAATAAAATTTAGAGAGTGTAAGTATGAGAGTGTAGGACGAATGATAGAGCTATAAGGGGTAACGGACAAGAGAAGGTGGGGGATTCAAATTTAACAGAGAGAAGTTTTAGAGAGGGGAGTCAAAGATGGTTTAAGTGAGAGAAATATGAATGTTGTCGGATGTCTAATACATTAAGGATGGAATAAATTATGACCATGGAATATTAGTGTTTAAGCCTTTTTATTATATCCTTACTCTGTCCTGGATATTGAGTTCTACCTGGATTCTATCCTCTTGGAATTTTTTTATACAAAATATATATGTATGTGTATGCATGCATGTATGTTTCTAAATTTATATATTTTGCATATGTATGTGTATATTTACCACTAATAATATCTCTCTCTCTATCTATCTCTCTCTCTATCTATCTCTCTCTCTATCTATCTCTCTCTCTATCTCTCTCTCTATCTATCTCTCTCTCTATCTCTCTCTCTATCTATCTCTCTCTCTATCTATCTCTCTCTCTATCTATCTCTCTATCTATCTCTCTCTCTATCTATCTATCTCTCTCTCTATCTATCTATCTCTCTATCTATCTATCTATCTATCTATCTATATATATATATATATATATATATATATATAAAACTTCAAATGTTATTTGTAATGGATACCCATTTTTTAGTAGACACCCCATTTTTTTTTTAAACAGTGTGTGTTTGTGTTAACTAGTGTGCCCAAGAAAACTTACTAGAGAAAATATGCTCTCTGGTAGAGTTTGAAACTGTGTTCCCGTTTTTAAGAGAAATCACTGTCTGATATGGCATGCTATTGACTGCTTTGACTCTGAGAACATCACTGTCCAGCAAGGTTTAAATGACCCCCTTTAAGGAATGCACAACTGCTCATTCCCTTTACTTGTTTCTCCTACAAATGAGATTGCAGGTTTGAACCCTGCAGGAGAATGCATTCTCTGTATTAAGTTTTATCTGGAGTGTGCAGACTGGTAGATGTAATACATACTGTTTAAAAAAAAAAAAAAAAAAATGGCTTCTACTCAAAAATGGATATCTGCTAAAAATGAGGTTTGATGTAATAAAAATATCAGATTGAAAATATATCTATTAATTACTTAGGAAAATAAAAATATATATAAATAATACCAGTTGGTAATTGGTAGAGATAATTCCAAGGAGGACATTAATCTAAAGAGAGCTCAATGTAAGTTACAGAGTAATATAATAGTAATAAGTAAAGACAATCCTTAAAAATTCATTTTGGTTAAAAGTATACATAGGGATATCTGCTAGGAGTTGGAATCAGAGACTTTATAATCACTGGTTTCTTTACGATATCAAACTGCTCTATCCAAATATTATTGGAAACTGAAAGATGAAGGCATCACCCCACAAATTAAATGGGGTATCATCTCTCAGTCTCAGACTACCAACAGTTTTCAGGACAGATGCAATCTATATATTCAAGAGAAAATTATAATGATTAAATATAAAAATGCTGACCAATTATTGAATCAAAGAAACAAACTTATTTTCAAGGGTATACACAAAAACATTTAAAATTCCCTAAAAATACTGATTTTAGGGAATATACACTTAAAGGACTGATTCTATTTTATATGGGTACAAACATGTATGCATACATGTAGGTACATATTTGTATATAATTATTTATCTGATTTTTCTTGCCTACAACAGTCATAATTTGAAATTATTAAATATTTTTATATTAATTTTTGATATTATCTTTATTTTTTTTTTTATTCTTTATCTCATGATTTATTTATCTAATTTATTTTTATATTATTTAAATTTTTTACTTCATTTAGTATACTTTATTTTATTGGTGTCTGATATTATTAATTTAAAATTGTGATGATTATAATGCAATGATGAGTTTTTTGATCTGATCACCCTCCTCTTTTACTCTTGTTCAGCCCTTTAAGGAAAAATTTATTTCTAGGTCAACCTATTTGTTCATATTTAATTCTTCCTTCTTTCCTTTGTTTTCTATTCCTCTGTCTGTCACTTTCTCCTTTTCTCTCCCCCTCTCTTTCCTCTCTCTTTCCATCCCTCTCTTATCTCCCCCTCTCTTTCCACCCCTCTCTCTTTCCCACCTCTTCCTCTCCCCTCCCTTCTGTCCTCCCTTTCCCTCTCTCTGTTTCCCTCACCTCTCTTTTCCCCTCGCCTCTCTCTTCCCCTCTCTCTTTCTCTTCTTCCAAAATTTAATAATATAATTTTTTTTCCTTTTCCTTTCTTTTTTCTTCTCTATTATCCTTTTGTCTGGACAAATTGATTTCATTTCTAAAAAAAAAAAAAAAAAAAAAAAAAAAGTCTGTAAAGATGAATGTTTGAATATATTCACAAAATAATTTATAACCAAAATTTTAAGGATTGTCTTTACTTTCATATATATATATATATATATATATATATATATATATATATATATATATATATAAAAGTTGGTTAACTGTTCACTGTGTCATGCTAGACAATTTTTCTCTCCAGAATTTATCTTATATATTTATAAGTCTACCATTCATCCATGCTGGCACATATTGTGTGGTACTCCTGATATATATTTAGCGATTCTTGATAAATCCAAAGGAAAATATGCAATGCTACTGGTCCTGACCTAGTATCTAGATGTCAATCATAATATAGCTTCCTCCTGCCTTTTTCTGTAAATACGTTTATGGTAATTGTTTCAATGACCTTTCTGCCATGTTGCGTAGACTTTATGAATTTAAGTGCAGTACTAGATTGGCGGAAAGGTCTCATCAATTTACAGTTCAATTGGCTAGATGCAGCTGTAATTTCTATTCTAACAGTTTTTTCTTTTCACTTCTTGCTTGCGGAACTCTCTTCTGGTTTCTTGCTTTCCAGTCAACTTTGATCTTCAAAAATAAAAATGCAACGTCAATCGTTATCTTCTGTCTTCTTGATTACTCTTTTATTGTTCTTGCTCCTTAATAATGTTTTTCTTTTTCTTATTCTTTTGCACTCAGTCACCCCCTATGTCATAGTGACTTTTACTGCCTTATATGTGGTGAAATGATTAAAAAAAAAAAAAAAAAATAAAATGTATGTAAAACAAATTGATTTTTGTTTTTTTATTTTATTTATATTTAGTTATCAAGTAATTATAGCTTCAAGATGAAAAAAAAAAAAAAAAAAGCATTGCTATTTTCTTGGAAGATATGTACCACATGATTCATAGTTGTAGGAGATTTTTTGCCAGCTAAAATAAGAAATACTTTTTAAATGATGTTTCTTGCTTTACCATGCATCAAAGAAACAAAATAAAAATAACGTTTGAAAAATAATTGTGGATATATGCAAATGAGGGAGTGGATGTTCTCTGAAATTCTTTGGAAATGGTAGTAACGTTAGTCCCATCTCTATCACCAACATTGTTTTACTCTCTCTTTCTATATATATATATATATATATATATATATATATATATATAAGGTTGGTGCAAAAATAATGTCGTTTTCTCACATATGTTACTATGTGAGAAAACGACATTATTTTTGCACCAACCTAATATATATGTGAGTGTGTGTGTGTTTAAATAGGTGATGAAGTTTACTGGGGTGGTGAGGGACAGAGGAGGGTAAGAACTTCATTTGCCAGTTGTATGATGTACCTACCCATATGTCATGTCTGGGAGGCTGGTGCGTTTCCTCAGGAGAAAAGTTTCTTCCTGTATTTTCATAGCATCTTACAATTGCCACCCCAACTCTCTTACCTGTAGCAAAGATTTGTTCTTTTATAGGCGGGTAGATATGTAGGTCAGGTTTTTGATTTTTTTTTTTTTTTTGTTCCATAACCAACCTTAAAAAGAAAAAATAAATTATAATTGATGACGATTATAATAGATAAGAATAAGATAAACGTGTGAAATTAAAAAGGGTGGAGCTAGTTGCCAGGGGAGAGCAAGTAAAATCATAATCAGAGAGACAGAGAAAATACTTTTCGTTTAGAAAAATGTTATTTCGGAATAAAATTATTTCTGCTTGGATTTCCTTCTCAAAGAATCACATCACTGGAATAATTGTCATAATTTAAAAATAATTGAAGCTGGATTTCCTGGATCATTGCCATCTGTCTCTATGAGTTTGTATAAATTCCAACGGAATCAAAAGTATCGTCAGGTTTGTAAGGACATATTTTTCATTTAGATATTTATTTTGTTTTGAGCCTTTTTTTTTTTTTTTTTTCTTTCAAAATAGTTAGGTATTTGTTTATTTATAAATAATATAGATCTTATTGATGACTCAGGTAGCAAAACTAAAAAGTAACAGACTTTTAGAAAGTAAATGGATTTTAAATTTTACATATTTTTTTTAAAAAAAAGAAGAAATTATCTCAACTGGTGCAAAGTATTTTTACTTCGAATTTTTAGTCTTTAAAACTAAAACAAAAAAAAATCCTGTATTTTTTTCGGGGAGACCTAACCTAGGCTAAAAAAACCAATGCCGGTGTCAATTTCTTTGAAAATCCAATCATGTGTGCAATATGGTAGTTTAGGAAATAAAACAATACTACTTTTTTTTCCCTAACAGTTATGAAACATATGTAAGTTTTACTTTTGAGTGCAGTATCACAAACCAACGTCATATATCGTGTCAGAAAAATATGTACAGTATTTTCCAATAATTTAAGTAAGTTCTGCGCTGCGTGAGTAAATTTAGGATTTTACAAGAACAAAAAAGTGACAGCTTGCCTTTTTTTTTTTTTTTCTTTTTTTTTACGTGGGGGGGTGTTTTTGTGAGGAGTGAGAAATAAATATCTATGCTAAAAATTGATTTATTTACGGCACCCTTTTATTTTTATTTATTTATTTTATATTTATTTATTTTTATCTTTATTTATTCATTGGATTTTGGGGGGGCGGGGGTGCTAGCTGTGAGATTTTTTTCTGTCATGCAGACGATAGAAAAAAAAAAAAAAGCTCCTGAAGTTAAAAAAGAAGAAAAAACAACTATCAGAAAAACATAACCCCGGCTTCGTGAAACGTTGTCGTCATTTATAGATCGATGGATTGAAATATTGGTAGAAATCAA
>OZ010614.1:22000644-22008144 GCA_963932145.1 Acanthosepion lycidas
CTCATGGCAAAAGTTGTTTCCTCATAGATTCCTGGAACAAAAATGCTTTCCCCAATTCCTTGCCATGGTAAAAATTGTTTCTCCCACCTCGTCAAATCCTCCTCATGGCAAGAATTGTTCCTCTCACCAATTCCTTGTGGCGATAATTGTGGTGAGAATCATTGGCCCCAAGTCACTGCTGCAGTGAGAATCATTGGCCCCAAGTCACTGCTGCAGTGAGAATCATTGGCCCCAAGTCACTGCTGCAGTGAGAATCATTGGCCCCAAGTCACTGCTGCAGTGAGAATCATTGGCCCCAAGTCACTGCTGCAGTGAGAATCATTGGCCCCAAGTCACTGCTGCAGTGAGAATCATTGGCCCCAAGTCACTGCTGCAGTGAGAATCATTGGCCCCAAGTCACTGCTGCAGTGAGAATCATTGGCCCCAAGTCACTGCTGCAGTGAGAATCATTGGCCCCAAGTCACTGCTGCAGTGAGAATCATTGGCCCCAAGTCACTGCTGCAGTGAGAATCATTGGCCCCAAGTCACTGCTGCAGTGAGAATCATTGGCCCCAAGTCACTGCTGCAGTGAGAATCATTGGCCCCAAGTCACTGCTGCAGTGAGAATCATTGGCCCCAAGTCACTGCTGCAGTGAGAATCATTGGCCCCAAGTCACTGCTGCAGTGAGAATCATTGGCCCCAAGTCACTGCTGCAGTGAGAATCATTGGCCCCAAGTCACTGCTGCAGTGAGAATCATTGGCCCCAAGTCACTGCTGCAGTGAGAATCATTTCACACAATTCCTTGTTGCAGCATTTCCTGACATGGGAAGAATCATTGGCTACAATTCCTTGTCTTGGCAAGATTGTTTCTCCCAATTCCTTGTTGCAGCAAGAAATAGTTTCACCCCAATTCCCCGCCATGACAAGAAAAGGTTTTGCTCCAATTCTCTGCTGCAGCGAGAAAAGGTTTCACCTCAATTGCTCGCCATGTCAAGAAAAGTTGCCTTCTGTGGCGAAAAAACATTTTGCTCCAACTCCCAAATCAAAAAATGTTTTAGTAAAAAAGTAAAAAAAAACAAAAAGAAAATATACTATGTGTCTGAAAGTACAGCTTTGAGTCTTGCACCAAACTTAGAAGTGTGTATTCAACATGTTCTCTAAAAAAAAAAAAAAAAAAAAAAATAGATGTTTTACATTATAAAATGTTTTATTTCCTAAACCCAATGTTCTGACAGTGTTTAGAAATTAAAACAATTTTTATTGCTATAAAAAAAAAAAAAAAATACATGTTCAGACAAAAAAAAAGATCTTTTATAATGGCTAATAGTTTAACTGGAAACACTTGAATCCAAAGATCATTTGGATAGATCTTAAACACACTCAGTCGAAAAAGGAAATCTCTAGTATGAATGCAACAAAAATATAATAAAAAGCTTAACTACAGTCGGTCAGTCTTCAATGAAACCTTTATAAAAGAGGGATTGCTGCCCAAATACACACAAACACAAATATATATATTTCAATGATATCCTACACATGTGCAAATACAGACATACACACAGAATGAAGAAAAAAATCATTCTTGCACCAATAAAAAATGCTCAAATTATTTTTTAACAATATAAAAATAATGAACATCAGCAGTCAGTTGCTGATACCTCCTGATGACTGGATGGAATATTACAAAAAGTTTTTGTGGATAAAACTCTGTAGTCGGGGTCCTTCCTATAACCTCAATCAGCTAAGTGATAAATTTCATATTAGCATTTATCTATATACATGTGGCAAGGTAGAGTAATGGATAGCAGCTTGGATTGAGGAATTGGAGAGCCAAGTTCAAATTCCAGTCAAATCCATTACATTCACTTACATGTAATTATACCCTTGAGAAAGGTATTAATCCTCTTCTTCTCTCTCTAGCTATGGGTATATAGCAGGACAAGACTGGGTTCTATAGCCTTGGATGGCAACTGATCTTTGAATTCAAAACCTGTGGAGGATTATTTTGGGGACATTGTGGCATGTATGCATCAGGTCTCTGTATTCGACCCTTCACAAAGCCTTCACCACTATAATCAAATCATATGTGCTGGTGTCTGGCTGTCACTTCCTAGGAACTGAGCTACTTTACCCACATATGTTAAATATGATGGGAGAGTCCATCAAAGATATATATATATATATATATATATATATATAGTAGTCATAGCTTATTTTGATTTCTTTTGTGCTTTTTGATGCAAAAAGGTAATAATGTCTTATTTATTTTCTTTGACTGCTAATTGACTTACTGTATATATTTGTGTATAAGCCATTTATTGTGTGAACACTGAATTTTTTGCATGAATTTCAACCCCTTCGGAAAATATATGTATGTAGTACACCCAGTCACTACAAAGGAATGATTTTTTTAACCTCTTCAAATAAATACCAGTATATTGTGTGACCCTTTAATTTTTTATGTGAGAAACTGATCATAAAAACTTTCACTATTCTTGAGTATGGTTCTAGGACAGTTGCATACCAAAACAATTGTGTCCTGTCCAATTGCATACCATGACATTCGTGTCCTGCCCAATGGTGTACCATGACATTTGTGTCTTGCCCAATGGTGTACCATGACATTTGTGTCCTGTCCAATTGCATACCAGGACATTTTTGTCCCTAGGTAATTGCATACCTCTGATAATTTTTCTTTACTTTTGTTTCAAATGCAATGGCAGATTAAGGTTTGCAAGATTGCGCTACACCAGTATGTTTTTCTTTGATTGATATTTTTCTTATGACAGTGGTAGCTGTAACGTTCCTCGTTTGCAAATATTTTTCCACCAGTGTTTGATTTTCAGAACTTAGCCACAGGTTCCATATAGAAATATAATCTATAAAATCCAGAATCTATTTAATGTTTGTGGTACACATGGGTGGAGTGAACTTAAACTGCAAGATTAATTTTCTCTTGCTTTAAAAAATGAAATTGTTCTCTCTCTCTGTTTTTTTTTTTTTTTTTTATATGGTAACTACCTTTCTGCTTGTTTAGTATAATTAAAAGTATTGGTGTGTAAATTTCTATATTAAACAACACTTTAAAAAAATGGTAACTTAAAAAAATTATTGGAGGTATGCAATTATCCAGGGATGTATTTTTCCGGTATGCAATTGTCTGGGACACAAATGTCCAGTATACAATTGTTCATCCATCACTTATACTTTCTACTCTTAGCTAACCATCAGTGTTGGACAGATTATAATCTGTCTGATACAAGATCTTCTTAGTTATCCTTTTTATGAATTCTGACTGTTGCTCTTTTGAGTTTTTTTTTTTTTTTTTTTGTTGAGTGGGTTGGCACCTAGTGAAAAGGCTGTAAGAACTTCTCAAATCAAACCTCCTCATTTCTTTCTTGAGCCAGGATTATCCACTGCATCAAAGCAGATCTCATTCAAATTCCTTTTTATAGACATTATTTAAATGGTGTTTTCATTCATAGCCATGAACAACCTTCAGGGATTGGTTTGATTGGATAACATAATAATTACATGTTTTTGTTTTTTTCTATTTCTTTCAAGCCTATGTTAATCAGTAACAAACATGGAACCATTTCATATCTGGCGTTTTTTTCTTTCTTTTTTTTTCTTTTTTTACTTCCTGTATATACTTTGTGTTGAACAAAATGGCTTCATTTGGCTGGCCAAACATGTGTTCATTTATGACTATATCTAAGAATACCTACAATCTAAAAATAAGAACATATTGAATCAGCCGGAACAGAGTGGTAGTTACTATGTCACAGATGCAGATTTTGAAATAAGTAAATTATTTTGTGACTTTTTTATCTATCTTTTTATCTATAGAATTTTGATACCACAAGAATTTTTTTTCTTTTTAATCATTTCACAGTTGTGGCCTGGTTAGGGCCAGAATTAAAGATGCAAGAAAGGAATTGAGTTAAACAAATATATTAACAGGAAACAGTTATGCCAACATATACAGACAAATGTTACAGCAAGAATGTTCAGTCCGACTCTGAGCTGACTGCTAGAAACTTCACTCTCCAAAAGGCAGTACCTGCTCCTATTTATAGCTGGGAGAGTCCATGGGTGCATGGGTAAATTACCATAACACACACCAAGCAAGGCAATAATGACATTAGGACATGGGATTAGAGTGAGTGAAAGAGAAGACTTGAGTGAGGAAAGGACAAAAAAGGAGTAGGGTTCACAAGGATGGCATTTGAAGTTGTATTTAAATTTTGAAAGATTGTAGGTGGCAGGGAAGCAAGAAATTGAAATGGAGTTCCACAGGTGAGAAGTACGAGAAAAGAAACTGATATAATAGAAGAAACGTTGCATCTAGCTATTCCAACATTAAAATAATGAAACTTAATTGCCAATTTAGTAGTATGCTTAAATTTATGTAGTCAAGGCACTTAGTGGGGTAAAAAGCTCATCAGAAGAGTTGCCATGGAAATGAGAAATATTGCATTGCATTAGTTTTAATACAATTATATTAGCTTATAGAATGTAAGTATAAAATTATTCTTGTAGATAAATAATCTGATAAATAAACAATATTTAATATTTTTGTTGCAAATTCTCAAGAACAAAAAAAAAATCTGTCTATATTTTTGAGATGAGATATTGTAATTATTTACATTGTTTGGACTGTTGTCCTCATCTTTATTTCCATATCACTAATTTTTTGGCCATTGTACACTCTGGCCTTCTTCAGGTGATTGGAATTTCAAACTGAACCTTTTATTTCATCCGCTGGGGTAGATTTTTCTAGTTCCACATGCTATGCCTCTTCCGGATGTTTCAGTAGTCTCCCTTTAACTCAATTCTTCAAGTTTTTGTTCACCACTGCAATAACTTGACCTAAAGAGTTGTAAATTCAATATCTGGCTACTTCAGGGGTGGACAAAAACTTGGAGAGTTGTGTTAAACATCTGGAAGAGGCATGACACATGAAACTAGAACAATCTACCCTAGTGGATGTTCTAATCATCCGAAGAAGGCCGGAATGTACAACAGCTGAAATGTTGTGAATATGGCAATAATGTTGAGGACAACAGTCCAAACAATGTAAAAAAAAAAAAAAAAAGGAAAGAAAAATGTATAAATTCACTTTTTTCATGTTTAAGTTTTATTACAATTCTAATCATCACTTTTTAAAACAATATGCATTGTTGAAGAGTGAAGATAGTTAAAATAATAGTAGTGTCAAGGGAAAAACTGTCCTTTTGAGATGCTGTTTTTTTTGTTTTTTTTTTGCAGACATGACTGCCCAAGTTTGTCAGTTTTGTATTGCATTCTTATCAAAAGAAAAATAATTTTAACTATGCTCTTATAGTAAATAAAAACTTTTATCTGTGCTTCCTTGAAGCAAGAATTTTTAATTGCTTTCTCACAGCAGTAGACGCCTTAATTTTGCTTACCTTGTCCCTCCAGCCATCTTACAGGAAAGGGCCAAAATTTTCCTTTATTTGATCTTCAGCAATTTCTGGAGCCTGTAACCAGTTGGTGTTCTTTTTTCTCGGTTTTTCAGGTGTTTTCCGCATGTCATTTTAGGACAGCTCCTTGGTCTTTTGCAGTTGCGAGGTATTTGGTTTACAGTAAATTTGGCTGGTTGACTGTCAGATAGTTGCAGTATATTGGCTAGTGAACTGTATCCACCTATCTGCCACTATTACACTAAAGTTTCTGGAATTTGCATGTCTTAGCACTTCCTCGTTTCTATCTCTCCAAGACATCTTTAGGATTAGGTGAAGGCAAACACATAAATGTGTAAAATATATATATATATATATATATATGTGTATCTCCAAATGTAAAAGAATGAAGAATAAAATTGAAAGTTTAAAACATTAAACAAGGCCCAATACAAGAGTAGAGCAATAGATATTTATTATACATTGTTACATTAGAATATGTAAGTAATTACTACAAAATTGTACATTTTGTTTCAACATTTAAATAACACATCCCTTCAAGTAGTTAACAATGTTCCTATATAATGCTGTGTGTGTGTGTGTATGTATATATATATATATATATAATAGCTTGCCACTCATATTCGAGGATACGCGTCTACTAGGATGGCTAGCTAATCCCTATATGTAAGTAATTACTACAAAATTGTACATTTTGTTTCAACATTTAAATAACACATCCCTTCAAGTAGTTAACAATGTTCCTATATAATGCTGTGTGTGTGTGTATGTATATATATATATATATATATATATATATAATAGCTTGCCACTCATATTCGAGGATACACGTCTACTAGGATGGCTAGCTAATCCCTATATGTAAGTAATTACTACAAAATTGTACATTTTGTTTCAACATTTAAATAACACATCCCTTCAAGTAGTTAACAATGTTCCTATATAATGCTGTGTGTGTGTGTGTATGTATATATATATATATATATAATAGCTTGCCACTCATATTCGAGGATACACGTCTACTAGGATGGCTAGCTAATCCCTATTGTTGACGTTTGCTCAGGCACATTTGTGTTTGTTCAACACCCACAGACTCCACCTGTGGTTTATGCTGCAACTATGCTGAGCAGACCTTAGTTACAGTTTTTGGAAGAGAGCGTGTTATCTAGTGTGATCAACAATTTGGACAGGGCCATTACACTCAAACCCTCGGCTATGATGACTTGTGACTTTCGGCTAGCACAGCTATTAACAGCTCCTAAGTGTTCGATCTACCCATTCACT
The DNA here is from genome assembly GCA_963932145.1 of Acanthosepion lycidas. NCBI lineage: Eukaryota > Metazoa > Mollusca > Cephalopoda > Sepiida > Sepiidae > Acanthosepion > Acanthosepion lycidas. The sequence continues at coordinate 22,007,357 of OZ010614.1, forward strand.
CAGGAGGCTTGTTTCAACTCATCTTACGGTTTTCAGGCACTTTCCAAATGTGTCACACACTGGGATCACCCCCTCCAGACTGATAGCATCAGGAAGTCTACTTCCTGACAAATCAACTGTGGTCAGATTCGAACCCAGGTCTCATGATCAGAAAGTGAATGTTCTAACCACTTGGCCATGCACCAATATATATATATATATATATATATATATATATATATATATATTTATTTTATATTATTTGGACTCTTGTCCTCATCTTTGTTGCCATATTTCGGCCTTTGTATGCTCCGGTCTTCTTCAGGTGGTTGGAATGTCGAACTGAACCCTTTATTTTGCTCACTGGGGGTAGACTGTTCTAGTTCCACATGCCATGTCTAATGAATGTCAGTTATCTCCTGTTAATTCCCCTCTCCAAGTTCTCCAACGCCTTAACCAGGACACATGGCACAGTGGATAAAGGCGTTAGTTAGATCCAGTGACAAAACCCAAAGATTGTGAGTTCAACACTTGGTTAAGGCGGTGGAGACTTGGAGAGGGGAATTAACAGGAGATAACTGATAACTGACATTCATTAAACATGGCACGTGGGACTAGAACAGTCTACCTCAGTGAGCGAAATAAAGGGTTCAGTTCGACATTCCAATCACCTGAAGAAGGCCCGAGCGCACAATGGCCAAAACGTTGTAATAAATAATGCGACAAAAATTAGGACAATAGACCGAATAATGTAAATGGTGTACTTAATACCTCATCTCAGAAATATAGACATATATATATATAATAGT
>OZ010614.1:22013144-22053144 GCA_963932145.1 Acanthosepion lycidas
TGAGTTGCCCTCATACAAAATTCAACATTAAATAACCCAACAAGGTTTAAGATGTCATAAAATCAACCAGCCAACAATTGAGGCTAATTTCATTGGCCATTACTATTAAATAGTGAGTTTGATCCTCACTAGGTGTGCCATGGGCAAATTTGGCATTAAATAACCCAACAAGTGTTGACATGTTGTAAAATCAACCAACGTAGCCTAAAGTACTTGTCATTAAAATATTGATTTTTAGCAAATCATTCACATTGGGAATTTTTAGCACTGCCACATATATTGTGTGCATTTTCCAAAATTCTAATTTCTTGCACAGTTTCAAGCAGATATTCAAACAATGTTGTCAATTTGGCCTCCTACACCATTATTTGTCTGGGTAACAAAAAAAAAATAATTGTTTCCTTGTGGAATAAATATTTAGTTAAGTTTTTTCCAATTCAGATTTGGAATCTGCTTACACCTTTTGCACTTTTTGACCCTTTAAATGAATAAATGTTGCCTTGTTTATTAAGACCTCATCATTACATATTAAGAAAAATTCTGACCTCTCTTCATTGGAACTGATTTTCTCAAACAAGTAGCATGGATGGTCTGATAGAAAGTGGCTCAGAATGAGAGGCAGGAGAGCTAAGTTCAAATTTAATTTGTGTTTTTTATATTCACTTACATGCAAATACTTTTGGGAAAGGTCCATTTCCTTATCCAGCTATGTGTTAATAGTAGGGCTTGTATCTGGAAAAAAAACATGGTTGTTTTTTGAAAAATTGTTAATGCAGTATTCATTTGCAAAAGATAATTATTCTTAAAAATATCTTTCAGCTTTAAAATACTGTTTCCAAACCCCAAACCGAGAGTCATGGTGGTATGCCTGCAAAGCCTACATGACTGACCAGATGGTCAAGGTGGTATGCCTGCAAGGCCTACACAATCCCTACCCCCGGAAGGGTCAAGGTGGTATGTCTGCAAGGCTTACACTACCCTCCAGTGGGTCGTTTTCCAATTTCTTTTTGCATCCTGGGTAAGACAATAAACTGCATCCAATAGCAAGGCCTCTGATCAGAAGAATTTGAGAAACGTGGAACCACCTCTTAATTGTTGGTGTTCCCTGGTCCATCCTGACCCGGGGTGGTAGCACCTGTTAGGGTCACAACTATGGGCAAATTGGTAATCCCAAATTAGTGTCAAAACACTATGAAAGTGTAAAAATAGGTTTTAATACCTGCAATACATACCAGCAATTAATTTTTGAAGAAAAAAATATTATCAGCAATAAAAATCTTGTTGGCATTAAATAACACATTGAGGTTGAAATGCTGTAAAGCAAACAAAACCATTTTTTTTTCTATGGGGATTATTCAGAGTTGGATGCTATGATTGATTGCTTAAGAGATCATCGTACACCAGAACCAAATTTTTTTTCTGAACAAATTTAAATGTTTTTGATATTTTTTTTTGTCTTTCATTTCGTTTTCCTTTTGTAATTTCTGTTGTTGTTTTTTGGGGTCATTTTATTTATTTTTACATACACAGTTTTACAATGCTTTCATGTGGTTTGTGTGAGACTATGGGTTGTAAAGTGGACTGAGATACTAAATGATACACCAGTGGGTAATAAATACTACCTATGATATCCTTGCCTGATATGTGAAAAAATGTTAAAACACAGTCACTTGTACCAAAATTAAGACAGTGTTGGGATCCTGGGACAACAAGGGAAATTAGGAAGCCAATGTGTTAAATAACCCACAAAGTGCTGATAAGCTGTAAAAAAAAAAAAACAACAACAACAAAGCAAATAAAGAAATATCCGATTCCACGTTAGTCTGATATGCATTTACTTTCACATTAGTTCCCTTGCGAAAGGTATGAAACTCTCTGCTATTATTGACTCTGAGCTAAATAACAGGATAGAATGGTGTGGCAACAACTCTAAGAAAATGAAAGCTCTGAATTCCAAACCATGGAGAATGCAGTGGGAAAACAACAGTACTATTGTTCTGAAGAAGTCTTAAGAATTTACAGATAAGATGAAACTGTGTTGAGACATGATTGCCTACATCTTGAATGACAATGTGTCAAAAAATAGTTATTAAATGGACTGTCTCAGAAATCAGTCTCTGTTGTTTATTCTTGAAGTCGGTTTAGAAAAGACAACTTGAAAACCTATCGCACAGCATTTATATAACTTTGTAATTAAATAAATTTAATTTGAAAATATTTTATTTTCCCAAACCTTGATTTTTATATTAAATTGTCAATTATATCTTTTCAGAATCTCCATTTGTATGAGGAACAGGAAGAGTTGGAGGCCATTATTAAACAAGCAGCCAAGGAACGCTTGCAGCTGGAGAAACAGTTGGTCAAAGCTAAAATGGCTGGTCAAACTCAGGTAAGTTTTGGTCTCATATTTAATGATAGTTCTTCACTAGAACTTTTTTTTTATTTTCCTGTATCAAATCACTATGTTTGCATTTTATTTTGACACATTTCACCTCTGTACAATTCTTAGTGATTTGTTTCTTGATATTTATATTGAATTTTTTTAACTGTTAACATTTTTCAAATTGAGCACCAACTTTTTAAGTAGGAGGTTTACCAGAGGGATGATTTTTTCTTGATGTTTTTCAGTTGTTTTGGAAATGCTTGTACAGAGTAAAATGTTAAAAAAAAAAAAAAAAAAAATGTTTAATATCCAACTGGGTGTTATAAATTCCATCTTGCAGATTTTGTTCAGATATTGCATATCAGTTGTTCATCGCACACACACACACACACACACACACACACACACACACGTGCGTGCGTATATATAATTGTGTGTGTGTGTGTATATATATATATATATATATATAATTGTGTGTGTGTGTATATATATATATATATATATATATATACACACACACATATATATATATATATATATATATATATATATATATATATATATATAAAAGGAAGAGATTACAGTGGTTCCAGTGAGAGAAAAGTGTGTATATTAAAAAGAAGAGAGAAGCCACAAACGTTTTTGGCTGTAATGTGGATTTTTAAAAAAAAATATTATGCTTTATTTTCCATAATTTTGCTACACGAGTTTCTGATCTCATGACTGTCATCAGGCAAATGGTGGAGATTTTCACAGATTAAAAATAATTAATTTTTTTCTACTTTGTTTTTCGATGTTAAATATTTTCGATATGCGACACTCTTTTTTTGTGTTAATAATCCAAATATCTTTAAAGACACTTGTTAATATAATTAATCATCTGTTTCTTTAAGATTTACTAGTTAGTGGCTCAGAACAAAAAATTTGGAGGGGTTAGTTCAAATTCCAGTCAGGTTCATGACATTAACTGATGCACAAATACCCTTGTAAATCTGTCTCCTTCCTCCAAATATATGTTAAATAGTAGGACTTGTATCTGGAAAAATCATTAATCTCAAAGAAATTGTTAATGCAATATTACCTCACCAAAATGGAAAAAAAAAAATGACGAAATAGAATTATTCTCAGAATCCAAAATGTTTTGACCTCAAATAAAGCACAATGGAGATTGATAAGCTGTATAAAAAAAAAAAAAAAAAAAAAACAAGTCAATCAAACATTATTAATTATTTGTATTATTTGCATGCTGACTGTTGTCCTCATCTTTTGCTATTATCACATTTCTGTTGTTGTGTTCTCTGGCTTTCTTCAGGGAATTTCAAACTGAATGCTTTATTTAATCTGGGGGTGGGTGGGTCAGATTGTTCTCATTCCATTGCCCATGTCTAGGTACATCTCATCTAGCTCTGTTTCTGCTGTGTTCAAGTACATACTGCCCAGCCCATAAACTGAACTTGCAATACTCCTCAGCAGGCAGGTTTTTTGTTTAAGACTGCATGATCTCGACATCTTCTTTAGGGTGGTGGTGGGGGGGGACTTGAAAAATTAGCAAGATAATGGTTGCATACTTTGCATACATGATTAGGTTTTTCTGTCTGAGATTTCATGTTGACAGGAATTTCTTGCTATCTTGAAAGCTGGCTTGGTTTATATATTTTTTGTTTTCGACAGGGGAGGATGATGGGTCTATATCTTTTTTTTGCCTTTTGCTTCTGGGTAGTTCAGATTACCAAAGATTTTTTGCAACAAAAAAAATAAAAAAAATATATATATATATATATAAAAGAGACTCAAACTTTTTTTTATAACTTGAGTGGACCTGGAAGAAGTATTGCTACCAGAAATTATTCAACTTCTTATTCAAACTTTTTTTTTCACAAGGAGAAATGATTTAATTTGCTCCAAACCCAAATGTCGAATGCTATTAACGTAGTCTTTTCTAGAGAAAAGAATAGAATATTTTTTTCCTTCCTCTGTGTTAAAATGTTTCAACACTTGTATTTCTTGAAGGTTTATGTTAATGTTATCTTCATCTTGAGGGGACCTTTTTCTTTGGGATATTAATGTTAACACATTGTTGCACTGACTTCCCTCCACAGTGTGAAATTCTTTATAGAAGTGTCGGTCTTAGTTTGTTCTCTATTTCTGTTCTAACATGCTTTACTTCTCAGCCAAGACTTCACTAACATTATTCAGCTACCAATTTTGAGAGACACACGCTAAACCCCAAAATTGTTAACAGGCATTGGACACAGTGCTAAAAGGCATCATCAAAAGACCAAAATTTAAAACCCCAGCAACTGGGTAAGCTCATGGTGGTGTTTTTCTTTTTATATTTCTGTATGCTTGTTAACGACTAGCTTTATTTTTTTTTTTTTTTTTTTTTTTTTTTGTTCCTTATAAGCTTGTCAGGATTTCCAACGGACCAAAATATTCCCTTAAAGTTTATTTCTTTTCTTCCTCAACATTTTGGATATATTACAATGTGTACTCTGTTATAACTGTATTTTCTTAACATTTTGCGATGTTTAGTCATAATCTTTTATTGTTTTTCCAACAAAAGTTGTTCTTAAAAACTATAGTCTACCGTTTTTTAAGCTGAGTCAAAAAGCAGTTGACTAATGGATTGCAGATCGGATTGAGGAATCAGAGATCCAAGTTCAAATTCTAGATCATTACATTCTCTTACATGTTAATACCCTTGGAAAAGTTATGAATCTAACTCTTCTCCCCTAGCTATGGCTAAATAGTAAGACGTACTGGGTTCTATAGCCTTGGGTGGCAACTGATTTAGGAGAAGGAAAACTCTGAATTCAAAACCATATGTAGCCCTTGTGAAGCACATGCTATGCAGCTAAGGAAAGGATTGTTTGTATTGACTAGATGATCCCAACTACAGTTGACTCAAAAAATAAGATACAACACCCAATTTTGTCTTTCATTTTCATAAAAAATTTTCTGTATTATATACAATACAGTAAGTAGTTATGTAGCATGTTACATTGCATATATACGTAAAAGTTAAAATAACACATTGTGTGTGTGTGTGTGTGTTTGTGTCTCTCTCTCTCTATATATATATATATATATATATATATATATATATATGGCGTTGTGCACACAGACACATGCACACATATATATATAGCAGTGTGCATATATACAGATATGTAGCATTGTGCATATATATATATATATATATATATATATATAACATTGTGCATATATATATATATATATAACATTGTGCATATATATATATATATATATAACATTGTGCATATATATATATATATATATATATATAACATTGTGCATATATATATATATATATATATATATAACATTGTGCATATATATATATATATATATATATATAACATTGTGCATATATATATATATATATATATATATATAACATTGTGCATATATATATATATATATATAACATTGTGCATATATATATATATATATATATATATATAACATTGTGCATATATATATATATATATATATAACATTGTGCATATATATATATATATATAACATTGTGCATATATATATATATATATAACATTGTGCATATATATATATATATATAACATTGTGCATATATATATATATATATAACATTGTGCATATATATATATATAACATTGTGCATATATATATATATATATAACATTGTGCACATATATATATATATAACATTGTGCACATATATATATATATATATATATATATATATATATATATTTATATATAACATTGTGCATGCATATATATATATATATATATATATATATAACATTGTGCATATAAAGCACATATGACTTTATACACCACTCATCCATAATACATTCTGTTTTGACACAAGTATATACTCATCATTCTTTTGAACATTTATACCTATACTCATGGTAATTTTTTTTATCAAATTTATCCCAAGGAAGGCAATAAAGTCACTAAGACACAAGGGGTTAGTAGATGTAAAAGAATTGGAAAACAGGACCATTATTGAGGAGTCAGAACAATAGGAGAGTAATCTGTAGAACAGGAGTTAATGATTGGCATTTTATTTAAATTTTTGAAGAACCATCTTGGCTAGAAAGCAAGAAATTTAAAGAGATGTTAGAAAAGAGACTGTTATCATAAAACTGTTACATCCAGCCAATTCAATTTCAAATTACTGACATGAAGTGGAGAGACTATATTAAATCCATTGCTAGGTTAACTGCTAATTATGTTCATTCATTGTGTCATGCTAAACAATATTTCTCTCCAGAATCTGTCTTAGATATCTATGAGTCTACCATTCATCCATGCTTAAAATATTTCTTCCACGTATAGTTCGATGCTTTTTGTACATATCGAGTATCCTTGACAAAATCCAAAGAAGAATTGGCAATATTACTGGTCCTGATCTGGTATCTAGGTTTCAGTCACTTTCCCACTGCTGTAAAGTTGCTTCCCTGTGTCTTTTCCATAAATACTTACATGGTAACTGTTCAAATGAGCTATTAGCTATGGTACGTAGACTTTATGAATTTAAGCACAGTAATAGACTCGCAACAAAGTCTTACCAGTTTACAGATGGGTTGGCTAAATGTTACCATTAATTCTATGCCAACAGTTTCTTTTCTCACATTTCTCGCTTGTGGAACTCCATTCCGGCTCCATGCTTTCCGGTTAACTTTAATCTGCAAAAATTTAAATGCAATGTCAATCATTATTTATTGTTACTGATTACTCTTCTTTTGTTCTTGCTCATTAGTATTGTTTCTGTTTTCTACTTCTTCTACAACCTACTACTTGTATGTGGAACAAAATTGATTTGGAATTTGTCTGGGAATGACTTTGTATTGATGGGAATTTCTCTGGATTACTTTTATGATGGCAATGTATTAATAATAATAATACATTGGAAAGTGGTAAGAAGAGATTGCCATTGTTCAGGTATGATATGTATACTTCAATGTCTGGCAAATGATGATAAAAAAAAAGAATACAATATTGATGCTTCATGATATCATAAACGAGTTATACAAATTATAAATTTCTGATAATAAAGAAAATGTGTTTGTCATCATTTTCCAAGAACATTTTTGTTTTTATCAAAATTAAAGTGAAAGAGTTAATTTGGAGAAATGAAATTTGAAGAAGAAAAAATTCTCATTTTCTATTGACTCCGAAATGAAAAATAAAAATTTCGGATTGAAATGTGTCACACCAAGAATAAAGGTAAAAATGAGATTAGAATTTCTCAGTATATTAAATCTGATAGCAAACCCTTAGCTTTGAATGAGCTTCTGAAATTTTATTAAATACATGACAAATTTGAATTTTAAAAAAAGCAGTAATTTATACTTACCAACAAATAGTGGAAATGAAAATGTGGATAAATTTCAAACCAAAAAAAATGAATATTTACAGAATATACTGATGAAGTTTGCAAAGGAAAAAAGGTCTATAAATAAATTCTATTTATTGATTAGATAAATAAATTCTATAGATTAGAGATAGATTTGGTGCTAAATTGTTTGATGTGATTTTGTAATTTAGGTACAGAATCCCTAAATTAGATTGAGTAAATCAGAGATTCTAAGTATTTTTTTAAAATCAATTTTCTAATCCTAAAAGCATTTTCTGATCTGTGTATGCACAAAAGGTGTTGGTCTCCTGAAACAAAAATGACTATGTTAACCCTGTTAACACCAAAGTGGTAGAATGGGTAACCTCCCTTGCACCTTTTGACTGCTTAAGGATTTTTAGCTGCCATGTTTAGGCTGCTTTACCTAAATGTGTACTGAGGAGCTAGCAATCATTAATAAATACATGTTTGATTAAAGTCTACAGATGGATATTTTCCCCCTATAATCTTTCCTGTGTCAGAACAATGTTTAATGATAAGTAGGGTAATAATGACAATGATAATAATACATTGATACTGTCAAGATTATTTTTAACTTTAAGCAAAGTAGTCACAGTATATGGTAAAAAGAAGGCTATGGGTTTGTGTATATCAAATCCTTTAACAATCTCTGTTTGATTGTTCATTTATCAGTACTTCAAAATTTGACTTGCTCCTGACAGATGAAGCAACAAAATTGTGGTTCTACAGAAAGATGCTGGGAATACCATAGACTGAACATGTGAGTCATGACAAAGTTCTAGAGAAAATGGCAACAAAAAAGGAGACTTAACATCAGGAAGAGAAAGTTGAAATTTCCAAGGTGCATAATTAGGAAAGTGGGCTTGGAAAAATGAAGACAAGAGGAAAACAATAAATATCTTGCCTATTGAGCTCCTTCCCCCACTCTTTGTCATCCCCCCCACTGTGTCATTCTCATCCCCCCACTCTGTCGCTCTCCTTCCCCCACCACTTTGTCGCTCTCCTTCCCCCACCACTTTGTCGCTCTCCTTCCCCCACCACTTTGTCGCTCTCCTTCCCCCACCACTTTGTCGCTCTACTTCCCCCACCACTTTGTCGCTCTCCTTCCCCCACCACTTTGTCGCTCTCCTTCCTCCCTGTGTCACCACTCCCCCCCACTGCTTTATCACTCTCTTTTTCTCCACCATTTTGTCTTACTCCTTCTCCATCTGTTTTGTCACTCTCTTTTTCTCCACCGCTTTGTCTTACTCCTTCTCCATCTGTTTTGTCACTCTCTTTGTCTCCACCATTTTGTCTTACTCCTTCTCCATCTGTTTTGTCACTCTCTTTGTCTCCACCATTTTGTCTTACTCCTTCTCCATCTGTTTTGTCACTCTCTTTGTCTCCACCGCTTTGTCTTACTCCTTCTCCATCTGTTTTGTCACTCTCTTTGTCTCCACCGCTTTGTCTTACTCCTTCTCCATCTGTTTTGTCACTCTCTTTGTCTCCACCGCTTTGTCTTACTCCTTCTCCATCTGTTTTGTCACTCTCTTTGTCTCCACCGCTTTGTCTTACTCCTTCTCCATCTGTTTTGTCACTCTCTTTGTCTCCACCGCTTTGTCTTACTCCTTCTCCATCTGTTTTGTCACTCTCTTTGTCTCCACCACTTTTACTTACTCCTTCACCATCTGTTTTGTCACTCTCTTTTTCTCCACCGCTTTGTCTTACTCCTTCTCCATTTGTTTTGTCACTCTCTTTGTCTCCACCGCTTTGTCTTACTCCTTCTCCATTTGTTTTGTCACTCTCTTTGTCTCCACCGCTTTGTCTTACTCCTTCACCATCTGTTTTGTCACTCTCTTTGTCTCCACCGCTTTGTCTTACTCCTTCTCCATCTGTTTTGTCACTCTCTTTGTCTCCACCGCTTTGTCTTACTCCTTCTCCATTTGTTTTGTCACTCTCTTTGTCTCCACCGCTTTGTCTTACTCCTTCACCATCTGTTTTGTCACTCTCTTTTTCTCCACCGCTTTGTCTTACTCCTTCTCCATCTGTTTTGTCACTCTCTTTGTCTCCACCACTTTGTCTTACTCCTTCTCCATCTGTTTTGTCACTCTCTTTGTCTCCACCGCTTTGTCTTACTCCTTCTCCATTTGTTTTGTCACTCTCTTTGTCTCCACCGCTTTGTCTTACTCCTTCACCATCTGTTTTGTCACTCTCTTTGTCTCCACCGCTTTGTCTTACTCCTTCACCATCTGTTTTGTCACTCTCTTTGTCTCCACCGCTTTGTCTTACTCCTTCACCATCTGTTTTGTCACTCTCTTTGTCTCCACCGCTTTGTCTTACTCCTTCTCCATCTGTTTTGTCACTCTCTTTGTCTCCACCACTTTGTCTTACTCCTTCACCATCTGTTTTGTCACTCTCTTTGTCTCCACCACTTTGTCTTACTCCTTCACCATCTGTTTTGTCACTCTCTTTTTCTCCACCGCTTTGTCTTACTCCTTCTCCATCTGTTTTGTCACTCTCTTTGTCTCCACCGCTTTGTCTTACTCCTTCTCCATCTGTTTTGTCACTCTCTTTGTCTCCACCGCTTTGTCTTACTCCTTCTCCATCTGTTTTGTCACTCTCTTTGTCTCCACCGCTTTGTCTTACTCCTTCTCCATTTGTTTTGTCACTCTCTTTGTCTCCACCGCTTTGTCTTACTCCTTCTCCATCTGTTTTGTCACTCTCTTTGTCTCCACCGCTTTGTCTTACTCCTTCTCCATCTGTTTTGTCACTCTCTTTGTCTCCACCGCTTTGTCTTACTCCTTCTCCATCTGTTTTGTCACTCTCTTTGTCTCCACCGCTTTGTCTTACTCCTTCTCCATCTGTTTTGTCACTCTCTTTGTCTCCACCACTTTGTCTTACTCCTTCACCATCTGTTTTGTCACTCTCTTTTTCTCCACCGCTTTGTCTTACTCCTTCTCCATTTGTTTTGTCACTCTCTTTGTCTCCACCGCTTTGTCTTACTCCTTCTCCATCTGTTTTGTCACTCTCTTTTTCTCCACCGCTTTGTCTTACTCCTTCTCCATCTGTTTTGTCACTCTCTTTGTCTCCACCGCTTTGTCTTACTCCTTCTCCATTTGTTTTGTCACTCTCTTTGTCTCCACCGCTTTGTCTTACTCCTTCTCCATCTGTTTTGTCACTCTCTTTGTCTCCACCACTTTGTCTTACTCCTTCACCATCTGTTTTGTCACTCTCTTTTTCTCCACCGCTTTGTCTTACTCCTTCTCCATCTGTTTTGTCACTCTCTTTTTCTCCACCGCTTTGTCTTACTCCTTCTCCATCTGTTTTGTCACTCTCTTTGTCTCCACCACTTTGTCTTACTCCTTCACCATCTGTTTTGTCACTCTCTTTTTCTCCACCGCTTTGTCTTACTCCTTCTCCATCTGTTTTGTCACTCTCTTTGTCTCCACCACTTTGTCTTACTCCTTCACCATCTGTTTTGTCACTCTCTTTTTCTCCACCACTTTGTCTTACTCCTTCACCATCTGTTTTGTCACTCTCTTTGTCTCCACCGCTTTGTCTTACTCCTTCTCCATTTGTTTTGTCACTCTCTTTGTCTCCACCGCTTTGTCTTACTCCTTCACCATCTGTTTTGTCACTCTCTTTTTCTCCACCATTTTGTCTTACTCCTTCTCCATCTGTTTTGTCACTCTCTTTGTCTCCACCACTTTGTCTTACTCCTTCTCCATCTGTTTTGTCACTCTCTTTGTCTCCACCACTTTGTCTTACTCCTTCTCCATTTGTTTTGTCACTCTCTTTGTCTCCACCGCTTTGTCTTACTCCTTCTCCATTTGTTTTGTCACTCTCTTTGTCTCCACCGCTTTGTCTTACTCCTTCACCATCTGTTTTGTCACTCTCTTTGTCTCCACCATTTTGTCTTACTCCTTCTCCATCTGTTTTGTCACTCTCTTTGTCTCCACCGCTTTGTCTTACTCCTTCTCCATTTGTTTTGTCACTCTCTTTGTCTCCACCGCTTTGTCTTACTCCTTTTCCATCTGTTTTGTCACTCTCTTTGTCTCCACCACTTTGTCTTACTCCTTCTCCATCTGTTTTGTCACTCTCTTTTTCTCCACCGCTTTGTCTTACTCCTTCTCCATCTGTTTTGTCACTCTCTTTTTCTCCACCGCTTTGTCTTACTCCTTCTCCATCTGTTTTGTCACTCTCTTTTTCTCCACCGCTTTGTCTTACTCCTTCTCCATCTGTTTTGTCACTCTCTTTTTCTCCACCGCTTTGTCTGACTCCTTCTCCATCTGTTTTGTCACTCTCTTTTTCTCCACCGCTTTGTCTTACTCCTTCTCCATCTGTTTTGTCACTCTCTTTTTCTCCACCGCTTTGTCTTACTCCTTCTCCATCTGTTTTGTCACTCTCTTTTTCTCCACCGCTTTGTCTTACTCCTTCTCCATCTGTTTTGTCACTCTCTTTTTCTCCACCGCTTTGTCTTACTCCTTCTCCATCTGTTTTGTCACTCTCTTTTTCTCCACCGCTTTGTCTTACTCCTTCTCCATCTGTTTTGTCACTCTCTTTTTCTCCACCGCTTTGTCTTGCTCCTTCTCCATCTGTTTTGTCACTCTCTTTTTCTCCACCGCTTTGTCTTACTCCTTCTCCATCTGTTTTGTCACTCTCTTTTTCTCCACCGCTTTGTCTTACTCCTTCTCCATCTGTTTTGTCACTCTCTTTTTCTCCACCGCTTTGTCTTACTCCTTCTCCATCTGTTTTGTCACTCTCTTTTTCTCCACCGCTTTGTCTTACTCCTTCTCCATCTGTTTTGTCACTCTCTTTTTCTCCACCGCTTTGTCTTACTCCTTCTCCATCTGTTTTGTCACTCTCTTTTTCTCCACCGCTTTGTCTTACTCCTTCTCCATCTGTTTTGTCACTCTCTTTTTCTCCACCGCTTTGTCTTACTCCTTCTCCATCTGTTTTGTCACTCTCTTTTTCTCCACCGCTTTGTCTTACTCCTTCTCCATCTGTTTTGTCACTCTCCTCATCTCTCCACTCTTTCTCACTCTCCTGTCCTCGCTTTGAGCTTGAGTAAATGTATGCTGGAACAAGGTTTAGGAGAAATAACAAAAAAAAAAAATTTATCAAGAGCTACAAAGGACAGGAAATTATGGAGAGCCATGATTGCTAACATGCAGAAAAGATATACATAAAAAAGAAGAAATTTTGAAGAAGGATGGTCCTTGCTCAGACCTACTGGTTTCATTTGCTTGAAGCCATTTTTAACCATTGGTCTGAGAAAGCAGTTGTATAAATAACCTATTCATATTTAAATGATTTAAATCACCAAGTTCTCCATTTTATTTCTGTGATAAATGTAATCATTCATGTTGAGTCTTGATTGACTGATTGAAAAATTATGAAATCTTGAGTTGACTTTTGGTAAGTATTGAACATTATTATATCTAATTTAATAATATATTGGATTAGAAATACATCTGTAAGATGACCACAGCCACATCATCAGTGATGTTGCCTTGGGATCCTCTGGTGTTTCAAGTTTATCCAACATGAGACTCCTTCACTCCGGTTAAGCTGCTGGTGGTGATCAAAGATCAACATGTGATTATTCAACAAGTCATGTGAAAATATCTATCATTGAATGCAATAGCTTTAAGAGATTTTGGAATCCTAAAAAACTACAAATTGTCTTTCCTCCAATCAAATTCATATGTGGGCACCACACCCCCACCCAAATTGGACAATACAAAATTTGTGCTTCCCCAATCCATAAATTGAGCAAACAAGTCCACGGGATAAAAGTCGTATAAAATGCCTTCTATTGAACGTTTATCAATTAAGCCATAGATATTCCAAGAGAAAAAGATCAAACGTAACACTGAGTTAGACAGGCTTTGAAACACCTATCGATCTAATTAATAAAATCTTATTTCAGGATAATGCTAGAAGATCTAGGAAAATAACGTGTTTAAAAAGAAAAATCTTTTCTAAGTAAAAATTTTTTATATTTATATATATATATATATATATATATATATATATATATATATATATATAGGCAGCTGGTTATGGTCTCAGGTGAGATAGAAAGTACTTGGAAAAATAAAAACTATTCGAAAGAATATTTTGGTATTTTTCTTAATCAATTTTCTAAGGCTACCAAGAAATGAATCCATGACTTTGAAAGGATCACAAAGAAAACTAATCGACATATGTCTAAATTATTTAACCAAACCTGTTTGAAAATATATATGTGTGTGTGTGTATTTAGACAGCAATCCTTCATTTATGTATGTTTCATTAAGAATGACAGACAAGATACGGTGGTTAAGCTTTTTATTCAATTTTTCTTTTGTTCACATAAGAGCTTTCTTTTTTGGACACAGAGTGTCTAGAAACTGTCCAAATGTTCTGTAGTTCTGAGCGCTTTCAGCTATAGTTTTAGCCATTATCAAGGATGATTTTATTTTTTCAGTTTAATTGACTGTGTGCGTTATGTGTATGCTTTTATTGTGTTATAGATATGTTTTATTTTCCAAACACGGTTAGCACATTGTGGCCTAGTTCGTAGTTAATATTGTTGAGAGTTGGCTTTTTCTTTTTTTATTATTAGGGCTTCCATTATTTTTAATCTTTTTTTTACAGGTGGATGAGGTTATTATGTTTGTGTTTTCTACTAGTATGCTTTGAATAGAGTCTGGGAGGTTTGTGCATGTGTGTGTTTAAATGGCTTCTAATAGAGCTCTTGTAAGATAGGTGTAATGTAAAGCATCTGGATAGGCAAGTAGTTGTGTGACCAATGTAATTATTTATGAGTTCGGTTTGATCAGGAACGCAGTTCCTCAAGAGGCATTTAAAATCATAGATAATGTTCATTCATTGTAATTTTGACTTAGCTTGTGTGTTGTTATTTTTTAGGATAAGGTTAGCCATTTTAAATTTTTTAGAGTAGACAATTAATTTGATTTTTCTATTTGGTTCAATTGGGGTAGTGTATGTCTTTATAATATTTCTAAGTGAAGATTCGTCTTGTTTGTAGTTAATCTGCATTTGGTTTTTGTAGAAAATATTTATGAAATTTTTGACTGTATGTTCACTATCAGTATTATTTACTTTGGGGAGAAATAGTCTACTAAGGTGGTTAGGGAAGCCATTATTAATTCGTCTGTTTTACATTATTGAGTTCTTTAAGGAAGAGTATGGAACATTTACACAGTTTCTACACACTCTGTGTCCAAAAAAGAAAGCTTTTGTGCAAACAAGAAAAATTTAATGAAAAGCTTAACCGTAGTACCTTGCCTGTTGTTTTTTAATGAAACATGCATATATATATATATATATATATATATATATATATATAATGTGTAATATTATAAATTTACTTTAAATAAGTACATTTATAATATTTATGCTATGTAGATTTCCATTGAGCACTGTTTTATAAAAATATTAGTAAGAACACAAGATTATATATCTTACTGTTCTTTCTCTTTATTATATATATATATATATATATAAAGCTTTAAGGTATGCTATATTTATATATCTATGGGATAAAGTACTCAATATTTGAGAGAGAGCATATGTAAATATAAAAGTGGACATTGAAGTCAACAATCAGAAGTGATAGACTGATTCATGCTAAACACTATTGTCAGGCCACGTGTTGTGCTTTTTCTCAACTATCTATATATACAGGTCAGTGATGTATCGTTAATAGTCGATTTTAACAGTTATTTTGATGGGATATCATGAAAAATAAGGAAAAGAACATCAGCCTACAACAACAAATTCAAAAACTGCAACCTCTACTTGGAGGAAAAAATAGCTATAATTTTCTTCCAAGACCAAAACAAACTAGTAAATAAATGATCAGAACTCATCTCAAAATGCAGACATGAAAACAAATTTTTACTGTTACTTAGAAATTGAAAACTGAAAAGGATATTAAAATAAACAAGCAAAACAAACTAACTCAAATAAAGTAAATAATAAACAAATTAACAAACCACTCTCACCAAAATACCATTAGAATAGACTGCCCACAATGCAACTGACTACCCACAAAGAATCATTGACCCATATATATGAATATTCGAACAAAAATCAATGCATGTAGTCTGACGATTGTTTAGCATGAAGCAGTCTGTTGCCTCTGAGTGTTGACTTCAATGTCCATTTATTTATTTATATAAAAATATATATATATGAGAAAGATTTTACACTATTTACGTGTGGACTATTGTCCTCATCTTTGTTTTGGGTGACGTGCATTCATCGGATGTATGTTAATCCAGATAACCAACAGAGAATTCCGAACTGAACACTTCATTTAATCTGTCAGTAGATTGTTCTTATTCCACTGCCCATGTGTTTGGATATCTTGTTTTGTTCTTAATTTTTTGGTACTGCTCAGTTATTGCTCACACTTTTTTAAGTACACACTGCCTGGGACAAGGATTGAACCCAGATCAACAAACATGTGATGAAGGCTACAACAGCTGAAACATTGTGATAGCAACAGCAGTGATGATGACAATAGTTTGCTTGTAAATAATGATAACTCCTCATCCCAGAAATTCGAACAGATTATTTCCTTTTCACTATTAGATTTAATCCGTATATTATAGATCTTGTCTTCAGATTTGGATAAGCTAATCTATAAATCATAGATCTCATCTTATGAATTGGGTTCCATGCTCAATATTATTAACACCTTTATCAAACATTGATGTAATCTTCTGTATTGTTTTCTTCAAATCAATGATGTTTCTATCGATATTATGGTTTGAAAAAAAAATGACAATTGGCCCACACATTTGCACAAGGCTTTTTTTTTTTTTTTTTATGTTAGTTTTGTTGAAAAAGATATTTTGTTCCAATGTATATTTTTTTCTTTCTTAATTAAACATTTCACTTCAAGTAAGGCAATAAAGCCACTTGGATATTACCCCTTTCACTCTCTCTATTGATCATCCTTTATTACCCCCTTTTACTCTCTCTCAATTGATTATCTTTTATTACCCTAGTTCAATGACTTTCTCTCTCTCTCTCTCTGTGTTGATCTCCCTCTACTACCTCTTTTCCATCTCTTACACTTCCTGTTGATCTTATTAATTACCTCTTTTCCTTCTCTTACTCTCTCTCCCTTGATCTTCTATTATTACCCCTCTCTCTCTGTGTTGATTTCCATTTGTTACATCTTTTCCTAATCTTACTCTCTCCCTTCATTACTATTTTTCTTTCTCTTGCTCTCTTTCTCTCCATTAATCCTTTATTACCACTTTTCCTTGTCTTATTCTCTCTATCTCTCTCTCTGGATCCCCCTTTATCAAACATTCATGAAATCTTCTGTATTGTTTTCTTTCAAATCAACGATGTTGTTTCTATTAATGTTATAGTTCGAAAAAAATGACAATTAGCCCACACACTTGCACGAGGCTTTTTTCTTTCTTTTCTTGTGTTAGCTTTACTGAAAAAGATATTTTATTCCAATGCATATTTTTTTTTATTATTTTATTCAAGCATTACACTCAAAGCAAGGCAATAAAGACACTTAGATGCAAACGGTTCCTGGCAGTAAGAGAATGAGAAGACTTTGGTGAGATGAAAGAGCAATAAAAGAATAAAATTCAGAAAAACAAATGGTGATTGGCATTGCATTTAGTAGCATGCTTAAATACATGCAATTGAGGTACTAGGGAGGAAAGCTCATCAGAGCAGTTGTCATGAAATTATTTGTAGAAAAGACAGAGGGAAGTCACGTCATGTCAATGAGAAAATGACTGAAGATGTCAGTTCAAAATCAATTACATTACAGTCCCTTTGAATTTTGTCAAGAAACTTGAGACATAGATCAGATATGGCAGGAACATTCAGATATGGCAGGAATATTCAGTGCACAGACAAAAATGGTAGATTAGTGATTTTCTGTTGGACCAACCTTCCAACTCGCATACATTTCTACAATTGTCTTTTTTCCCTCCTTTATTAGAAATTGGTGAAATACTGTTGAAGAAAATTCCTTAGACAATCCAAAGATGAAATGGAAATGTTCATCTTCAGGCATCTTGGAACAACTACTTTCTCATTTTTATACTTAGGACACTATAGCAGGGGATAATCTTGGATAGTCAGCTTGTTTTGTTGACCATTACTACTGAGTAATCAGTTCAAGCCCTGTTGCCCGATTTTTGCCACCTTGTGCCAAACTATGCTGATTAATTACAATCGGTTCCTCAAGCTTGCACTTTCTCGCCTTTGCTTTCTCTGCTTTGTTGTTTTTGTCCCCACCCACTTGCTTTGTTACTCTCCTCCCCCCACTTTGTCACCCTCTCCCTGATATGTCACTCTACTTTCTTATCCTCTCTTTCTCTTAAATTGCTTCTGTTCTTTGTTTTAACTTCTTTTCTTCCTCATCATCTCTCCTCTCTCTTTCACTATTTGTTTTTCCCCATCTCTTACATAATGGTTAAATAATTTTGATAAAAATTCTCTCCAGAATCCCAAAATGTCTTTAAAAAAACAAACTTGAATATTGAAATTTTGATGTTGTGTAACAAACACTTCTTTATATTCTCTTTCTTTCTCTCTCTCTCTTTTAATCTTCCTTTATTACCCTTTTTACTCTCTCTCTCTCCATTGATCTCCCTTTATTACCCTTTTTCTTTCTCTTACTCTCTCTCTCCATTGATCTCCCTTTATTACCCTTTTTCTTTCTCTTACTCTCTCTATCTATTAATCTTTCTTTATTACCTCTTTTATTCTCTCTAGATCTCTCTTTATTACTCCTTTTCCTTCTCTTACTCTTTCTCTCTCTCTCTATTGAGTGTCCTTTATTACCCCTTTTCATTTTCTTTCTCTCTCTGTTGATGTTCCTTCATTATCCATATTCCTTCTCTCTCTCTCTCTCGATCTTCCTTTATTACTCCCTTTTTCTTACTGTCTCTCTCCGTTTTATACTCATTATTATCCCTTTTCTTTCTCTCTGTTGATCTTCTTTTATATACCCCTTTTCCTTCTCTTACTCTCTCTTCCCTTATTACCTTTTTCTTTCTCTCTCACTTCATTTATCTTTTCTTTTCCCTGTCATCTTCACTTTGGCTTATAGTAATATCATATTAAAACACTTCTAGTATGATCTCCGAAGTTAAGCAATATTGAGTCTGGTCAGTACCTATATAAGTGACTGCTTGGGAATATTTCTCAGTTATGGTTCAATTAGTAGGACTTTCATCAGTAAATAATTATCATCTCTAAAAATACTTAGGGCCTAAAAATATTTTATGGCTTTAAATAACCAGGAAAATGTTGATAAGATGTAAAAAATAGAATCAATCTTTTCTTTTTTTTTTTTTTTTTTATACTTGTTTTATTTTCCCTTCTCCTGGTGTGTCTGTTCATTTTTTCAATATTTTGTTCTCTCTTTCCTTCTCTCTAATTTTCTTTTTCTTTTATCTATGAAAATGGTTAAGTACTTCAGACGGAAATTCCCAACACAAACCAAATCTGTTTGACTAAATTGAAAAAATTAGCCAATAAAACACTTGTCTTTGTATTTCTTCCTCTCAGGATCAAAATTACATAGCAAGTTATCATTTATTTATTGGCTGATATTATTGACAGAAGGCATGCCATTTAGCTCAATATTGTTTTTTCTGAATATATATAAAAATCGATAATAATGCTATAAGTTCAGTGTCAACACTTTTATCATACTTTACTGCTTTTATTGAAAATCTTTGATGGAACCTGGGATAAGATAACTTTCATTTCATCGGTTATTTAAAACGGGTATACTCATTATTTTTTGTTTTGCTCCTGTTAGGCTCAACCCTAAAATAAACAAGAAAATGTAGAATTAAATGGGAAATAACTCCAAACTCATCATGAGTTACATCCCTTAGCAGATTTATAATCTCCAAGCATTAGAGAGTTTGTCTTGTTTTTTTTTTTTTCTTTTTGTCTCTTTTTCGAACATGGCAAACTGAACTGAATCCATGCTGAATCCAATGAAGTCAATGTCCATCTGTATATCATAATAAATTTCATTATGTTGTTGTCATTTCAATTTTTACATTATTAATTGTATTAATTACACCCACTTTTGAAGCAACATTATTCAACCACAAGGGGCCATTTTCACGTAACATATGGCCAACACTTTATTAAAGTAAAGACCTTGTTTGTCATTAGGATTAATTAACCTTCTATAGCAGATTGATAACTAGGTGATAACAAATCCTGTGTTTGAACAGGTTTGTCTTCTAGCCTTCCTTTGTATTTATTGTCTGAATTTGTGATAAAATATTGCTCCTATTCAAGTCATTATCAAGATTAGTACCCTCCTGTTTGTTGTTTTGATCTCTGTATTTGGGCTGTTCTGCACTTTAGCTTTCCTTGCATTGCTAGGCTCAAAATTAGAAATTTGATAGCTGAATCTGGTTTGTTAAATGCTTTTATGCATAACTAACCTTTGGGAAGGTATGAATCTATGTCCTCTCCTTAGATATGGGTGGAATAGTAGGTCTTGTATCTGGTAATTGTTATTCTCAGAAGATTGTTAATGAAATATTCACTCATTAAATAAAGAATTTTTCTTAGAATCTCTTGCTGATCGATGGATCGTTAAGTTTTAATCCACTTTGGTTTTAAATAACTCGAAAACGGTTGATAAACTAAAGAACTTACCAATCAGTCAACCTTGCATTTATTGTCAGTATTGTGAAATGAAGGATTATCCTTGTTTGCATCATAATTTGGATTATTATCCTCATCTTTGTTGTTTTGATCATTGTGCTGGTACATTCTCCAACCATCTCTTGGTGTATGCTACATTTTGGATTCTTTTCACTACACTTTGAAACGAATCATTTTCTTGTTAACTGTTTTTTGTTTTTAAACACTTTATTAATGTGGAGGCATGCTGAAGCAATGGATAGGAGATTGCATTGGGGAATCAGAGAGCCAAGTTCAAATTCCAGTTGAATACATTACATTCATTTATATGCTCATACTGTTGGGAAAGGCATGAATCCTTTTCTCCCTCCAGCTATAGTTTAAATAGCAGGACAGACCAGGTTCTATAGCCTTGGATGGCAACTGGTCTACCGCAGAAAGAAACGGCAACCTACTGTGGGAAAAAATCTGCCTTGTCAGTCATGTATCAAAAGATACACGATCATCTAAGTATGTATCATGCATGGCAGATAACTGACAGAATTAATCTGGACAAAAACATGTTCTACAAATGTACTTTCTGCTTGAGATTCTCATCTTAAAACTGATTTTACAGTCTTTTTTCGTCGTATTTCATTACATCTACTGATGAATTGTGTAACCTGTAATATTACTTATGATATCAGTGATATAGATTGTATTTTGTCTCAAAGAAAATCTACTCATCACACTTTCTGGCTTGATGGTTAACAGAATTGAAAATGGAATAAGCAGAGCAAGTTCAAACACCAACTGGAATAATTCGCATTCACTTCACAGTAATATCTGAGGGAAAGGCATGAATCCACTTCTTTCATAGCTCTGGATAAATAGGGGGTCATTTGGTGCTCTTTAACCAATGAACCTCAAATTGGGGATTAGGCTAGCAACCAGTAAAAAATAATTTTCATTAAAAACTCTTTCACCATTATTCTCATTATATTTCATTCAGAGCAATGATCAATCTCATTCCCATGTCTGGGTAAATAGGAGGTCACTTGGTGCACTTTAGTTTGTATTGGACATTGTGCTAGCAACCAATAAACATTCATTTGGTACTGAATTAGTAATCAGAGTAAGTATTAATAAAAGAATACTGCAGTCAGTCATAATTGAGGTGTCACTATGGCTGCTGATGTTATTCTGTTGATGATGATTATATAAGAATTCCTGATTTACTTTAAAATTAGTAATAATGTTACTTCAAACTGAGTCTGGGTAAACATTTTTTCAAACACTTACAGCTTCCGTTAGATATGTGTCAATGGTTTGGGTATTAACAGAAAAAAAAATGTTGCAGAATTTTGTCTATACAATCCTTGAAAAAAACACTAACAAGGAAAGTTGTGCACAGGGAGTATATGGAGGTTTCTCCTGCATTTTAAAAAAAAAAAAAATAAAAAAAAAAATAAAATTCAAATATAAAACTTATATATAGGGACGATGTCAAAGATAGTATGAAACCAAAAATGCTGACAGTGGAAAACCGAAAGAAAAGACATTTAAGGCGAACAGTCTTTGCAATAAGGTGCTCAATATCAAAGATAGAGCATTAATATAATTATTAGGTTGGTGCAAAAATAATTTCGTTTTCTCACATAGTAACATATGTTACAAAACGAAATTATTTTTGCACCAACCTAATAATATAAGTAAAAGGTTTGTCACTTAGCGGATTGATTTTACCTTCAGCATCCTGACTTCAGAGTTTTGTAGACGGACATGTCAATTGCCGATACCTTCTGAAGAGTGGTTGGACAGGTCTGTCTATGAAAGTTTGGATGTTGAAGGTAACATCAATCAGCTCAGTGACAAACTTTTACTTATAGCAATTCTAGATATATATGCAGACTGAGATAGATATACAGCTAGGTTCGAAACGGGCCGTGACAGCTAGATTCAAAACAGGCTACGACAGCTAGATTCGAAACGGGCCAAGATAGACAGGTAAATATACAGAAAAAAAGAACCGTTTGAAGCTATTTAAAAAACATAAAAATCCAAATGTTTTATGACCATGCATGTACTTTGTAAAATGAAGTAAAAGGTTCTATTCCTAACTCCTTCAAGATGACCTGATCAGCAGACCTGAAAAAGAAGACTTCAAACAGCAGCAACAACAACAAAAAGAATAGAATAGAACATAATGTGTTGCGATTTCAAGTCCAACTGTTTGGGGAAAGGGAATGTAGGTAAACTATAATGGCAACTATGAGCATTTGAAGTGAAACTCAGCAAAGAAAGAAAGAAATGATAATGAATTGTGGAATTCTTACTTGTTACTGGTGTAGTCTCATGGTGGCAATCGTTTGAGTAAAAAGAATTGCAACAAAAAACGCTATATGTTGCCTACAAGTAGTCCTTGTAGAAGTAAAATTTGAAGAAAAAAAAGAGTTAAGACTCTTATTAAAAGTTTTGGAAACACATCCAGTTATCTTTGAAAGACGGAGCATGGTTGTAATGAAGGAAGAAAAAATACTGCTACTACTTTTGGCTAACTATTTCTTGCATTTTCTTATATCTCTCTTTTAGTGCATATGCAAATTTTGACTCCCCTTCAATCTGATGGTGTCAACTGGAACTCATTTCAATACATTTTTTGTGAAGGCGAAATAATATGATGAAAGATATTTTTGTTACAAGATTACAATTAAATTCCCCCATTTCTCTTCTATCGGGTTTTGCTAAGGTAAGTGCACAAAGTTTCTACAAATGATAGTAACTTTTCACATTACCAAAAATAAAAGGTTGGAATGAAATTCACTTTTGTATTTGAAAGTACTGTAACATTCCTTCATTTTGAGAAGCCTAATTTCTTTATATCGCCTCAGAATGAAAAGAGAGCGAGTTTGAATTCTAGTAAATTTTGTTACATTCGCTTATACAGTGTAACCTGGATATAAGAGAGATCTTCTCTGGTCCCAAATTAGAGCCATACTTACCTAAACAAAATAGACCAAACCCAGATATAAGAAAAACCTGGATATAAGAGACTTCTTCTCCGGTCCCGACAACTCTCTTATATCCGGGTTACACTGTACACAAATACCTTTGGATTTCAGTGGGTTTTTTTTTTTTCCTATCCTTTGTTAAAACACATCCCAGACCAGTGGTTCCCAAACATTTTGACTGTGACTCTAAATACAATTTTTGCCTGGTTTGGTGACCCTGAATAAGTGGATGTTAGACAAATAAAATTCTCACTTAAAATTTTGAAAAACTTAGCGTTGCGTGTTTGCACGTTCCGAGATTGTTCATAACAGTCATTAATAGCAGATATTCAAAAAACATCTTTTGGTCGACAAACAAGTATTTCGTCTTCAAGTTTTTGATTTTATAAGGAAAAAAACACATGCCTGATGATGAATAGAGGACTGTTCGTAAGTACTAGCATTTTAACATCAAATAAACTGAAAACTACAGACATCAATGGTTTCGACGAGGATCACTTCACTCTATGGATTAACAGTATTTTAATGTATATATTATGTTTCTAGTGATGGATGTCACCATTAATCGCATTAATATTTCTGATTGATTCTATGTGTGATTATTTCTTTATATATATATATATATATATATATATATATATAATGATATATAAATTAATTTAACATATTAATAATAGTAATATTAATTTAAAATTTAATTATTCTTAATAAAATATAAATTAATTAATTTAGTAATAGACTGGATATTGTGAAAAGAGGTGATCTTTGACTATCATTGATATTGATGGAGTCAAATATAAAAAAAAAAACAGAACAGTATCAACCACAGGGATCTCATTGAATAAATCTGCACTTTCTTGTAACTGATTAATTAAGCAGATATTTTTAAAATGGTTTATTATAAGTTATTTTACTAGTGTACTTAAATGTTTTGTTGTTAAATAACAAATTTATATTCATTAAATTAGTTTTACTTCAAAATAAAGCACTATTTCTATAATACAATTCCTAAATTTATCTATTAGTAAAAAAATAAAATAAGCTTTTCTTTTCATCAAATGCTTATCCAAGAAGGTGGGGGGTCCACCAAAAAATAAATTAGGAGTAAAAGGGTTCTATGGTTAAAATAGCTTGAGAACCACGGATCTATATGCAGTCAGTTTACTCATAGTATAAGTTCTAGATTATTCCTAATATCTTTCCAAAATACATCAAGATGACCTAGTAGATTAAATAATTCTTTGAGACATAAATTCTTAGATATTTTTAATTGTGCAATAACAAGCCAATCTTGGTTTCCTGTGTGTGATGGGGGTGCTGGAAAGTCCTTGTGTCAAACTATATCTCAAAATGAGTATTCAGTAATCAAACA
Organism: Acanthosepion lycidas; assembly: GCA_963932145.1. Classification (NCBI taxonomy): domain Eukaryota; kingdom Metazoa; phylum Mollusca; class Cephalopoda; order Sepiida; family Sepiidae; genus Acanthosepion; species Acanthosepion lycidas. Next base: position 22,037,936 of record OZ010614.1, read on the forward strand.
TCAGAATATTGATTTTTTGGGGGGAAAGTGGGTCAAGTCAAGAACTTTTCAGCACACTTGTGTTTGTGTAGTTTGAACTGAGCAATTCATACAGGTTTGCAATTTTTCTTTCTGTTTACCAATCACACACACACACACACATATATATATATATATATATATATATATATATATATATATACACACACACACACACACATACATTTTGAAATATTTACACGGCTTCAGGTGGGTGGAAAAAATATTTCTTTTATTGTTTTGATTCAAAAATTAATTGCTTTTAATCATATTAAACAAAGAATTAAAAAGAAAACATGTTTGATCCCTGGATTATTACAGTTTATTAAATTTCCATTCAAAGTGTGTTTGCATTTTTGATCATAGATATTGATTTGAAAAGATCCATTCTCAACCCACGTCCCAGGATACAGGTTTTTTATAATTACACCAGTCGGACTAGGAAATATTTGTGCTTGGGAATATGTATTTCAGTAAAAACTCATGTATGGGAGAAAAATCAGTCCATCTGTAGATATATTTTTTAAAATCATTTCACCCCAACCAAATCAATAATGCCACTAAAATGCAAGGGGTTACTGGGTGTGAAAGAGAATGATAATAAAAGAACAGGATTCACCAAGACAAATGACGACAATTGGTGCTGAATTTGAATTTTTGAAAATCGTAGGTGGCAGGGAAGCAAGAAATCAGAAGAGTTCCACGGGAGAGATGTGCGAGAAAAATAACTATTACAATAAAACTGAGAGTTGCATCTAGCTAGTTCTACAGTAAAATGGTGAGACCTAGTTGCCAATCTCGGAGTACGCTTAAATTCATTCAGTTGAGGTACCAAGGAGAAAAGCTCATCAGATCACTTGCCATGAAAATATTTATAGAAAAAACAAAAGGAAGCCACATCATATCAGAGTGAAAGTGACTGAAATGAAGATGCCAGGTCAGGACTGATAACATTGCAGACCTTTTGGATTTTCTTGAGAATTTTGAGATATATAGCAAAAGCACCATACCATTGGCATTAATATTCATTGCATTGATGAATGGTCAATTTATAAATCTGCAAGATGGATTCTGATGAGAAAAATTGTCTGGCTTGACCCAGCGAACCAAATTTCCTAGCAGTAAGCCTAGCAATTGACTTCTCTTTAATGTCAGTGGAAAACATGAGCTCAAGAAGGTGCAAAGTGTTGCTTTCCTGGAGGTTAGCATCAGCTCTGCAGTTGGAAGCCAGAAAGGGGTCTCTCAGACGAATTGAGCAGCTTTGTTTTGGAAGTGTCAAAATTAACAAGCTATTTCTTGCCTCAGTTAACAATAGATTGTAAGTCATTTTTGAGATCAGCTGCCAATTTAACCTAATCAAACTGATCAGGCTTAATTTTATGACAGGAGTATATAGTTGTATCATCAGAGTTGAGTTGAGAACTGATGCTATTAGGAAGGTCATTGATGAAAATTAGGAATAATGTAAATCCAAGGATAGAGCCTTAGAGGATGCCTACATTAATTGAAAAAGATCTAGAAGAGTGACCATTCAAGACAACATTCAATTCACAATTTGATGAGGAAGATTAAATTAGTTTAAAAAAAAAAATTGTCCAGAAATACTGTAACCTTTCAACTTGTGAAGAAGACTGATATTCTCAAAGAACATAGTGCCTAAAGAGAATTTAACATAAGTGGAGATTTAGAATAAATGTTGAACTGTAATAGCAGTTTTGTTTTGGAGGTGTTAAAATTTACAAGCCATTCCTTGCCCCAGTTAACCACTGGCTGGAGGTCATTTTCGAGTGCAGCTGCCAATTTTGTCAGACTTGCTACTAAACCAAGACAAATAAGCTTGGAATTTGCCTGTTTCTGCATAAACCATTTCTTTGAGGTGTCCGCCTTGATTCCAAGATTAGGTAAGAATTAGTGAACTTGCCCAACACTGCTAAGTTTTTAATTACATTTATTGGCAATGCAAGTTAGCCCAATATAGATTTAAAATAGCACAAAATGTCTGTTGTAGCATACCTACAAATGATAATGGCTATGTCCCCATTCACATAAATATGGTAGTTAATATAGTCTGCAGTTGGAGATCCTTCACCAGCTGTGCTGGTCAAACTCTACCTCTGGGCAGAGAGGATCCCCAGACAAAGTTATGTTGAAGGGCAGAGTCTTGGGGAAATAGCTACCTGACCCTGTTTCATATGGGGTCTATGGGGAATTTTTAGCCAAGCCTGCAGGCTCAGATACCCCACATTAAATTCAGCCTTGTGCCACATCTGACTGCATTGGGCAACTGTTGATAGATATCCTACAATTGGAGATTCATTGTGGAATTCACTTGACTCGCTTCTAGCAGTTGGCGACTACTTCACAGTGCCGCTAGCAAATCTTATATGTGTTGTTCTTGTCCTAAGTATTATCATTACTAATCTTCATGTGATTATTCTATTCAGTAACCTCCCCTAGGTTACAAAAAGGTCATAGGAAAAAAAAAATTGATATTTGAATGAAGAATAGGACACTTTTGAAAGGCATCACGGTTTTCAAAAGTGACCTTTTGAAAACCGTGATGCCTTTCAAAAGTATCCTATTCTTAAGAACCCTACCTTCAAACATACAGGGTGCCCCATACAAATCCAGGAAATTTTAGATTTATTATATGATGAAATAAAAATTAACTTTTTTATTTTGAGCACCAGATCTAAGATTTGTGTTTTTGTTCTGGTTTAAGCTACTAAATTTCTTTTGTTTCAAATAACTCCAACAATTATATAAACTGTACCAAATTTCCTGATTTTTTTTGTGAGGTACCCTGTATTTTCTATAATAGAGAAATATAAGAACTTCACTATGTGCAAAATGGGGAATCTGTTTATTAATTGTAAAACAAAACAGATCCTCCCTCACTTAATACCCACTTCTCTGTTAATCAAATATCGACACTTTATGGCTGCATCATGTTGAAATGCCAGTTCTTATATGATCACTGAAGTTAAACCATGTTGAGCCTCGTCTGTGCCTAAGTGGGTGAATGTTGTATACATGGATGTGTGGTGATGTTAGGATACATCACAAATCCAATATTTGAGTAATGATAGTGTGGAGTTTGGTCTGAAATTGACTTATTATAATTCTACCCTTGTCTTTTTCCATCTTTCCAGCCTTGTTGTAAGATTTTCTCGTCCTTCCTCTCTTGTCTGGCTGACTTCCTCATGTGATGTAATGGATAATTGTTAATCAGAGAGCCAAGGTTCAATTCCAGTTGAGTTTGTTAAATTCACTTATGTACAAATACTCTTGGGAAAGGTATGAATCCACCTCTTCTCCCCCCAACTTTGGGTTAATTAGTAAGACTTGTGTCACTAAACCATTATCTCCACAAAAAATTTTTACAATCTAAAATTATTCTATTGCTTTAAATAACCTGCAAAAGGTTGATAAGCCATAAAGAAGAAATAAATCAATCAAATATTGCTGATCTACAAGTGGTGTGCCAGATTGTAGCCCAAAACATTGCCAGAAGTGAATTTCAAAATTTAGTAGCAAAGGTTTTCAAAAGTATTATCTAATGATCCTGCTTACTGTCATCTACAGTTAAAAAAAATGTGTGGTAACTACCAATGACTTTTCAGTATATCTCTCATACACCAACACACACATAGACACAGAGTTAATATTCTTCTTTTGTCTATGTGCTTTGTCCCTTCACTAGGTAGGTGATCATGTCTCTCCACAATTTCTTGACCTTTGTAGCTCACAGTAAATTTTGTCTCTTTGTTCTCTCTCCTAAAACCTGTTCTGCCATCCTTTTACTCAAGCTCAGTTATTAATGCTGTGCATCTGTTCCTCTTGCCTTCAATCTGTCCTGTGAATATCAGATTTTCCAAGCTCTCTTTCCTCATTATGTACCTTAGAAATTTCAACTGTCTCTTTCTTATGTTAAGTATAAGTTTCCTTTTTGTTTCCATTTTCTCTGAAATATTTTTGTTGCTCACATATTTGGTCCATGGTATCCATCAGATTTTTTTTTTAACGATCACACATATGCAGATGTGCACGTGTGCACATACATGCAAATACATGTTTTATGAGGTATGGCGGCCATTAAGGATTAAGTCTAACTTAAGACTTCAATATTAAGATAAAACAGTATTTAATTACAACCGCAAATAAATCCTTAACAAGAACAAAAAAGTAAAAGTCAATCAAAGATAATTAACCATTTCAGTGAATACTTGTTAGTAGTGTGACTGGACTAACATCCGGTAAATCCTATATCAAAACCCAAATCATCAATCTACAATAATTCACACTAATTTGACTTGATAGTTCCACTCAATAATCACTACAGTCAGTAGCCTGACACTGCTATTTATATACCTAGTGGAAAACATCTATTCCTAAGTCCAGAGTGTCATGCTCAAACCTCAGTCTTGGTAGTTACTCATTTTCTTCCTATATGACAACATGCATGCACTATGAAAAAAAATACTCCCTGATGAATTGATGGGTTTGTCTATGAAACTCTGGAATCAGGATGCTAAGTGATGAACCTTTTATTTGTATTAATTACATAATGAAATGGACTAAGTCTAACAATTATTTAATATATTTTCTGTTTATACATTATTTTAATAGATACAATTTATTTAAGTGAATGCTCTGTGTTTTAATTTAACAGTATTAATTACATTTACTAGCTTGAATGTTTGAGAAATTTTGTAGAAAATATGTGTTCTCTAACAGGAATCAAATCTGTATCCTACACAGAACTGTCATTTTATCTGGACCTTGATAACCAGACACTTTTCTATAGCTAAGTGGTATAGCACTACATATCAATATCCTTCCTTAGGTGACTTGCATGATGTACGTTTGAGCGATCATGTCTCTCTTTGATTCATGATTGACATTCAGATAATATACTACTGGACATGAAGTGAAGGATTAGTTTCCTATTGTCAGTAAGTAAGAATTCTAGGGGCATCAAATAAGTTGATGTCCCTAGAATTTCTGCCGTAAGCTTCAATAATACAAATATTTAAGTTTAAATCCTTCAACTTTTAGGTTTCATTACTTCCTTTAGGTACCATCTGTAAGGAAAGAAGGATTGGAGTATTTGACACTCAAAGGACATTGAAGGGGAAAGCAGTGAATAACCTACATAACAACCTTGCAGACCAGGTATTAGGAGGGATAAGAAAAAAGACTAGACATACTCAGAGCTACAAATGACAAGAAGTTGTGGAGAGCCATGATTGCCCACGTTCTGAAGAGACAGTAGCTACATGAATTTTTCAATGAATGTGCTTGCTGTGCATATTTCACAATACATTAATTTCCTGTCAGATATTTTGTTTTTCATTCAATTAATCCTTTTCTTTTCTACTTGTTTGATTTAATTGTTTCGGCTTCCGACCTCAGAATAGCTTTTTTGATATAACAAAGAAAACAATATTTGTTATTTCTCTGTTTTAATTTAATTAATGGTTTAATTGACGGTTCATTTCATTATGCATCTACAGGGTGTGATGGATAAATTGTAACCATTTTATATTTTTAATTTTATGCATGTGTGTTGTATTTTTATTTTATTGACTGCACTGTATTGTAGAATCAGTTGGGTGCCATCTGTGAGAAAAAGAGCACCATGACACAAGTCACTCTGCCAGAAATTTGGAAATGGCATGCTGTACTGCTTGGCATTCATGCCAGAAGCTCCAATACAAACATTTCAGCCGTCCTGGGTTTGACAGTAAGCTATATCTGATCAGGAGGTTTTGAAGAGCATGGAACCATGTCTTAATTGCTGGTGTTCCCAGGTCCACACTGACCCGGGGGGTAGCATCTGTTAGGGTCCCAGCTATGAGTAAATAGTTAACCTCCAAACTGGGGTCAAAACACTATGAAAGTGTAAAAATAGGTTTTAATATCAGAAATACTTAGTAAAAAAATTATTACCAGTAATAAATTATGTGAAAAAAATTATCACCACGAATACATTTCTGAAAAAAAAATATTACCAGTTATACAAAAAAAAAAAAAAATTACCAGCAATAAAAATTTTGTCAGCATTAAATAGCCCATTGTGGTTGATATGCTGTGAAACAAACCAAACAAACATTTCAGAGTATTTGGGTATTAATCCGAGGAGAACACAGAGGATTCAGAAAGAGTTGGATTAGTCTAATGGTGATTACAAAGGTATAGCAGCTTCAAAAACTCACTCTAATCATTCTGATGAGAAAACATCTCCTGAATTTATTGGTGAGGGCCTCAGACTCAACACAGAGGTCACCATCAAGTGCCTTGAGGGGGTAATGCTGCCCTGTGTCAAGAGGGTGCCTGCTGGAAGACCCAATGTCTGGCAATAAGACTGCAACATGCCACACAAGTAGGAGAACCCAGTTATGGCTGTCAGACAATTTCTGCAACCACATAACCCCTTACATCTTACAGATTGCAACCCCCTTGATTATTATGTTTGGGGTGCAGTTCAGTGAGAGATCAGCAAAACTCATTGTAGCAACAAAGATGAAGTAAAGGCAAGGAATATGGCATCATTCACCAACAAGGCAACCATCCAGTAGAGTTGAAAGAGATTCTTAAGCCATTGACGATTTTATTGAATGCATTTACTCTTTAGTATTTCAAGTTTTTTTGTATAAGTTTCATAAATATATATGTTAAAATGAGATGTCAGCGTTGTTTTCATTTTTGCTCAATTTAGATGACAATTTATCCCTCACAACTTGTATATCCCTTAAAATGAGATGTCAGCGTTGTTTTCATTTTTGCTCAATTTAGATGACAATTTATCCCTCACAACTTGTATATCCCTTAAAATGAGATGTCAGCGTTGTTTTCATTTTTGCTCAATTTAGATGACAATTTATCCCTCACAACTTGTATATCCCTTAAAATGAGATGTCAGTGTCATTTATCCGACAATTTATCCATTGCACCCTGTATTTTCTGAAATCATTCTTTGAACCTAATTAGTTACTGGACTTGTGAGATATATGTAAAAATTTCAGATAGAGTATACCTATAAAAAGACAATATGAATAATAAAAACTAAAGGAAAACTTATCTTAAGCAACATGTTTCATCCTGGGTTAGATTTTATCTAGGAAGATGCAAGTATTTTATTTTGTAACAAGTATTTATGCACAAGAGTGAAAACATCATTGGCTTTTCAAAATTCTTGAGTTAGGAATGCTCAGAAATTTTTTATCTGGTTAGCTGAAAACATTTTTTTAGAAATTTTGTGCAAATTGGTATTTTAATAAATTTTGTTTGGTATTAATTTGTTATCTCTTTTGAATAAACATGTGGTTAGGGGTTTAACTGCTTTCTTGAAATTTTTAACATTTTTATAGTTATGTACATTGGCTTGGGAAAGTAGTAATTCTTTCAGGAATGGTGATATTGGAAAAAAATATAAGATAAAATTTTGCTTAGATCTGATAGCAGCACTCTTGAGAATTTTCCTTCTAAGTAAGTTACTTTCTCTTTTGATAAGTGTGGCATTTTTTAGACCTAAACTCTGGTTGAATTTATTTCTATGTATGACTAATGTATTTGATAAATTGTTGTGCATAAGATACCTTTTGTGTTCTTTTTTTTTTTTTTTTTTTTTTTTTTTTTTTTTTTTTTAAATTTCTGCAAGTTTCCCAATGTATTGTGAGGAGCAATTCTGACAATTTATTTTATATATGCCTGTTTAAGAATTATTATTGTTCTAGTTATTTATGTTCTGATCATATCCCTAATAGGTTTGGATGTTGATGTAATAAATGACTACAAAAAAAAAGTTAAAAATTAAAAGAAAACTGCTAAACCCATGAGCAAGCTCCTGTTATTCAAAAGAGATAACACATAAATTAATTCCAAACTTCTTTCTTCATTATGTGCAATGCATAATACATACTTAGGGGATCATATATCATTCGATACATGACTGACTAGGCAAATTTTTTCCTGCAGTAGGTTTAGGTTGCTATTTCTTTCTGTGGTAGACCAGTTGCCATCCAAGGCTATAGAACCTGGTCTGTCCTGCTGTTTACCCATAGCTGGGGAGAGAAAAAGAGAATTCATAACTTTCCTAAGGGTATTAGCACATAAGTGAATGTAATGGATCTGAATGGAATTTGAACTCGTCTCTCTGATTTTTCAATCCAAGCCACTATCCATTACTCTATCGTGCCTCCTAAAATTTCACAAGGCAGTGGAGAATTTCAGAGGGAAATTAACAGGAGATAACTGATAACTGACATCCATTAAACATGGCATGTGGAACTAGAACAGCCTACCCCAGTGAGAGAAATAAAGGGTTCAGTTCAACATTCCAGCCACCTGAAGAAGGCCGGAGCGTACGTTGTAATAAATATGGCGACAAAGATGAGGACAATAGTCCGAATAATGTACATAATACCTCATCTCAGAAATATAGACAGATACTGAAAATTTTCTAAAACATCACTTTCATTTATAAGACACTGAATTGTATCACTTTTCATTCCCCATAGCTTGCCTGATGTTTTCATCTGACCTGATGAATATTTATCAGCATTCCTAGCTAAAGAATTTTGTAAAACCAAAAACATTTTTGCTCTTGTATATAAATACTTGTTACACAATAAAATTCTTGCATTTGCCTTGATAAAGTCCCACTGAAGACAAAACACTTTGGTTAAGATAAGTTTTATTATTCATATATATTTTGTGTATGTAGTATGTATAATAAAACACAAAAGTGAAGATGATTTTTTATTAAAGACTCCTTTCACTGGAGAAAGCTTATGTTCTCTTTGCTATCAATTTGAAAACTGATGATGTCAAAAAGAACATAAGCTTTCTCTGGCAAAACAAGTCTTTAATAAGAAAATTTTCCACTTTGTCTCGTCATCTTTTCACACACACACACACACACACATATATATATTATATATATATATATATAATAAATAAAATTTCAAAATAAACCAGTTAATTGGTAAAGTATCAAAGAACAACACTACTATTATCAAGTCAGACATCAAAAAGCACTCTGGGACCCCCAATCTAAATTGTTACTTTGAATTTCTAAAAAAATAACAAAAACAAATTATACTGAAAGAAAAGTCAAATCTCCAGGCAATAAGTATTTTTTGCCTATGATGACCAGAATTCAAACTCTGAATAACAAATTAGATTGGAGCGATTTTAGTGGTTTATCTCTCTGTGTGTGTGTATATATATATATATATATATATATATATATATATATATATATTTTTCCAAATAATGGATTTTTTAACTAGCAGTATAACCCATCTTCAACCAGGTGTTTCATTACTGGGAATTTTTGCTATTGGAGCAGTTTAAGTTTAAAGTCAGCCCACCTGAAAATCAATATTAGTAACCACAACTGGGTGAAACTGAGGCACATTCCCAAATTGGGAGGAGGTGGGGTAACAATTTGAATGTGGCGGGGAGTTGGAAAGGGCCGATTTTGCATTCTCAATCTTGCAAGGAAGGAACCTCTTACCTGGACCGTCAATAATAATAATAATAATAATATACGATAATATTTATTTACAATATAATTTTTTTTTTATAATTCAACTCTCAAAAATGATGTTGTTTTTTATAGACATTAAATTTTTCCTTGGATTTTTACACAGTGTAAAAAATCAGTTTTTTTCAATTTGTCACCTTCAAGGTTGTAATTTTTTCCAGTCAATTTAGACTCAAAACCAGCAATGAAGAATTGTCTATCAAACACAAAAAATTCACCGAAATTGGATGAAAACTGTGGAAACACATAAACAATATCCAATCACACACACACACACAATTTTGAGAATTATAGATATAGATCAAACATTTTTATTACTTCATTTGCTCTTATATTAGATACTCAATAACATTTGTAGCAAAAGTAGTTATACAGTAATGACAAACAAAATATAGTGTATTGATTATACAGTGTGACCCGGATATAAGAGAAACCCGGGAATAAGAGAGATTTTCTCTGGTTCCAAATTAGAGCCATACTTACCTAAACAAAATACACCAAACCCAGATATAAGAGACTTATTCTCTGGTCCCGACAACTCTCTTATATCCGGGTTACATTGTACAAACATCAATACTTGTATAATACTTACTGTATACCTACTTTTGCAGACTCCGATAAAATCAATTTTATTTATATATATAATTTTACATATTAAATATAACAGACAATGAATGTCTATTATGTCTGATCATATTGGACAAATTTTGTCTTTATTTTTATTTTAAAGCAAATATTCGAACATTAGAATGGCTCATGATCAGACATAACAGCCTTCATTGTCCTGTCTATATTTCTGAGATGAGATATTATGTACACTATTTAGATTATTTGGACTATTGAAGAAAGCTATAGTTTACAACAGCCCAAATGTTGTAATAAATATGGCGATAAAGATGAGGACAATAGTCTGAATAATGTAAATAGTGTTAATATTATATATTTAAATAATGATCTGCTGCTCCAATACACTAAATTCAATTTTATATATCATGAACAATTTTAGGAAAATCTAAGACAAAGTGGAAAAATTTTATTTTTGTGTTTTTAGAACATTTCAACTGACTTGGCAAATCTTCTATTATCACAATGTAGGATATTTAATAAAAGAAGTATTAAAAAGAAAAACAAAATGAAATTATATAGACTACAGTGCATGATAGATAAATTGTCATCATTATTATGCAAAAATGAAAATAATACTGACATCTCATTTTAACAGATATATTTAGCAAAATTACACAAAAATTTCTTTAAATACTAAAGAAAATTTATTAAATAAAATCACTGTTGTCTTCCTCCAGATGACTTCAGAATCTCCTCCGACTCTCCGGGATGGTCTCCTTTTTTAAGTTGGTGAATGCTGCCATAATCCTTCCTTTCAGTTCATCTTTGGTGCTACAAAGAGTTTTGTTGGTCTCTTCACCAACTGTACCCACACATAATAATCAAGGGGGTTGCAATCTGGGGAGTTAAATGGCATGATGTATAGGGTGATGTGGTTACAGAAATTGTCTGACAGCCAAGACTGGGTTCTCTTGCTTGTGTGAAATGGTGCACAGTCTTGTTGCCAGACATAGTGTATTCCAGCAGCAACCCTCTTGATCTGGGGCAGCACTACCTTCTCAGGGCACTTGATGGTGGCCTCCATGTTGAGTCGGAGTCACTGTGAGAAGAGAAATGGAGGCATAACATCACCATCACTAGTGATCATTCCAAACACCTTCATAATTACTATTAGACTCATCAAACTCTTTCCAAATCCTCTGCACTGTCCTCAAATTGATACCCAAACATACTGAAATGTTCATATTGGAGCTCCCAGTGCAAATGCCAAGCAGTACAGCATGCTGTTTCCATATTTCTGGTGGAGTGTATTGCATCATTGTGCTCTTTTACTCACAGACAGTGCCCAACTGACCCTACTATACTGTGTGGTTGACAAAAACAAATGCACATGTGCAAAAGTAAAAATATAAAATGGAGACAATTTATCCATCACACCCAGTATATATTCAAGACACATATTTAAATAAAAAATGAAGTTTCATATTTCAGACCCCCCCCCCCAAATCTCATTCATGCCTGTATGTAATCGTATCAACAGAAACCATGTTTTAGTCTAAAATCCTAAATGACAAAATTCATCACATGAAAAATCAGTCCCCACTTTGTTGTACATAATTCTGTGTTTTCATTTCCTATCCTGAAGATAAGACTGCCTCAAAGATCAAGGCACCTTGCTAAATTCTCTTTTCATCCTTTACTCTCTGTATTTTATTCACCATTTGCTTGGATAAATATAGAAATACTCTCTTGCAAAGTGCCAGACATACAGTGACAAATTTCTACTTGAGGTTAAGTAAAGACTTGAATTTGCTATCAAGGGATGTATCAATTTTGAACTGATTATAGATTCCACATGTGTTTTTCTCGATTATTCTCTCCAGATTTACTGAGATTAACAGAGTACAAGGAAGTGAATGTTGGTAACTAGTGAAGAGCAAATTGGTGACAGTGGTTATGATCTGTCTGTTTCTGAGATGAGGTATTCTATTTACATTGTTCGGACTGTTGTCTTCATTCTTACTGCCATATTGACGATGTTTTATGATATTGTATACTTTGGTCTTCAGAATCTGTCTATATTTCTGAGATGAGGTATTGTGATTAATTACACTATTCTGACTGTTGTCTTTATCTTTATTGTCACATTGATGACATTTCGGTCATTGTACGCTCCAGCCTTCTTCAGAATCTGTCTATATTTCTGAGATGAGGTATTGTGATTAATTACACTATTCAGACTGTTGTCTTTATCTTTATTGTCACATTGATGACATTTCGGTCATTGTACGCTCCAGCCTTCTTCAGAATCTGTCTATATTTCTGAGATGAGGTATTGTGATTAATTACACTATTCAGACTGTTGTCTTTATCTTTATTGTCACATTGATGACATTTCGGTCATTGTACGCTCCAGCCTTCTTCAGAATCTGTCTATATTTCTGAGATGAGGTAACTATTTACACTATTTACTTTGTTTGGACTGTTGTTCTCATCTTCTGTCAGCGTCTTTTGGCTTGTAATTAATTAAACTAATCCATTTCCTTCCACTGACAGAGTAGCTTAAGTCAAACCCTCTAACAACATCTGTTCATTAAAGCAGTCACACTTCTGTCAGTCACCTCTTCAAGCGTTTTTTATAGATTGAGTGGTAGTTCAAATTTGCATTTGGTAAGAGATTCTCATGAAAGTTTATCCTGACTTTGAGATCTGTGTTTTTTTTTTTTTTTTTTTTTTTTTTAATATATGACTCATAAAGCCGCCATTTTCTTTATGGAAATATTTTCTATGCGAGACAAGTCCGAATCTGTTTTCTTCATGGAGGTAAACCATTTTCTCTAGTGTTACATCTTTATTCGGAGTGTTTTCGCTATTGTTCACTCCAGCCTTCTTCAGGATCTGTCTATATTTCTGAGATGAGGTCTTATAATCATTTACACTATTTACATTGTTCGGATTGTTGTTCTCATCTTTCTTGTCATATTAACAATGTTTCAGTTGTTGTACACTCCGGCCTTCTTCAGGATCTGTCTATATTTTTGAGACGAAGTATTGTAATTATTTACACTATTTACATTGTTCGGGCTGTTGTTCTCATCTTTCTTGCCATATACTTGATGTTTTGACTGTTGGATAGATGACCCAGTGGATAAAAGTGCTGGTTGAGTAATCAAAAAAAATTGTTTGACCCAAAGAGTTATGAGTTCAATACCTGGCCACAGCAGAGGCAATAAAAACTTAGAGTTATTGAGATATCCAAAGGCATGGCATGTGGAATTAGAACAATCTGCCCCCATGGACTAAATAAAGAATTTGGTTGGAAATTTCAACGTATATCATCTGAAGAAGCCTGGAGTGTAAAATAGCCAAAACGTGAATATGGTAATAAATATGAGGACAACAATTCGCACCATGTATATAGTGGAAATAGTGGTTATGATCTGCAGATTCTGCTAACTCCTACTTCATTGTGTGGTACCTTTAGCTATGCCTGGTACAAGGCTACAAGTTAATATTGTGTGAATACCAAATTGGCAACAATTTTAATGACCTGCAATCATTCAAGCAAGTTATTTACACACTGTTGTTTTGCACCGTAACAGTTCCTGCTATTTAAAAATCTTGACAAAATCCAAAGAAAAATCTCCAATGTTATTAGTCCTAACCTTGCATCTCAGATTCAGTCATTTCCCCCACTTGTGCAATGTAGTTTCCCTGTACTTTTTCTATAAATATTTTCATGGTAATTATTCTGATGAGCTTTCTACTTTGACTTTACAAATTTAAGTACAGTACTAGATTGGTAGTTAGGTTTCTTGCATTCAACCATAAATTCAATGCTAACAGTTTTTTTTTCTCTTGCACTTCTCACTTGTGGAACTGTTTTCTGACTTCCATTTTAATTGCTTTCATATTGTCTTAAATTTTTTTTTTTTTTTTTTTTTGTTGAGGAATAATACATTTTTACAGGAATTTTCATTTTTTAAAAAATTTTAATTAGAATAATTTAAATTTTAAATCTTTTGAAATTCTGTATTAATTTCAGCCTTTTAGATATTATTAAATAAAAACTATATTTACTTTTCATAAATGGAAAAGATTAATAAAAATCATCAAACACCAATATTTTAAAAAGAATTTCGAATATTCTTATATGTGTATAAACATTCCAATTTTTGTAGATAGGTGCAACCATAAATGAGATTATCAGAAAATAAGAGCAATAACTATAGTAAATTTAAAGCAAGAAAGTCTCTAAAATTTCATTAAACATAAGATTATGCAGAATATTTTCTTAAATTTTTAAGATTACTGAGTACTTAAAAATAATATATAAATGGTGCTCACATTATATTCAATTATTTTTTATGTCTGAAGCCACCATAGAACAACATTAGATAAGCATCAATCTGCCATCAAGCTGACAAATATGTCAACAGCTTAAATAAACAGCTACTGCTGTGTTAAAAAATGCATTTCTGTGATATCTTAAATTTAAAGTAAATAATGTTTGTTTCAAATCAGATTACTTCAGCTAATATTGTTCAAATAAAGTTTCAGGAAACTATATATTATTTTTGGAAGAACCTTTAGTAAATTGAATTACATTGTAATGTAAGATAACTAAAAAAAAAGCACTAATCAGTTATTTTAACAAAAAAAAACAAAAAAACTCTTTACAGTTAATTAGTTTTTGAAATACATTTAAGTATTACGCTTATTGGAAAAATTAAATTTAATCTATTAGCTTAAAATTAAAACTAAAATAGAAGCTTCAAGAAAGATTTTTCATTTTAAATTGTGTTTTCTATGGTGGTGTATATATATATATATATATATATATATATATATATATACACACACACTTGCATCAAAATTTCTTCATGCCTGCATAAACCTTGTTACATATATGCAAAATTTTATGTGTAAATTAACTCATATCTGTGTCTGAAGATATATATGCACTTAGATGTATAGATGCATAGTTGGACTGCTTAATTTTGGAACTGTGGTATTGCACTCAATTTGAAACTTCGGGTTTGACATGATAAATAAAGACACAGAATATTGT
>OZ010614.1:22058144-22063144 GCA_963932145.1 Acanthosepion lycidas
TAAACAAGCATCCCAATATAAGGAAGCTGACCAGAAATTGGTAGAATGCAGAATGTTTTTTCTATCTACTTTAACACGTTGCTGCTACACTCATAACAAATTTTGTTGCATGTTGGTTGGTTTCTTTTGATATGGAGGGCGTTTAGGATTTGAAGTATTTGTCTCTTGTTTTTGTGGTACAGTATTGGTGTTATCAACAAGTATTTTTCTCTGTGTGTGTGTATATATATATATATATATATATATATATATATATATATAGGGTGATTTGAAAAGTAATTCCCTGTTTTATGTATGAGTCACCAGCCAGGAGTCCTGATTTAACACTCCATAATTTTTTCTTTGGGGTTGGTTCTACTATACCGAAGCAAAACTGTAGAACAACTTGAAGGGTGAATACAAGAAGCTACATCTTCCATACCACAAAAGTTCCTGGTGAAATCAGTTCACATGATTCCTGGGCAGCATGAGAATCTGTCAGTGAAATTTGGTGCCCGTATCAAATTTTAAATAAAACCTCATGCTAAATGCTTTCCTCTCATATCCATTTCTTGTAAAAATATTATAGTTAATAAATTAATTATAAGTATTTTAAAATAAGGAGTTACTTTTCAATTCTCATGTATATAAAACTAGATTTAATTAAACTTTGAAACCAACAAAATAAGTGGAATGATTATATTAAATTGCTTGTGTTGTAAATAGGAAAAGTTGACATGCATATAGTAAATAAGTAGTACTTAATTCCGGAGAATAATATGGTACATGGTTGAGAACACAGACTAATGTAATAGTTATCATTAACACCTCTCCCTTAGTAAGAGAGAGTGCTGTTTAAATAGTCTTAGAGCCGTCCATCTTGTGGGGGTGTTCAGCTACTCCACAACAAATTGCTAAATCTATTGCTAGGAAAGTTCATTGTCTCATGCCAGACAATCTTTTTCACCTGAATCTATCTTCCACATTTGTAATTTTACCATTTGTACATGCATTGAATGTTGCTGCTGTATCTGATCTGGTTCTCCTGTCATATATCTTTACATTCTCAACACAATCCAAAGAAGATTTGCAATGTTTATTGACTCTGATCTGGTATCTCGACTTCCTCACTGTCATGACATGGTTTCCCCTGTGGATTTTCTATAAATATTTTCATATCAATTGTCCTGATGAGCTCTGCTCTTTTGTGCCTTGAATACATAGATATATGCATTCTACTATTAGGTGGTGCAAAAATAATGTCGTTTTCTCACATATGTTACTATGTGAGAAAACGACAATATTTTTGCACCAACCTAATAGATTATCAATCATTTTACTGTAGAAATAACTAAATATAACTGCAAATTCCATTTTAATTTTTTTTTTTTTTCTCTCACTTTTCACCTGTGGAACTCTCTTCTGATCTCTTGCCCCCGACCACCACCTACGATCTTCAAAAATTTAAAGGCAACATCAGTTACCATCATCTGCTTTCCTGAATCCCATTCTTTCATTGTCCTTTCTCCTCACTAAGGTTTTCTCATTCTCTTTCACTCTCAGTAACCCCTGGTGTTTTAGTGGCATTATCGCCTTGTTTATGGTGAAATGATTTTGTTAAAAAATGCCACCAGAGAGGAAGGAAAAGACCTCACTAAAAATATAATACAAAGTACTTAATAACCTCAAAATTTCCAATAAGAAACCAACCTTGAATGGAGCCGGAATCAATCCAAAAATATCAGTAACACAAGACTTCACTAGTTTCATGCTGTGAATCAATCTCCAGTGTGTATTTGGATAGAAGTGGTTACCTTCAAAGAAATGTGATACCTCAGGTTTAAGACAAATTTTAAAAATTAAACATCTTGAAGCTTTTATTTTAGTTTCAATTTGAAGCTAATAGATTAAATATAATATTTCCCATGTACAAAATACTTTGCTGTTTTTCAAATCAAATTTAAATTGATTAGAATGAGATTTTTTTTTTTTTTTTAAATTGCTAAAAATGGTGATTTTAGCTATATATATATAATTTTCTCAGCACAATGTAATTCTTTTTATTAAAAATTTTTCAGAAATAAAATACACATTACTGAAATTTTATTTGAGGAAGATTAGCTGATTTAAAGTTTAATTAATCTGATTTGAAACAAATATTACTTTTAGTTTAAAAGATCGCAGTAAAGCATTTTTTTTACATGGTGGTCGGTGTTTTAAAGTAGTGTTGGCTGTTCTATTGACTGCCAGAAATTTAACTAATTTTTCCAAGGAGGACATAAAAATTACTTGACAAATATAAACTGAGTGCCTTTCTTATGTAATTTTTTAACTATACAATTAATCTTAAAAATTTAGATAAATATTCTAAGTAATTTAATGTTTTACTGAATTTTAGATAATTTGGCTTTAAATTTGCAATAGCTCTTATTTTCTGACAATGTCATGTATGGATGTCTGTTATTAGAAAAATCAATGTTTTTATGCCCAGAAAAAAGGTTAAAAGTTCTTTTTAAAATAATGTGCGTTATTGAATTGTAGCAATCTTTCCATTTATGATGAGTAAATATAGTTTTTACTTAATAACAATATCACATAACTGGCACAAATTAATACAGAATTTTAAAAGATTTAAAACTTCATAAATTATTCTAATTAAAATTTTTTTACAAATGAAAACAATTCTTGTAAAAATTCATTATTCATTGAAAAATTTTTTCCCTTATGATAATGTATCTTATTTATAAAAGCAATTGAAATCTTTTCTTATTAATGTCTTGGTTTCATTGGATTTTTATTTTATGATTCGGAGCAGATTTTCTGAAAGTGGTAGTCCTGTTTTATAGAAATAAATTGATTTAAATTCTTCAAAGATTTCTGCTCATAACTACTATAAAAATTTCATAAATTAAATAAGTGGGAGGGGGTAACATATACATATATATATAGTGAACATAGAAGTCAACACTCAGAGGCAACAGGCTGTTTCATGCTTGACACAATCATCAGCCTGCAAGTGTTGGCTATTTATAAATATATAAGTATGGGTCAGTGGTGCATTGTGAGTAATCTATTCTGGTGTTTATTTATAATAATCAAATTAAAAACTGTCCCCTGCCAAAATAACAGAATAGACTCTGGCAAGCAATCTAAAAATTAGACAAATAAAAAGCTTCAATTATCTTTCCAGACCTAAATAAAATATTAAATAAGTGACCTAAGCAAATCCCTCCCCAATTTTTTTACTATGTTAATAAAACATCAAAAACGAAAAAGAATAAATAAATATATAAAATAAAAAATGTAAATGAAAAACAAGTAAAATAAATTAACCCAAATAAATAAATAAAGAAGCCACTCCCACCAAAATAACCATCATGTTTCTAAAATAATTTCATTCATTTGTGAATAAGTCCTGAAAGTTACATTAAAATCTGCCAATTATTTGATTTTTTGCAAGAATTTCCTAATCAAGGTGTTTTTCACCTCAAAAATACACTAAAATTTCTGATATTAATTTACCCCAAATTTTGATGGTTTTAAAAAAGATTAAAAATATAATTTAATAATCAAAAAATCCTTTGGCCTGTCTTCTCAATAACAAAGATTTTTATGATAAAACTTTGTTTTTATTTGGGGTATTTTTTCATCATGGCATGCTCATTTTATAGTGAATCGATAGAGGTACTTGGATATATGCATGTAAAATGACAGAAGTTAATCTTACAAGACCCTAAAAGAAAATGCCAATTTTGACCTTTGTATAGCATGTGGTGTTTTATAGATTATGCAGAGGCATTCGATAAATTACATCACAAAAACCTGTTGGAACTGCTTAGTAACCTTGACATATTTGGGAAGAATATAAGAATAATCAAGAACTTATACTGGTAGCAATCTGCCTGCATATGGATAGAAAATAAATTCAGCAGATATACAAAAATAGAGAGGGATATATAAGAGAAGAATACATCTTCTCAATGGACTTAGTGAACCTATGAGGCACTTCTGAGAAAATTAGAAATCCTACCAGGATTCATAATTGGTGGCCATGGTCTTAACATAAGGTATAGGGATGACACAGTGTTGAAAGCATAACTTGGAAAGGAAACAAAAGTGATGGAAAGTAAGAAGAAAGGATTAAACATCAACTGCAAGAAGAAAGAATGCAGGGTTGTTAGCAAAAGGATGATAACAAAATGCAACTCATGAATTGAAGATATCAAACTCAAACAAGTACAAACATTAAAATATCTGGGATGTGTTTTAACAGAGGACAAAAAGTGTGACACTGAAATCCAAAGGTGCATTGGGATAGCCAAAGATGCTTTTCAAAAGCTGAGCAAAGTGTTAAGGAACAGAAAAATCTTTTTAAAAACAAGGAAAAGAGTACTGAACTTATATGGCAGTGAATGTTGGACAACCTCCTCAGAAGACGAAGGAAAGACTTGAAGCAACAGAAATGTGGTTCTAAAGAAAGCTATTGATGATGCTATGGACCAAACATGTGAGCAATGACGAGGTTTTGGAGAAAATGGAAACTGAAGGGACCGTTAGAAACAGTTGAGATTTCTTGGGCACATATTGAGGAAAGAGGGCTCGGAAAGTCTGATACTCATAGAACAGATTGAAGGCAAAAGGGACAGAGGAAAACCGTTCATAACCTATTTAGTAGGCTTGAGTAAATGGATTGCAGAACCGGGTTTCTAAGAAATAACAAGACAAAATTTATTGAGAGCTACAAAGGATATGAATTTGTGACAAGCCATGATCGCCTATGTCCTGAAGGGACATGGCACATAAAAAGAAAATATAGATGGTACATTGGTATAAGTGTTACAATATTTGATCTTCAGTTGATCCATGCTGCAGTAATGTTTCAGAAGAGTCCATTGCAAGTCGATATCTTACCATTAATCTGCATGTTTCTTTTTGTTCAATTAGAGCAGGGGTTGGCAACTCATTCGACCCTGCGGGTGGGATGAAGGCCATTGACAAAAAATTAAGAAAAATTACATATG
>OZ010614.1:22070644-22078144 GCA_963932145.1 Acanthosepion lycidas
AATTTGTATTAATTATAAAAAACAAAATCTGGTATTAATTATAAAAAACAAAATCTCGTATTAATTATAAAAAACAAAATCTCGTATTAATTATAAAAAACAAAATCTGGTATTAATTATAAAAGTTAAATGTTTGGTATTATTACAATAAAATATTTATATTATAAAAATTCAAATAATGGTATTAAAACAAAAATCTGGTATTATAAAAATTAAATTTACTGTCTGGTATTACTTATAAAAGTTAAAATCTGGTGCTAATTATTAAAAATAAAATAAAAATTCTGATGTTATTATTTAATAGGTGGTAATACCAATGCCAGAGCAAATGATTGTTGCAGGATTTGGGCTATTTTGGGACCAGTCCGGATGCACGTGCTCAGGCTCCCCATATTAAACAGATCTTGTTTCACAACCGACAAGATTTTAATTTTATTTTTAATAATTAATCCCAGAATTTTATTTTTTAATAATACCAGAAATTTTGGCTGAGATCAAAGTGTAGTATCTTCCTATTTTCTCACTGAAACCCCCTTTTTCCATGTGATTAAGTCTGAATAGTCCATTGTTTATTAGGTATTGGCAGGGGTTTAGCAGCCATCCAAAATATTGAATAGAGGGACAAGCACAATTGATTTTTGTCTGTACATTGCTGAGAATATAGTGATAAAATACTTTAAGGATGTGAATATTATTTTGGACAAATCCTGAAACAAGTTTGATCATGTGAGGAAAAACTGAATCAAGTTCTTCTCATTCATAGCAGCTTTCTAACAACAGGTGCTCTATGAACAGTGAAATACAGCATTGCAACTGAGGATTCTGGCAGATAATGGTCACTGCACCAAGCACAAATGGTGAGGGTAGCATTGGGTGTTGGTGCAAGACCCAGTAGGAGCAAAGCCTACTATATACTTACTTTTTTATGTTAAATCTTTTCAGGACATAGGCGATCATGGATCTCCACAACTTCCTCTCATTTGTAAACCTTAACAATTTTTCACCCTTTGCTAAGGCAACATTATTGTTTCAAAAACTTACAGCTGGCAAAATTATTGTTTCAAAAACTTACAGCTGGCAATATTATTGTTTCAAAAACTTACAGCTGGCAATATTATTGTTTCAAAAACTTACAGCTGGCAACATTATTGTTTCAAAAACTTACAGCTGGCAACATTATTTTTCTGAAAACATTATCTGAGACCTTGCTGTTGGATGCAGTTTACTGTCATACCCAGGATGCGGATGTAGTTTACCGTCATACCCAGGACGCGGATGTAGTTTACTGTCATACCCAGGACGTGAGCAAAACCTGGAAAACTAGGAGTTCACTATTTACCCATAGCTGGACCTTAACAGGTGCTACCACCCCGGGTCAAGGTGGACCTGGGAACACCAGCAATTAAGAGGTGGTTCCACGCTCCTCAAAACCTCCAGATCAGAGGCCTTGCTGTTGGATGCAATTTAACGTCATACCCAGGACGCCTCATTGGGGGGGGGGGGTCTTACCCCTCTACAGAGGTGCAGTCGGCGTATTCTAAAGCCCCAGCCGACAGGGCCGAACAAAGGAAGGAGAAAATATATTTAATGTATATACCTCATGTATAACACAACACCTGAATTTTTGGTATGAATTTTAACCCCCTCCAGAAAAGATTTACCTGTTTATAGTGCAACCAGTCACCAAAAATGCATAATTTTTAACCTCTTTTTTAGTTATATAAATTATATCAAATTTGTTTTTATTTATAAATATTTATTATATATTAATCATATTCATTACAATTAGTTATTTTTATTTATTATTATATTATATATTAATCATATTCATTACAATTAGTTATTTTTATTTATTATTTAATTATATTCATTACAATTAGTTATTTTTATTTATTATTTAATTATATTCATTACAATTAGTTATTTTTATTTATTATTATATATTATAATAATACATTATTTATATTTTTTATTATATTTATTATTATATATTATATTATTAGAATATACTATTTACATTTATTATTATATAATTTCATATTATTATTAGTTATTATTGTTAAATATTAGTTATTAATTATTTTCAAATTTAATTATATACCTCTCACCAATTCAGAAGAGATAGAAAATATATTTATTACGTGTACTTTATGCATAATTCAACCCAAATTTTTTGCACAAATTTTATCCCTTCCAGACAAAATTTACTAGTGTATAGTACAACTGGTTATCGAAAATGCATCATTTTTAACCTCTCCCTCAAAATTACTTGTGTATAGTGCAACCACCTTTTTTTTTTTTTTTTTTTTTTTTTTTGGCATAAAAAAAAAAAAAAAAAGAACTGATCATTATGGAGATCATTACACCACCAAGCCTCCATATTCCTAATGAATACAATTGTGATTTTAATATATATATATAATAAAAGATACTCCGAAGCAGCCAGGTAAACCTACCTAGGTTTCACCTAAACAGACCGTGAGGGTAATGCCGGCATTACCCTGACAATCCATTTAGGTGAAACTTAGGTAGGTTTACCTGGCTCCTTAGAATTATCTTAGGTTTTGCTCTACTTTGTGCATTGAGTACTTTACGTAGTTGTCTTTTTACTCGTTTTGGGTTTTTTCTTTGGACTTGGAGATTGAACACTGGACCATTGTTTTCACCTTGGTTTAATGTTCTTGGTTCTTTCTTTTTTTATTCCCCATTTTTCCTCGTGGACCGATTTGTTCTACTGCAAGTTGAGCTATCCAAAGTTTTTCCAAGCGAGTACCACCATTTATATAATATATATAAATTTTCAGATGAACACAACAATTCTGTCTTGGAAAAAACACTCTGATGATGACATTGTGCTAATGTTGAAAGTACTATGAATAAAATGGATATGCATCAACATGGTAATTTTCTTTCTTCCTTTAATAAGGATACTGAGAAACTTGCCCGTAATTATGAGAGGATCCTATCAAAAATAGGTAGATAAAACTTGTCTAAAGTACTTAATGAAATACATCAATTATATATATATATATATATATATATATATATATATATATATATATATATATGTCTGAATCAAGTTGCTGCCTAAACCCATGAGCCAATATTGATGAGACTTTGCATACATGTTAAACTAACATGCAGTTTGTTACTCGGCTAATTGATTTTTATAAATTTTACATGTTTTTGTCACTGTGCATAAGCAAGGGAGATAACTGGTCTTACAAATTTTTTTTTACAAATTTAAAAGATATGTGTGTTACAAAATAATAACTCTTATAAAGCTTAAAATTCCTGACAGACATGGATCTTTGCTCGATTTTTAAAATTTAAGGGACAACATCTGAACAAATCGCAGGTTATTTTCTCAATAAAAAACTTTATTCAACACATTAATTCAGCATAATCTTTTTTTTGAATACAAACTCCATGTTGTGTTTACATTGCAGAAATATAATTTAATGCGATTTCTTTAAAAAAAATAAATATAATTGCACTTCTTTAAGGTTTCATAGGAATTGAGGCTGGAGCGATACTATGGAGCCTTAACTATGGAGTATTTCAAATATGTTGTAGTAGTTGATTTAGTAAATGTTTTTAGTGACTGGCACAATCAGCTAAGCTTATCTACATAGAAATTTCTATTGGAAACATAGTATGAACCAAAAGTCCTTATAAGCCTGACAAATCTGTTTTTATTTGATTTTACACATTTGGGGGGACACGATCTAACCAAATCAAAGGTCATTTCATTAAAATAAACCTTATTTGCCCTCCTAATTCTGATTAGTCTTTCTTCATATCTGACTGTTCATTACTATGATTACAAAAGTAATCTACATTAAATTTATATTGGGATTGAAATAATACTCTTATAAATCATAAAATACCTGACCGATATGGATGTTTGTTCAAATTTACACATTCAGGTGGTACGATCTGACTGATACAAAGGTTATTTTGTTAAAAGAAAATCTGTAACTGCCCCAAAAAATTCTGACCAAAGTTCCTCAAGGATTTTATTACATACAAAATGTAAAAAGGGAAAAAAATACCTATCTGAATTGGTATGAATTTCAAAACAAAATTTGTGGTAACTGTGAAGAAAATAACAATCACACCAGCTAAAGACTTATCGTTGAAGTGAGAGTGACTTTGATATTCCTATCAACTCCCATCTGGTGGTTGTCATATTGAGGTGTGAATGACAGATTCACCAATTTATTGAGCAGACAGAGGACATTCTCACAATTGAGTACATGCAGGAGATCAGCTATGGCACTGAACAAACGACGGCGTACATAGCTAATAATGAACACAAATTGATGGAGGACTAACTAGGTGTTTGTAATATGATTATTTCAAGCAATCAAGGTGAAAGAGGAGATCTATTTTCCCTTGATGCCCCAGGTAGAACTGGCAAGACATTTATCACTAACCTATTGGCTAAACTGCGCCAAATGAAACACATGCTCTAGCAGTGGCGTCAAGTGGAATAGCTGTAACACTGCCAAATGGTGGCTGCACAGCTCATTCATACTTCAAACTTTGGACCAGTTCAAGAAAGAGAAGGCAACCTGCAACATGTCATAGTTCTATAAAGGGCAAACTCCTCAGTGAATGCAAATTCATCATCTGGGATGAGGCAACAATCAGCCATAAGGGTACCTTCGAGGCTCTTGACATGGCACTTCAGGATCTTAGACACAACACACAACTCATGAGGGGTGCAACAGTCTTGCTTGCTGGAAATTTTAGACAAGCTCTTCCAGTGATTCCGAAAGGGATAAGAGTTGATGAGGTAAAGGCCAGTATAAAGTCTTCCTACCTGTGGAGCAGTGTGAAAAAGCTGAAACTCAGTGGTGATGAGGAAGCTGGTACTTTTTCTAAGATGTTGGTAATGGCATTTTGGTTGGTGAGCAGGATGGCTGAGTCATTTTGCCTTTTGGACATATGGCATCTGATTTAAAGGAACTAATAAGTAGGGTGCTTTCTAACCTGAGAAATCAGTTAATAGATCACAACTGACTGAGAACCCATGCCATTTCAGCTCCAAAGCATGTGGCAGTTCATGGTTTGAACATCAAACTTATCCAGGTGAGCGTCACAGCTACAATTCCATTGATGTTGTACTAAACACCAAAGAAGCTGTGAATTATCCAGTTGAATTTTTTAATAGCCTAACACTGCCTCACAATTTTCACCTCAAGTTTGAAGCATCGGTGATGTTGCTAAGAAACCTGGATCAACCAAAGCTTTCCAATGGTACACGACTTACAATTAAGATGATGCCAACTGTCTTGGATCTAACAATTCTGACTGGTAAAGCAAGCAGTGAGGTTGTATTTATTTCTAAAATTCCAATTATTCCCTTGGAAATGCTTTCCCAGTTCAAGTGGCTGCAATTCCAGGTGAAATTGAGTTTTGCAATTAGTATTAACAAAGACCAAGGGCAGTCCTTGGGTGCAGTAGAACTTAACCATGCAGAATCGGTTTTCTCCAATGTCCATTATATGGGATGGTCAAAAGTTGGCAATCCCAATCATCTCTTTATTTGTACCCAACACAGAAAGATTATCCTGTTTGTAGATCTACTTAATCTGTTATCCGGTTTGTAGATCTACTTAATCTGTTATCCGGTTTGTAAATCTACTTAATCTGTTATCCGGTTTGTAAATCTACTTAATCTGTTATCCGGTTTGTAAATCTACTTAATCTGTTATCCGGTTTGTAAATCTACTTAATCTGTTATCCGGTTTGTAAATAATTAATGACATTATAATTATTTTCTTTCTTAAAAAATATGATTCCATCACAACATAGAAAGTTCTGTTTCCAAACTGAAACTAAAGTTGTAAATTTATTTATAAAAATTAAAAACTTAAAATCCAGAGTTTTGTTCCATTGTCAAGTGATGTTAGGAATAACTTTCTAAGAAATATTACTTAATTTATAAGCACAGACAATTTTAATATTTTCAGTTGTTATGGTTAAGGAAAATTCAATCTATTTTGATTAGGGGTGGTTGGGTTTTATTTTCCCTAGACAACTTATGTATCAAATATATGTTGCTTACAAAGTCAGGTTACATTTAGGTAAGGTGGGGGTGCCTGCTGACAAACATAGATAGTAATTTTCCAAGTGTAGCTGAGCTCATTAGCCATCTCAATGGTCATCTATCCAAGAGATGAAAACTGAAATAAAACCTATCTTTTTAACTTCAGCTATTGTAATGAACAGATGTTCTCTCAGGGTGGCTCCATAGCTTGAGCACCTACTGGGATTTAAGTTCCAATCAAACCCTAAGTGCATATATGATCAATTGTTAAAGATACTGAGAAAATCATTGGCTCCCTGTACTGCTCCATTAAGCACCTGACTCCTCCTGCTATGCTCTACATTTACAAAAGCCAGATCGAAAATGGAGTAGTGTTGTTCGGTCTTCACTTTCCAGTTTGAGTCCAAAAATATCTTGTGGGTGACAAATTATTTTCTACCCTACAGACACCTTTCCCCACAGAAGAAACAGTACAAACTTCTCGCTACTCTATCGTTATTTCCAAAGAAAGTGTTCAGACAAGATATATTTCTTAGTTTCACTAGTTGTAACCTTCACAGCTAACACTCAACATACCATGCACAGTATAGTGAACCACCCTCATTCCCTCCATATTCCACTGGTGAGGTGTAGGTTCAACTTGAGCTGCTTCTTCCTAAAAACTGCTGCTATATGGAACTGACTCCCAAGATGATGCTTTCCCAATCACTACAATATTAACCTGTCAAAGTTTAGTGTTAACCATTATCTTCCCCATATATACCCATAAACTGTGCCTCTTACTCTGTAACCCTCTAGTTCAAGTCGTTTTGGGGGCTTGGAAAATTATGTCAGTGGAAAACATGAAACTAAGAAGATGCAAAGAGTTTCTCTAGGAGGTTAGCATCAACTATACTGATGGTAGAGAAAGAATAGTTCTCTATGATGATGAAAAGGTAGATGTTCGGTTCTGGAGATGTTCAAATTTACAAGCCATTTCTTGCCCCAGTTAACAACTGATTGGAGGTCATTTTTTTAAAAATCAGATGCCTGTTTTACTGATTGAAGGTTGTTGATGTGGATAAGAAACAATGGAAGCCTCAGGATATAGCCCTGGGGGACTCTTTCATTAATATGAAAGTATCTGACAACTTACTCAGACCTCAACATGTTCTGCCTATGACAGTATACCAGTGAACTGCACTTTTGATATCTTAAGCTTCATCTGTGAGGAAACTGTGCAACATTCACAACCACTCAGGACATTATACATTGCATAACAGCTCAACAATATTTACTTTGCTTCTGATAACATTGCCTAAATCTTAATACATAATGAGATAAGAAGGGTTGGAGAATTTGACACTCACTGGACATATTGAAGGAGAAGCAAATAACCTAACAGGCTTGTATAAATGGATGGCAGAACAGGGAGGCAGAGGGATGGTGAAAACATAAAACTA
>OZ010614.1:22083144-22135644 GCA_963932145.1 Acanthosepion lycidas
AGCTAAGCCAATTATTAAAAAAAAAAAAAAAAAATTTCATTAGAAAAAAAAAAGAGTACTGAACTGTTATGCAATATCAGTCCTCTCATATAGCAATGAATGCCAATTTCCTCAAAGATGAAGAGACTTGAAGCTACAGAAATGTAGTTCTACAGAAGGTTACTGAGGATACCATGGACCACACTTGTGAGCAACTATGACACTTTAGAGAAACTGTAAAGAGAAATGATTAAACTTAACATGAGGGAGATATTGTTGAAATTTATAGGGCACATTATGAGAAA
The DNA here is from genome assembly GCA_963932145.1 of Acanthosepion lycidas. Taxonomy (NCBI): domain Eukaryota; kingdom Metazoa; phylum Mollusca; class Cephalopoda; order Sepiida; family Sepiidae; genus Acanthosepion; species Acanthosepion lycidas. The sequence continues at coordinate 22,083,429 of OZ010614.1, forward strand.
AGCAGGCTTGGAAAATTTAACCTTCACAAGACATTGAAAGCAAGAGGGTCTGATAAAAACCATGTATAACATACTCAGCAAACTTGAGTAAATAAATGGCAGGACTGGTTTTAGGAGAGAAAACAAAAAGACAAAAGGATAGGAAATTGTGGAGAGCTATGATCACAGAACCCAGAAGAAGGATGATTATGATTATTATCTCAAATACATTTCATCTTTATCAGTCCCATGATTGGTTGTGATCATAGTGTTACTGCTCAAGTGAGCTCCTGATAAATTCCTTCTACACAGGTTGAAAGCCAGAGAAATACTTAGTGATATGTATCACATCTTGGGCAAGTAGTAGAGCAAGGTGGAACCTATCCTTCTTCATGTCGACCCAATGCCAACTTTTTTACCCTGACATGAAGTGGTAAGTTTATATTTAATCAACTGAAAAGTTTGCTGCTAGGAAATCTGGTTCACTGTGTCATGCTCAACAATTTTTCATGTCTGAACCTATCTTAGTCTAACATATGTCTATTCATCAAATATTGCTGCCACATCTGGTCTGGTGCTTCTTCAACATGTTTAAAAATTCTAGATAAAATCCAAAGAAGAATCTAGGATATTGGCCTCAGTCACTTTTCCACCACTTTGACATAGCTTCCATTTAGCCTAGTCTGCAAACAGTCTCCGACTGTTGCCTAGTCTGCAAACAGTCTCCGACTGTTGCCTAGTCTGCAAACAGTCTCCGACTGTTGCCTAGTCTGCAAACAGTCTCCGACTGTTGCCTAGTCTGCAAACAGTCTCCGACTGTTGCCTAGTCTACAAATAGTTTCCTATTCTAAAAATACTTTTCCTATTTTCAAAATAGTTTCCTATAGTTTTGATGAGCTTTCTTCTTTGGTACCTAGACTTTATGTACAGTACTAGATTTTCTGTCAATCTACTACTGCACATAAATTCATCATTTCAGAATTGAAATGAATAGATATAAATCTTAGTTCTATGCTAACAGTCTCTTCCAGTTTTTCATTTTCTAGTCAACTTTGATCTTCAAAAATTTAAATGCAATGTCAATCATTACTTTCCGACTTCTTAATTCTTGTTGTGTTAGTGTTTAGTTTGGTTTGTTTTGTCTTATGGCGTATCAACATCAATGGGTATATTTAATGCAGACAAGATTTTTATTGCTAGTAATATTTTTTTCCCAAAAATGTATTGCTGGTAATATTTTTTTTTCAAAAATGTATTTTTATTATTATTATTTCAAAAATGTATTGCTGGTAATATTATTATTATTAATATATGGGAACACCAGCAATTAAGAGGTGTTCCACCCTCCTCAAAACTTCATCAGAAGCCTTGCTGTCAGAAGTAGTTTATTGTCTTACCCAGGATGCGGATGTAGTTTATCATCATATCCAAGACGGTTTTTATTGTTCTCTTTCCTTAATAGTTGCTTTTTTATATTCTTTCATAGTCAGTAACCCCTTGCATCCTAGTGGCTTTGTCTTGCTTAGGATGAAAAATTAAAAAAAAAAAAAAAAAAAAATCACATACAAGCAACCACACATACTCTGAGCCTGATTATTGTTTATTCCCAATCATCGACTCAAACATACACCTTCTTCTGTTACTTAGCAACGAAAGGTATTAAAAAATTGTAAATATGTTTGCAGAGATAATTAAGATTATGGAGTTAGATAGAGAAAAAAATAACATCTCAAGGCTTTTATAAAGATAAGCATTTTACTAAGCAAATCAAAGAACATCTTCATGGAAGCATTTGCAGAGAAACCTAATACCTAATTGATACAATAATGCAGCACGTGTCTTAGGAAAATCTCAGAGTAATTCCCAATTTCTTTTGCTTTCTGTATTATTTTCTTTATTTTATTTGGGGGTTGAGAGCAGAGAGTAGTGGGTAGAAATTCAAAGCTACTCTAAATTAACAATAGATTTCCAGAACTTGAAGAAATAATTGAAATATTTTGAATTGAAAATAGAAATTATGCTTTGAAAAGAAAAGAAAGAGAAATAAACCTCTAAAGTGCCTTGCTATTAGAAGGAAGATGCCTAACAATCAAAATATTTGCTGTTTTCAATTCAATGAGAAATTCTATGGCGACTGATGCAAACACTACTGGAGTTCATGTTGGCCCATTATCATTTAATCAGGAAACTAAGGCACACATTGCCACTCCTTCAAAACCATGCTTTCTCACTCCCGACAACATTGTGCCAAAAACTGTCACCAGCCCTACTGCGAGACTTTGCCAGCTACCCTTATCACTATTATATTTTTCATATATTTTATTATAACCGTTTTATATATATATATATATATATATATATATATATTCACCTTGTACAAGGCCCGAGAGACACTTGTGGTAGAGGTTTCAAGAGCAAGAGGCACAGTTTATGGGGATATGTGGGAAAGATAATGGCTGACCCTAAAACTTGAATTGGTTAAGACTGTAGTGATCAGAAAGCATCCTCTTGAGAGTCAGTTCCACAAAGCAACAGTCATGGGGAGCTGCTACTGAAGTAGAATCTATTTCATTATTATATCCTTTTATTTACAATGATGTTCAGCCTGTACAAGGCCCAAGAGCCACTCATTGTAGAGGTTACAGAGTATGAGACACTCAAATAACTTGGTTACAGAGTAAGTGGCAGAGTTTATAGGGCTATGTGGGGAAGATAATAATTGAGCCTAGACTTGAACAGGTCGAGATTGTAGTAATTGAGGAAGCAACCTCTTGGGAGTCAGTTCCACAAAGCAGCAGTTCATAGGAAGTTGCTTCTCAAATGGAACTTCCATCAGACCAATGAAAGATGAAGGGAATGAGGTTGGTTCACCACAATGTACGTCTTATAGCAGGTCTTAGCTGTAAAGGTTATATCTGGTGGAACTATAGAATGTATCTTGTCTGAACACTTTAGCAATAGGCTTGCAATATTTCATCTGTGGGAAGGAGGTTGTTGGGTAGAAAATAATTCATCACCCACAAGGAAACACTTTTAGACTATCTAGTGAAGACTGAGCAGCTCTTGCCCGTATATGGCAGCAGTGCTCCATTTTCAGCTTGATCTGGCTCTTGTAAAATGAAAGGATATTGGGAGAAGCCAGGTACTTGCTGGAGTGGTACAGGGAACTGACCAATTTTCCAGCATCTTTAAAAATGGATCTGTTGTGTCGGAAGATGAACTTATCTGCGTCTGTAAACAAAGACTTTAAATAGTGGCATGTCCGTTGACATGAAAGACAGTGAGACAGAGAAGTTCTTAGCTGAGCTAGTTATTGACTACTCAGGCGATTTCTGTACCTTTTTACCAACCTATTAAAACCCTTTTTATTGTTACATGTTATTTGGCGTTTATCTCTACTAACCCCAAATCAATATCATAACAGGGTTGTATGTAAGAGTTCCACTTGAGATCGGGATTGAGTTCAAGTCTGAATATATGTTTAAAGTATGGGGCCTCACTGAGAGAGCACCCATTCATTCTGATGGGTGAAAATTCAGAGTCTGCTCAGTGTTGATAGAACATCACTAGTTTGGTTTTCAAGGCATTCAAAGTAACAAACCAGTTTTATCTCCACTAAGATGTTAACTGTTGATGTTCCATATGATTTCAAACAAAAGATTAGGAAGGAAACCATCATCAATACTGAAAGAGCAATAACAGCTAGTGGTCTTGAGAAACAGACTTTCTTAAAAATTTGTTTTAACAGAAAGATTTTATAAATTTTAAGTGAAAGTAACTAATCAATGAATGCTGAATGTATGTTTATAAGGAAACAGCTAATATTAGCATTGCCATAAATCTGTAATTGAAGCAGATTTTGAGCATATCTTCTATGTGCTGTGTCCCTTAAGGATGATGTTGATCATGGCTCTCTACAATTTTCTATCTGTTGAAGCTCTTAGTAAATTTTTGCTATTTCACCTAAACCCTGTTCTGCCATTCATTTATACAAGCTTGTTAGGTATGCTATATGTAGGTGTTGTCCAAACTGAGTAAAAGAGGAAGATATTAGGTTGGTTGGTTGGTTGGGTTTTATGGCATATCAACCACTGTGGGTCATTTAATGCCAAATCAAAGCATACACATATATATATATATATACACACACATATACACATACATATATTAAATATACAGTACCATTAAAGATATAGCTGGTAACATTATTTTTTCCAAAACGTATAGCTGGCAACATTATTTTTTCCAAAAAACGTATAGCTGGCAACATCATTTTTTCAAAAATATGCAGTTGGCAACATTGTTGTTTCAAAAATGCATAGCTGGCAACATTGTTTGAAAAACGCATAGCTGGCAACATTGTTGTTTCAAAAAACACAGCCGGCAACATTATTTTTTCCAAAAAACGTATAGCCGGCAACATTGTTTCAAAAACACATACCTGGCAACATTTTTTTTCCAAAAAACGCATAGCTGGCAACATTATTTTTCCAAAAAATGTATAGCTGGCAACATTATTGTTTCAAAAATGTATAGCTGGCAACATTATTGTTTCAAAAATGTATAGCTGGCAACATTATTGTTTCAAAAATGTATAGCTGGCAACATTATTGTTTCAAAAATGTATAGCTGGCAACATTATTGTTTCAAAAACGCATACCTGGCAACATTATTGTTTCAAAAACGTATATCTGGCAACATTATTTTTCCAAAAAAAAAAACAAACAAAAAAAACGTATAGCTGGCAACATTATTTTTCAAAAAAAAAACAAAAAAAACCCCCCAAAACGTATAGCTGGCAACATTATTTTTCCAAAAAGACATATAGCTGGCAACATTATTTTTCCGAAAACATTATCTGAGGCCTTGCTGTTGGATGTAGTTTATCGCCATACCCAGGACGCGGATGTAGTTTACCGTCATACCCAGAACGCGGATGTAGTTTACTGTCATACCCAGGACGTAAGATATTATTAGGTCTTATATGAAACTCAGTCAAATTGTATATGTGTGTATATGTTAAATGACATAATTAGATGCAAGTCATTCATGCAGAACAGAAGCAGAAACCTGTATTTAGGCACATGCATCATGATATGCAGTGTGTGACAGAAAATCCAATCTTTGGAAAATGAGGCACCAAGATCCAAATACACATTGGACAAGTGAAAGAAGCATGCCAACAGCTGAGTAAGGTGCTGAGAATTGGAAAACATTTTGTCAGAAACAAAGGAAAAAGTGCTGCTATGTGATGAGAAACATTAATGAAACAATAATGTTGCCAGCTATACGTTTTTTTTTGTTTTTTTTTTTGAAACAATAATGTTGCCAGCTATACGTTTTTTTTTTTGTTTTTTTTTGAAACAATAATGTTGCCAGCGATACGTTTTTTTTTTTTTTTTTCTGAAACAATAATGTTGCCAGCTATACGTTTTTTTTTTTTTTTTGGAAACAATAATGTTGCCAGCTATACGGTTTTTTTTGTTTTTTTTTTTGAAACAATAATGTTGCCAGCTATACGTTTTTTATTCTATACAAAATAGGCATTTAAAATTCATATAAACTGGATTTGGCATTAAATAACCCACAGTGGTTGATATGCCATAAAACCCAAACAAACAAACTCGTACATATCCGTAGAAAATGCTATAACACGAAGAACATGACGAAATTATTTGCAGAAACTGAACCAAAAATATATTGGATTTTTTAAAAAGAATTGGTCTCTTATCAAAGATGTAGACTGATGTATAAAGATCATATCCTACCTTTTACCATTTTGCAAATAAATTGTCCGTATCAAATGGAAATTCTTGACTTAAACAAAAATATATAGGATTATTTAGCAGTGTTCTAGCAAATAAGCTCTAGCTTGCTAAAAATGTTCCATACAAAAGAGGCATTTAAAATTGATATATTTGGCATATATATATAAACTGGATTTGGCATTAAATAACCCACAGTGGTTGATATGCCATAAAACCCAACCAACCAACAACCTTCCTTTGATGAATTTGGAGAGAAGGGGCCTAAAAAATGTCAATCAATAACAAAGATACAAATAATCTCTTAATGCCAACAAAATGGAAATTCTGATTATTATTTGTACTTTTTATTGAAATATTTTTTTCTGTTTTTAGTTCTGACCAATATCCTTTGTTTTCCAAGATGGCAGTAGGAAAATTTATTTGTACTTTTACCAAGAGGAAATTCCTTCTCAGGGGGAAAATAACTATTGAAAGACTATCATTTCTTCTTTAATGTCAGAGGTGGGTGTTCATCTCACGCTGTGAATTAAGCAAGAAAAGTCGATCCAATTTAGAAAATTGGATAAAATACATTTTGAGTGAAAAATTGATTGAGCAGGCTCTTTTTGTAAAAGATTTTATTTTAACCCTTGGTTTTACAAGTTTTTTTTTTGGGTGGGGGTCATGGAGAGGGGGAGTATGGTTTTACATATAATGTTACTAAAATAGTTGTTGCGATGTTTTTTTATTTTATTATTCATTTTTTACAGGGATTTTTTTTAATTTAATTTTTTTTTAATTAATTTCCCCATTCACTCATTTTTCTATTTCTTTCTTGCCATACCTTTCTCATTTTTTCCTCTTTTCTATTTCTGCCTCACCCCCTCTTTTTCTTGCTGATATATCTCTCCTTGTTTTCTCTTATCTTCCCTCTTTCTGTTCCATCACCCTTCCTTTTACTGTCACTCTTGATGTTTGACCTCTCTTTTGCACTGCCAATTCTCTTCCTTGTTCCGTTCTTTTCCTCTTTTTTTATCCAGCATATCTGCAGATCTCTCTTTTTTTCCTCATACTTGATCTCTCTCGATCCTTTCAGCTGTTGTGCACATATTTTCCTTCTGTCTCTCCTCTCTGTCCTGTTTTTTTCTCTCTCTTTGGGCCCTCTCCTTACTGCCACCTGTCAATTTCTCGCTCCTCATGACCTCTTGTCACTAGCTTCTCTGTGTGCTCCCCTTTCTCGCTCTGTGTGCTCCCCTTTCTCGTTCTGTGTGCTCCCCTTTCTCTGTACCTTTCTCCCAAAAAATTGCACTAACTCACCATTATATCATGGATTTTCATCCCTTTTTTTTCTTCCTTTGTTGGACCCTGAGCAAGGCCCTTGTTTTCATTGCTTTTAACCTCAGTTACATCAAATAAACCAATGATTGTTTTTTATCAGAATGATTCAGCCATCGATTTTAAAAACACATTAAAAGAAAAAATTGCTAAGTCTTTTTATTTTTTCATTTTAAATTTCTTTACATTATATTTTCACCATATTTTTTTTTACTTGATTTGAATTTTTAATGACCTTGTCTAAAATATTTGTTTTCATTGTCTAAGTAAACCTGTATTGTCCAGTTTTAAAAGGTTTTGGAAATAACAAAAAGATGTTTGTTTTTTACATTCAGGATGGCTCCTTTCGTTTTTTGTTTTGTTTGCTTTTTTATCATTTCACACTAAGCAAGTTTATGATGCTACTAAGATGCAAGTGATTATTGGGAATGGAAGAATACATGACAATTTTAGTAACAAGAAAAGACAAAGTACAGGGTTCGGGAAGACAGAAGATGGTAATTGACATTGCATTTAAATTTTTGAAGAACATAAGTGGCAGGAAAACAAGAATGTAAAATGTGAGAAACATAAAAGAAAGCCATGGATAAAAACATCTCGATGTGTTTACCAGAGTTTAAAAGAATTTCTTATCACTCACATCAAAACAGGTATTCTCATTTTAAAGATAAATAGCAATAAAATAGAGATGTCCTTATCCTTGTTGTTATCACCCTCTAATTTCTAGTCTGAATTTCTGGGATGTGGAGTTATCATTCTTTGCATTCAAAATAATGTCCTCCTCTTTGTTGTTGTTATCACTTGATTGCCTTCTGTCTGAATTTCTGGGATGAGAAATTATTTGCATTCAGAATGTCCTCCTCTTTGTTATTATCACTTGATTGCCTTCCGTCTGAATTTCTGGGATGAGAAGTCATTATTTGCATTCAGAATAATGTCCTTCTGTCTGAATTTCTGGGATGTGAAGTCATTATTTGCATTCAGAATAATGTCCTCATCTTTGTTGTTATCATCTAATCACCTGTCTGAATTTCTGGGATGACTAGTCACTAATATCCGAGTGTTTGTTGTTGTTACCACATTTTGGCTATTGTGTAACCTGCAGGGAATTCTGACTTGATCTTCTCATTTAATCTAAGTGGATAGATTGTTCTCATTCAGCTTTCCAGGTCTAGGGATATTTTTTAGAACTACTCTGCTATTGCTCGTCCACGACGTCTGTACTATCTTGCCCAGGGATTGAACTCACAATGACTATGCCACCAAAATCATGAAGCAACATCTTTTGACTAGCAATCATTAAGAAATACTAAAAGCAAGATATCTCTAGACATATTTTATGTGTCATGTCCTGAAGGACATGGGCGATCATGGCTCTCCACAATTTCCTTTCCTTTGTAGCGCTTAAGAAATTTTGTCTTTTAGTTATCTCTCCTGAATCTTGTTCTGCCATCCATTTACTTGATAGGGAGGTTATGCTTTGTTTTCCTTTCTCTTTGTTTCCTTCAATCTGTCCTGTGAGTATCAAATTATCTAAGCCCTCTTTCCTTATCTGCCCCATAAATTTCAACTGCCTCTTCTTGATGTTGAGTAGAAGTATCCTTTTTGTTTACCATTATAGATTAAATAAATATATGCAGACATGAACAATTTCAGTGTTATGGCTTGAGTATTTTAATGAAAAGCAAAATTAATAAAAATTAGGTTGCTGGCATTGCTTCATCTAGCAATATTGCTGCTAATGTTATTTAATAAACCAACTAAAATTAAGATGAAAGATATGCTATGAAAAAATTTGTAAAATTTACAATGCTTCATCTGATAAAAAGGTAATTGTTAATATTTGTCAAAAATGAATGATGGTTCACAATTCATCATCTAATAATAAAATTCATGGTAATATTATTACTAATACTACTAATGTAATAAAAAGCAAATGAAATTAATATGAAAGAAATCCTTGTCAAAAATGAATAATGGCTGACAATGCTTCATGTAATGAGAAGAAAAGTCAAGATAATATTACTACTAATACTAGTAATGGAATAAAAAGCAAGTAAAATTAAGATGAAAGAAATTCTAGTCAAAAATGAATAATGGCTGACAATGCTTCATCTAATAAGAATAAAAGTCAAGATAATATTACTACTAATACTACTAATGGAATAAAAAGCAAGTGAAATTAAGATGAAAGAAATCCTAGGGAAAAATGAATAATGGCTGACAATGCTTCATCTAATAAGAATAAAAGTCAAGATAATATTACTACTAATACTACTAATGGAATAAAAAGCAAGTGAAATTAAGATGAAAGAAATCCTAGTGAAAAATGAATAATGGCTGACAATGCTTCATCTAATAAGAATAAAAGTCAAGATAATATTACTACTAATACTACTAATGGAATAAAAAGCAAGTGAAATTAAGATGAAAGAAATCCTAGTGAAAAATGAATAATGGCTGACAATGCTTCATCTAATAAGAATAAAAGTCAAGATAATATTACTACTAATACTACTAATGGAATAAAAAGCAAGTGAAATTAAGATGAAAGAAATCCTAGTGAAAATTGAATAATGGCTGACAATGCTTCATCTAATAAGAATAAAAGTCAAGATAATATTACTACTAATACTAGTAATGGAATAAAAAGCAAGTGAAATTAAGATGAAAGAAATCCTAGTGAAAAATGAATAATGGCTGACAATGCTTCATCTAATAAGAATAAAAGTCAAGATAATATTACTACTAATACTAGTAATGGAATAAAAAGCAAGTGAAATTAAGATGAAAGAAATCCTAGTGAAAAATGAATAATGGCTGACAATGCTTCATCTAATAAGAATAAAAGACAAGATAATATTACTACTAATACTAGTAATGGAATAAAAAGCAAGTGACATTAAGATGAAAGAAATCCTAGTGAAAAATGAATAATGGCTGACAATGCTTCATCTAATAAGAATAAAAGTCAAGATAATATTACTACTAATACTACTAATGGAATAAAAAGCAAGTGAAATTAAGATGAAAGAAATCCTAGTGAAAAATGAATAATGGCTGACAATGCTTCATCTAATAAGAATAAAGTTCAAGATAATATTACTACTAATACAACTAGTGGAATTAAGATGAAATAGATCCTTGACGAAAATGGCCGATAATGCTTCATCTAATAATAATAAAATTCAAGATAATAATACTGCTTTCTTTTGTATATTCCATTAGATCCTCGCTCTTAATCTGCCATAGCTAGATTGTAAATATTGTTACTTTTTTCGTAACCTTTTCACTGCCAAGTTCCACTTAGGTTGTATTGTCTAGGTAAGATGACATTTTTATAGAGCCATTATAAAACATTTGCTTTCTGTTAGATCCCATCTCATAATGCAGTTTAGATTAATTGCAGTTAATTCAACATTGCTAACTATCTTCACCTTTGATTCATTGTCCACAATTCTCTCCTGTGCCATATCATAAAAATGATCACTCGAGAAATTAATCTGGATTTCCCTTGACTATAAAAATCAAAGACCAATTAAATGCAAAAAACAAGAAGTTGATATTTCATTTTTCATCTAGATATGATCTGGTGCCCCTGCTATTTACCTTGAGCTCCTTGATTAGATCCAAAGAAGAATTAGCAATATTATTGGTCCTGATCTGGTGGTTCAGCTTTAGTCACTTGCCCATCACTCTAAACTTTTCCCTTTATGCTTTTTCTCTAAATACTTTCATGTTAATTGTTCAGATGAGCTCTTCACTATGACACCTAGACTTTTTTTAATTTAAGCACAGTACTAGACCAGGAACAATGTTTCATCAGTTTACAGTTGAGTTGACTAGATGTAACCATAAGTTTTATGCTAAGAGTTTTTCTTAAAATTCTTGCTTGTGGAACTCTCTTCTGGCTCCATGCTTTCCAAACAACTTTAATCTCTAAAAATTTAAATGCAATGTCAATCATTATGTACTGTCCTGGTTATTCTTTTTGCTTATTAATGTTTCTGTTCCTAATTCTTCCACACCCTGTAACCCCTTGTGTTTTAGTGGTTTCACTGCCTTGCTTGTGGCACTCCCTTCCGGCTCTATGCTTTCCAGCCAACATTGCTTTTCAAAAATTTAAATGCAATATCAATCACTATCTACTGTCCTCCTGATTACTCTTTTCTCTTTCTGTTCAACATTATTAATGTTTCTGTTCCTAATTCTTCCACACCCTGTAACCCATTGTGTTTTAGTGGCTTCACTGCCTTGCTTGTGGCACTCCCTTCCGGCTCTATGCTTTCCAGCCAACATTGCTTTTCAAAAATTTAAATGCAATATCAATCACTATCTACTGTCCTCCTGATTACTCTTTTCTCTTTCTGTTCAACATTATTAATGTTTCTGTTTCTAATTCTTCCACACCCTGTTTTTTAATGGCTCTACTGCCTTGCATGGGAAGCGGGGTGATACCAATTAAAAAAACAAAAGAAAACAAAAGATATGTTAAGGGTAAGGAGGACCATTTTTTTTACTGAATATTCAAGATTCACTTCGTATCTGCGCAACAATCTCTTTTTCTATAAATATTTAACAAAATGCGACTTTATATAATTAACTGTCAGAGAACCTGATCTTGCCTTAGAAATGAGATATTCCCTCATGCTAATTACTGTCACATTAATAACATTTCCACCGTTGTATTCTCCAGCCTTCTTCAGGTGACATTTGTTGGAATTTCAAATCAAACCCTTTATTTAGTCCACAGGGGTAGATTGTTCTAATTCCACGCCTTCTTCAGGTGACATTTGTTGGAATTTCAAATCAAACCCTTTATTTAGTCCACAGGGGTAGATTGTTCTAATTCCACATGCCATGCCTTTGGATATCACAGTTAAGTTGCTTTGATAACTCTGAGTTTTTGATCTCTCTGCTGAAACATTGTGAATGTATCAGTAAAGTTAACAACAGTCAGAACTGAACAGTGTAAATGGTGTAAACAGTTACAATATCTCATCTCAAAAATATAGGAAAATTTTGAATACCAATATAATATCCTCTGCTGTTTTTTTTGTTTTTTTTTAAATTTTCATATTGTGATAGCTTTCTCGAGATTGAATATTTTCAAAAGCAGAATACTTTCTTAGATGCAGTAATAGAATTAAAAGAATTGATCAAAAGCTGAAATTATTCAAACTTTATTAATGCTAATATAATTTTGAAGGTTCAGATAATTTAGTTTATTAGTTACAGATGACCTCAAGGATTAGTCTTAATTTGTCTTGATAAAATATACTTTAATAATAGTTGCACACAAATAAAAAAGTTAGGTTGGTTGATTTAACCTGAACATATATTTTGGGTTATTTAATATTGAATATAGGTCATCTAGTTCATACTAGAGTCAAAATGGTGGACATAGGTCAGCATGTCTGGTTTTATCACCAGTCTATAAAGGCAGACACAGGTTGGTGCAAAAATAATGTCGTTTTCTCACATAGTAACATATGTGAGAAAACGACATTATTTTTGCACCAACCTAATACCTCAGAGCCAGAAAGGCAGATGTATCTTTGAATTTACTCCCACAAGTCCAGATTTACCATTGCAAGTCAAACGCATGTCCATTTTCAGCATGGGTCCAGTTTCCCCCTCAATCCATAAAAGCAGAAGCTGGTCCTATTTTTCCACCTGCTCAGAAAAGGCAGAGGCTTGTCCTGTTTTCCACCAACTATATGAAGGCAGAGGCTGGTCCCGTTTTCCACCCACTATGAAAAGGTAGAGGCTGGTTCTGTTTTCCACCCAAATCAAAAAGGCTGACAGTGGCTGGTTTATACTTACATTTTCAAGTACCCATTTTGGATGTTGTCCCTTTTTATTACGTTTTGCCCGTTTGTTGTTGTTGCAGTTGGCATATTTTAAGCCCTACCAAAATGACAAAGGAATGTACCAACATTACAGAAGTAGTGCATAAAAGACTCTTATAACAACTTTGCATCAAGTTATTGTTGAAGTTAACATGTTGAAGATAGTTTACTAATGCTCTGCTACTGTGGCCTTGTGCCATACCAAATAAAGAAAAAATAAATTTAAAAAATGAGGACAAAGATGAAAGCTCATAAAAAGAGATTTAGATCCTTCACACTTCTTGGAGGAACCCATCTCTGACTGCCCATGTCTTCAGTGTTATAAAGCCATACTCACCATACTTGAATGATTGCAGGTTATTTAAGTTGGGGGTTTCGAATTCTAAGTTGTCCTTCTAGTCTAGTTGCTAACAAAGGCTATAGGACCCAGTCTGTCTTGTGTTTACTCATAGCTAGAGAGAAAAGAGATGGGTTCAATCATTTTCCAATGATTTGTCTATATTTTCTTCCCAAGGACACATGGCCCAGTGGATAAAAGTGTTAGTTGAAGTAATCTATTGTCTTTACCAAAGAGTTATGAGTTTACTACATATATATATAATTATTTTTAAAAAATATGATTCCTTCACAGTGAAGGGATCATATTTTAAAAAAAAAAAATAAAAAAGTAATTATAATCTAAGCTCTACTTCTGTATGAAGCACTGTTTTTTAAAAATAATAAAAACACTAAAGAAACCTTGATTGTTTACCTAACATGTTCTTTCCTATTTTCCTACATACCTGCACACACACACACACACATATCTATATATATATATATATATATATTTAAGTTATAAGGAACTTGGTAAACCGAATTGGTAAATCCAAAGAGGATGAAATCCTGAGAGCTCAATGTTAGGACAGAGCTAATATGTAATGAAAAACAAATCACTTTAATGTACCATTACGATAATTTATTTCACCTAAATCCTTTTTTTTTTTCTCATTTCATTGTTGGAAGATTTACCTGATGATCCTGAATCCTTAAAAAAGGATTTAGGTGAAATAAATTATCGTAATGGTACATTAAAGTGATTTGTTTTTCATTACATATTATATATATATATATATATATATATATATATATATATTATTTCCGGTATATATTAATATGACCATAAAATATTACAGGCATGTGACACATTAAGAAAAAAAATGCCAGTCCGCCATATCAGAAAAGCACTGGTATAAACAAGATGATAGAAATGGCTTTTGAAAATGAAGAAAACCTCGAAATAAGAATTATTGCTTCAAACAAATAAGGATAGGTGCAATGGAGAATATAAAACTAAAGCAGAAAAAAAATACACTAGCTTTTTCTTTTTATTCGATATTTATGGTTTCTGGCCTCCAAAAAATGCTTTAAAAATGTTTGCCGCTTCAGACACATCTACATATAATCATTTGTTAAAATATTTCTTTTCAATATTTCAATGAAATACTTTTTGAAGTAAAATTTCTATGCATTTCCTTAAAACAGAATTGAAAAATGTAAAAAAAAAAATCCAACAGAAATTGAATGAAAACAACTGAATTTCTTTTAGGAAAGAAATAAAAGGAGAGGTATGTGGGGGGGGGAACATGTCTGAATGGAAAAGGCTGAAAGCAAAAAGGAAAGCTAAAATGAATTTGAAGTAAAATTTTAGTGCATTTCTTCAAATAAAGACAATGTATTTTTTAGGTTGTTGATACAGGCTAAACTCCAGAATCATATTTTCTCCATGTGTAAGTTTGTCTTGAACTAATTTTGAGACTTAGAATGCTAGGGCATATCTTTGTCTCTACAAGATGTTATATTACTGTCGACTACAAATCTTACATGTTCAGTTTACAGTCTAGTCAAAAAGCTTAACAGTGGCTCAGTTTACACTAGTGTGGCTTGAAAACTTAAAAAATAAAAAAAGAGGCTGAAAGTAGGTGTATCAGGGACGGTGAGTGGGGCTTGGTAGTTCAAATATCCTCTGCTTCTCCCAGGATCTCTCTTGTCCTTTCTTATTCTCAAATCTCTTCCTTCCTTTGTGTCTCTTAAAACCTTTCTCGTACATCTTTTTTTTTCCCCCTCTCTGCCATGTTGCTTTATTAAATTTGCCAAAATAAAATCACCGACTCCAATTTTTGGTCAAGTTTTATAGCCTCTTTCTTCCTTAGCATAATTCATCTTTTTCCCTGGTTTGCCATGATATCTCTCTATAAATGAAATCACCTGTTGCCATTTCTATTCTCCCATCATGAGGTAAGCAACATTCTACTTTTTCTTCTTCCTTTCATTCAAACTACAACTGGTCAATAGAGGCTCTGTTGATGTGAGAGTCCAAAAAAGGGCTTAGCGCAGAGGCTCTGTTGATGTGAGAGTCCAAAAAAGGGCTTAGCGCAGAGGCTCTGTTGATGTGAGAGTCCAAAAAAGGGCTTAGCGCAGAGGCTCTGTTGATGTGAGAGTCCAAAAAAGGGCTTAGCGCAGAGGCTCTGTTGATGTGAGAGTCCAAAAAAGGGCTTAGCGCAGAGGCTCTGTTGATGTGAGAGTCCAAAAAAGGGCTTAGCACAGAGCTTTGTTGATGTGAGAGTCCAAAAAAAGTTTAGTGCAGGCTCTGTTTATGTGAGTCCAAAAAAGGCTCAGTGGTGGCTTGGTTTACACTTCTTCTTCAGGATTTGGCAATCATGGTCCTCTACGACTTCCTTTTCATTTGTAGATGTAAGGTTTGTCCTTTTACTACTTCTAATCACTTTTCTACCCAACATTTATGAAAACTCATTATATAGGTTTTTTGCAGTTTTCCTCTGTTGAAAAATAGTTGATGGAGGCTCAATTTATACTTTTAGATCTTGGTAATCATGGTTCTCCAAAACATAATTCTCTTTCTAGTTATTAGTAAGGTTTTTTTTTTTTTTTTTTTTTTGTTTTTTTTGCTATCTCTTCTAAACCCCTTTTCTGTTGGCCATTTACTTCAGCTTATCAGGTAGTTCATTTGTCCCTTTCCTCTTTACAAAAATGGTCAATGAAGGCTCAGTTTACACTAGAGTTCTAAAATATCAGTGGAAGTTTAGTTTGTCCATGAGTCAAAAGAGATCAGATGAGCCTCAGCTTGCTCATGAATTGAAAAAGGTGGGCAGACATTCAGTTTGCCGACAAACTAAAAAAGGTCATAGGAATCACACTTTACACTAGAGTAAAAAAAAAAAAAAAAAGGTGATGGTATTCCAGGAAAATAACTTAGAAGATTCAAGAATTGACTACAGAGAAAGGGAGTAAAATAAAAAAAACAAAAACAACTTTGACATTTAAGAGGTTGCAAGTGATATATAGTCCTGTAATGGATGTATAAATTTCAACCAAGTATAGCAAGTCTAAATGCTCGGTCAATGACTGCCAAATGTTTCCTTATAAGGAAATGTCAATGACTGCCAAATGTTTCCTTATAAGAAAATTTGGAAAGATAGCAAACATTTAGAAACATTTGCCAGGGGCTGCCTCAGAGTCAACATTTTAATGGAAGTCTCTGCACCAAAGATTGGCAGGATGAAAAAGAGGAAAGCATGAAATGTCAAATGCAGATTATAGCAGGGATATATGGCAGTCAGACAGAATTTTACTGACATTATTTGAACAGATTTCCAATGGCACCAAGAGAAAAAGAATCAAAGAAATATGGTAAAGCACTCCAGAAAATTTGCACAGACTTGCCACTTTCACTTAATAGTATATTCTGTTGTTTTCTTCTATAGATTCTTCAAGCAATGACATGGTAATATTAACTGTTTCCTTATAACGAAACATTTGGCAGTCATTGACCGAGGATTTAGACTTGCTACACTTGAGTATCTGTCTTTATTTCTGAGATGAGGTATTATGTACATTATTTAAATTATTCGGACTATTGTCCTCATCTTTGTCGCCATATTATGTTTCGGCCATTGTACACTATGTATCCACAGCGTTACATTATAACATTGCAAATACGTTTCATTTTAACGTTACATAAACAGAGAATGGATAATAAATTCCTGGAAATTTTAGAATGTGTATTATTCATCTAAGTTAGTGATTCTCAATTAAAG
The DNA here is from genome assembly GCA_963932145.1 of Acanthosepion lycidas. NCBI lineage: Eukaryota > Metazoa > Mollusca > Cephalopoda > Sepiida > Sepiidae > Acanthosepion > Acanthosepion lycidas. Next base: position 22,100,439 of record OZ010614.1, read on the forward strand.
ATATTCTCAGATTAGTTAGTTGACTATTGCGGATTATTTCATCTATGGCAGATCGCAATGTTACCATAAAATTGTAGAAACGCTAGGGAGAAGTGGTCAGTTTGGGGTCAGGAAAATGTGTAGTGTGCATTTTCATTAGTGCAAACATTCTGGCCTTCTTTAGGTGGTTGGGATGTTGAACTTAACCTTTTATTTTGCTCACTGGGATAGACTGTTCTAGTTCCACGTGCCATGTTTAATGGATGTCAAGGACACATGGCACAGTGGATAAAAGCGTTGGTTAGATCCAGTGACAGGACCCAAAGAGTGTGAGTTCAATACCTGGTTAAAGCAGTGGAGAACTTTCAAAGGGGGATTAACAGGAGATAACTGACAACTGACATCCATTAAACATGGCACGTGGAACTAGAACAAGTCTACCCCAGTGAGTGAAATAAAGGGTTCAGTTCGACATTCCAACCACCTGAAGAAGGCCGGAACGTACAACAGCCAAAATGTTGTAATGAATATGGCAACAAAGATGAGGACAATAGTCTGAATAATGTAAATAGTGTTGCTGTACTTTGTTGAAATTTATGTTTGTAAAGAAAAATAGGGTTCTCAAGTCAGGTTGCTGCTAATGTTCTTTCCAGTACCAATCTAGCCTTTTGTTTGTGGCAGTGCGGAATCTCTTCTTGATTATGGCATTCTCTCTTTGATTTTGTATACAGGTAGCTTTGAGGCTAAGGAAACTCTTTGGTTGCTACCCATTTTAATTATTGCTGCTCTGGATGGTCTTCAAATGATGTGATTTCTATTAATTTGTTATGGTCTGGTTTCTTGTACCACGGTGATAGTCCAAGGTAGAACCAATAAAGAAGAACTCGAACACAGGTATGGAATAACACAGATATATTACAAACAGGAATATATACAGAGAAGTAGAAGTGTTAGTATGAACAATCAGGTTTAGTAGAGAGAACAATGTTGTCTTGACCAGTATCACTATTCCAATGTCTTGCAGTAATTGTTTGAACGCGACTCTGTTTTGGACTGCCTTTGACTCGACTTGAACTACTGACTTGACTTGAACTACTGACTCCTTGCCTACTCCTGAGGCACAGTATTTATTAAGTATGGAATAGTCCATTATTATTATTATGGGTAAGATCCCATAACATATTTGGTATAGTTTTTTGTTTGTGATTCTGTAGTTCAAATGTTCAGAGAAGGATGGTCCTGGCTTAGATGCTTGTTCAAAGCCATTTTTGACCATCGATTTGAGAAAGCAGTTGTCTGTGATCAACACTTTAGATATTTCTGATCATGAATGGCATCTACATGAAAGTCTGATAAAGCTATTTAAGAACATGACTATTTCTTGGAACACTTGTTAATTTTCTGTTTAAGATAATTCTTATCCTAAATATGAATACCTATGTCATCAGCATAAGCACCCACATCATCAGTACATTGGCCTCAGAAAGGAAAGCAGTATCATTGTTTTCCATTGGCAGATTTGTTTGGGATGTGGTGTGAAATGCTTAAATGGTCAGTTGCCATCTCTTCACATGCATAGTTTAGAAAAAAATTAAACAGAATGGGGTTCTCATTTCCTCCTTGTATTTTGGTTTTGTAGCAGCTTGCAGTGTTGGGAAAAACTACCCTGAGCACACTCTGGATTTTTATGAAGGATTCAGTGTATTCCCCCATCACTGCTTTCATTCCAATTTCACATCATTGTTTCTGTGTTGGAAATGTTTTTCTTGAAGTTCTACTTAGAAGACTTGGTAGAGGATGCTGATATATATATTTTTTTTTAATTGGTATGCAGGTGCTAGTTTTATTTGTGCTTGTAACAAACTTAAATGACAATTAACCAAGACAAGATGCATGTTTAAACTGGATGGTTTATGTGTGTGTGTGCACACTTAAAGGTTTTCATAAAATATTACAGAGTCAAAGAAATTATCTTTTTTGTTCTTCATGTTGATCAAATTAAAAAATGCAATTAATTTCAATTAGGATCATTTTTTTGAACTAAAACACACTTTTAAAATAAATATTTTGAAGCCTTATAAAGCCATATCTTCCAGGTATCAGTTTAAATTAACACTTTCTGGGGTTTTTTTTCAATATATTTAAATTGTAATTATAAACTATGATTTAGAAAGTGAAAATTTCCCTAGAATATATTGGCAGTTTCCATATGAAATTGAGAAAATACAAACTGTAATCCATATAATCACAATATTAAAAAAAGATGGCAGTTTAAACTGACACTAGGAGGATATGGGTTTATAGAACTGTACTTGAGATAGTGAAAGATACCTTCTAAAAGCTAAGCAAAGTATTAAGAAATAGAAATGTATGTCAGAAACAAAGAAAAGAATACTTAACTGTTCTGTAATACCAGGCCTTCTATATAGCAGTGAATGCTGGACAATCTCCTCACAGATGGAGAAGATATTTAAAGCAACAGAAATGAAGTTCTACAGAAGGATACTGAAGATACTATGAGCTGAACATGTGAGCAACAACAAGGTTTCAGAAAAATGGAAACAAAAAGGGAACTTAAAATTAGGAAGAGGCAGTTGAAATTTCTGGAGCACACAATAAGGAAAGAGGGCTTGGAAAATTTGATACTCACAGGTCAGATTAAAAGCAAGAGAAACAGGAAAACAATGCATAACCTACTTAGTGAGCTTGAGTAAATGACTGAAGGAACAAGGATTAGAGGAAATAACAAAAAGATAACTTATTTAGAGCTGCAGGGGACAAGAAATTGTGGAGAGTCATGATCGCCTACATCCTGAAGGGAGAAAGCACATAAAGATACTCAGTGAAAGTATAATGTTGAAATTGCAAGCTATTTTCACCAGGCAATGCCAGGTGATCCTGCTAGTTTTTCATAAAAGCTGGCATTGATTTATTGATATAAAGAGTTGGAGTCAGCTTTCATCTGTGAGGAGAAGCAGAAGTTTTCTGTCCTTTCTTTCACATGGCCAGTGATATTACGTCATCACTTAGTAAACTATAGTCATTGAGTTATGGAGACAAGCTGCATAAGAGCTTGTTAGGCAGGATTTACTCTGGCCTTGGAGGAACTTGTGTCAACAAGTAAATCTATTGATCGATTGCTTACTCACTCTGTTATACTTCTATGTTTCTTTGTGTTATTTCACTCTCATTTTCCTCTGTCATCTTTCTCTTTTTCTTTCTTTCTTTCTTTCTTTCAATATTTTCTTTGGCTCTCCTTCTCGCTGTTATCTTTGACTCTCCTTCCCGCTGTTATCTTTGACTCTCCTTCTCGCTGTTATCTTTGACTCTCCTTCTCGCTGTTATCTTTGACTCTCCTTCTCGCTGTTATCTTTGACTCTCCTTCCCGCTGTTATCTTTGACTCTCCTTTTCCACATTAACCGTGTCTACCTCTCCTTTTCCACATTAACCGTGTCTACCTCTCCTTTTCCACATTAACCGTGTCTACCTCTCCTTTTCCACATTACCCGTGTCTACCTCTCCTTTTTTCTATTATCTTTGTCTCTCTCTCTGCCCATTATCTCTCTCTTTTTCCTTGTTATCTTTGTCTCTTTTTCTCTTGTCATTGTTTTTCTTTTTGTAACTTTTGTCTTTCTCCCTCTCTCTTTCCCCCTTTTGCCAGTGTCATTGTCTTCTTTCATTATTGTGTTTTTTGTCTCTCTCCCTGTTATCTTTGTCCATCTCTTTCTTTCTCTCTTTTTAATTTTTGTAATTATTCTCTTTCTCTGTAATTGTTGCTTCTCTCTCTTTGTCTCGGTTATCATCTCTCTTTTATTTTTAAGTTATTTTCTCTTTCTGCTTCTGTGTTTTGCTTTTTGTATCTCTCACAGTTTTTATCTTCTATCTGTCTCTCTCTTATCATAAAGTTATCATTTCTTATTCCAGTGTATAGAACAATCTCAAAATAATAATTATAGGCAGAGTTATAAGGTTTATTATTGGTATAGAGATAGATCTACTGAGGTTCTTGTATCCTTAAAGAAGTTTACAAACAAAGATGGTACTTGAGTGAAAGGTACAGCAACACAGACATAGATCAAAGAAAGAGAAGTTTATTGTAAAAGACAATACACTACTGAAAGACTGGGAATCGGTTAGCAGGCTAGCAATTCCAGAAGCAAACACCAGGTATATCCTGTGCACACTATATATATTTACTGATATAGTCAGTCCATCATAGGCTATAGGGAGAGTGGGACATTCCATTACAACAGTTGAGAGTACCTTGTCCTACAACTTGGTTTCTTTCTTCTCCTCTCTCTCTTTCCCTTTATTTTCTTTATCCTTTATCCTTCCCTCATCTCAGATATGTGTACAGGTGGTGCAATAGTGACATGATATGAGAAATTAGAGAGTTTAATTTCAATTCCACTCAAGTTCATCACGACACTTACACACTAATAATTTTGAAATAGATATTAACCTCTATTCTCTCTCCAGCTATGGGTTAAATAGTAGGTATTGTATATGGAAAAATCATTGTTATTCTGAAAGCAATTATTAATGCAATATTCTCTCAGAAAAAAATACTATTCTAACAATCAAAAAAAAAAATTTCAGCTTTAAATAAGCCACAAAGGGTTGATATACTGTAAAAAAACAATCAATCAATCAATCCTCTCTCCTTCTCCTCCTCTCTCTATTTTCATTTTGAAGCTCTATCCTGTCATAAATTCTTGCATTAAGTCCTAACTGCAGATAATCTATTTTCCTGATTGTCAACCATCCTGGATATGATGATAAACTGCATCCTCATCCTGGGTAAGATGATAAAACAAGTCCAACAGCAAGGTCTCTGATCAGGAGGTTTTGAGGAGCATGGAACCACCTCTTAATTGCTGATGTTCCCAGGTCCACCCTGACCGAGGGTGGTAGCACCTGTTAGGGTCCCAGCTATGGGTAAATATTTGACCCCCAAACTGGGGTCAAAACATTATGAAAGTGTAAAAATAGGTTTTAATACCAGAAATATGAAAAATTTATAAAAAATAAATATGAAAAATTTATAAAAAATAAATATGAAAAATTTATGAAAAATAAATATGAAAAATTTATAAAAAATAAATATGAAAAATTTATAAAAAATAAATATGAAAAATTTATGAAAAATAAATATGAAAAATTTATAAAAAATAAATATGAAAAATTTATGAAAAATAAATATGAAAAATTTATAAAAAATAAATATGAAAAATTTATGAAAAATAAATATGAAAAATTTATGAAAAATTATTATCAGCAATAAAGTTTTGAGGAAAAATTATTACCAGCAATACATACTTGAAAAGAAAAAAATATTACCAGCAATAAAAATCTTGTTGCCATTAAATAACCTATTGAGGTTGATAAGCTGTAAAACAAACCAAACCAGCATTAAGTTTAAGAAAAAATTATTACCAGCAATACATTTTTGAAAAAAAATTACTGTGTATTTTTGAAAAAGAAATTACCAGCTATACATTAAAAAAAAAAATATTATCAGCTATACATTTAAAAAAATATTACCAGCAATAAAAATTGTTGGCATTAAATAACCCATTGATGTTGATATGCCGTAAAACAAACCAAACCTAATTATCAATATTCACTGGACCAATTGAATCCTAAAACAGTCTTTCAAATTGAATGAAAAAAATTTGGCATCATTTGTGGTTTAACTCTTCACATTCCACTTAATACACTGATGCGGGATGTGTGGGTGGTGTAATGGTTATTGTGCTTGGAATGAGAAATCTAGGGACTGAGTTGAAATTCCAGTTACATAGATAGATTCTTTCTTACCTTTGGGAAAGGTATGAATCTATCTCGTCTCTCCCCCCCAGGCTACGGGTTGAATAGCAAAGCAGAGTGGGTCCTTTATCCTTGGTTGGCAACCAGTCTACCGCAAAAAGAAATAGCAAGCTACTGCAGAAAAATCTTCTGACAAGTCAATCATGACTTGAAAGGGACATGATCACCCAAGTGTGTATCACATATGGCGCTAAACTGACTGACACTGATGTGACTATAAAATTTTATTCTTTTTATTCATTACTGTGTATGAATTACGTCTTCTTGCACTAAGACCAACACTTAGCAAGTGTGGGCTTGTACAAATTTTTCTGTGAGTGGCAGTCAAAATATGCCTGTGTATTACTTTGGTTCTCATTTAAAGTTACTATTTTGTGTAAATTTTTTGAATATAACAAAAATAAAATAGGTAAACATGAATTAAAGATCAAATGCAGATCAAATATGGGTCAGAATCCAACAGGATGACAAAATAAAGAACAAATAGGAAATGTATCTCAGTCTAACATATTTCACTTTTATTAAAGCTTCATTGGAGAATGAGAGAAAACAGACAAAAAGACAGAAACTGATATTTTCAATTTTGATTGGGTCAGTTTTCATTGGTCAGTCATGTGTATTAAAACAGTAGTTAATTCTATATGTAAGTTTGTGAAGATGCTTGTATGTCTAAGTGGGCATCAGATGATAATGTGTATTCATGATTGTGTATGTATGTAAGCATGTATGTATATCTGTACTGTTGGAGTTCTAATATCTTCACCTTTGTGCAGTCAGCTAACTTAACAGGGTGTCACATCATTCTAATTTATGGCTGATCTCTTTAACTATGTATTCTTTGTATTAGATAGATATCAGTTAGATTCTTTAAGAATGGATTCAAAGAAAGATGGCGATGTGATGTGATGTAATGTTTTAGGCATGGGTTTATAGTTGGTAATAATGTTAAGTTTTCAATGTATTTTTTCTTTATTTACCAATTTTGAATCCACAACTGTTTCATCTCTTTATCTGCACAATATATGATGGAAACTTTGCTTTCAAAATTTATTATCCAGGTATTGATTGGAGTGAATGAAAGCTTTCATTATTTATTGAATAAATCCTATCTGTCATTTAACAAACTGTATGAACAGCTTCCCAGTTATAAGAAAAGTGACATTGTCTCCCTTAAAAAAAAAAATGCTGAAATTTCATCAACAGATCATTAGGTCATGAAAATTGATTCAAGACATCATTACAAACAACTTCCTTCCAACTTCACTCTGTGTTGCATTCTTTTTTGTCTCTCTCTCTACTCCTTTCTCTTTCTTCTTTATTCACTTTGTCTCTTTCTGTTTCGTTCTAAGGTGCTCAACACAGTCTGGGTTTAATAGGAGTTTTGGTCAGAACATCATCATCTATTTCTATTACAAAATCATAATTATCAAAGAAAGATTTTAATCTCAAAAGGTCACATGCAATCCAGTGGGGAATTTGCACTTAACAGATGGTTAGGTCACAAAACATGATTTAACCCTCGCTACAAACAACTGCCTTTATTTAAGATTACCTCCCTTTCAATCACTTTGTGTCATATGCCCTTTTTGTTTCTCTACATCCCTCTCTCTCTTTCTAATTTATTCTCTACATCACTCTCTTTTTTTTTTACTCTCTACATCCCTCGCTCTCTCTTTTTGTTTTACTCTATATGTCCTTCTCTCTCTCTCTCTCTCTCTCTATTTTACTCTCTATGCCCGTCTCCCTCTTTATTTTACTCTCTATGCCTGTCTCCCTCTTTATTTTACTCTCTATACCCGTCTCCCTCTTTATTTTACTCTCTGTCCCTCTCCTTCTTTATTTTACTCTCTGTCCCTCTCCCTCTTTATTTTACTCTGTCCCTCTCCCTCTTTATTTTACTCTGTCCCTCTCCCTCTTTATTTTACTATCTACGCCCCTCTCCCTCTTTATTTTACTATCTACGCCCCTCTCCCTCTTTATTTTACTATCTACGCCCCTCTCCCTCTTTATTTTACTATCTACGCCCCTCTCCCTCTTTATTTTACTATCTACGCCCCTCTCCCTCTTTATTTTACTATCTACGCCCCTCTCCCTCTTTATTTTACTATCTACGCCCCTCTCCCTCTTTATTTTACTATCTACGCCCCTCTCCCTCTTTATTTTACTATCTACGCCCCTCTCCCTCTTTATTTTACTATCTACGCCCCTCTCCCTCTTTATTTTACTATCTACGCCCCTCTCCCTCTTTATTTTACTATCTACGCCCCTCTCCCTCTTTATTTTACTATCTACGCCCCTCTCCCTCTTTATTTTACTATCTACGCCCCTCTCCCTCTTTATTTTACTATCTACGCCCCTCTCCCTCTTTATTTTACTATCTACGCCCCTCTCCCTCTTTTTACTCTCTATGTCCCTCTCCCTCTTTATTTTACTCTCTACGTATCTGTTTTTGTTCTCTGTACGTCTCTCTCATTCTTTTTGTTTTTCTCTCATCCATCCATCTATTCATCCTTCCCTTTCTCTTTGTGTTAAACACCATACATAGATACAAGTGTACTGATATATATATATATATATATATATATAATAATAATTCAAAAAATATAACTGATATGCACTGTCATTTATAATTAGTAAATAATAAATCATGGTTTATAGGTGCACTTACAAAAATGTACATGACCAAAACTTGGCAGCTGTTCTATCCACTGATATGTCTCTGACAGCTCAATGGCAGTAAGACAGGCTTGTAACATTCTGTACCTCCAAAATGAACCCAGTAACATTCCGTACCTCCAAAACAAGACCAGTAACATTTTATCAGTTGTGAGCAGACCCAAAATTTGCTCTACTCCTGATGAACAATTGTACCTTTAATGAAACTCCTTGCTTCCTTGGATCATATATTGAGAAAATGTTCTAATATCTAGTATCTAATATTATTATTATTTTATATTCCATTGACATTATGATTTTATAGTCCCTCCCACATAAACGCTTTTCTATTTGTTTGAGATGGTACCAGTTTTTAGATACCCTTTCACCCATTACTTCATATTCACCTGTTTCAGAGCTCAATCAGCAAAGTCTCTGTTCAGGAGATTGGAGGTTTTGAGATGTGTGAAACTACATTTGAATTGCTGTTGTTCCCAGGTCCACCCTGACCCAGGGTGGTAGCACCTGTTAATGAACTCCAAATACTGTGAAAATATAAAAATGTTTTTATAGTAAAATTACCACCAATATAGTTTACATTAAAATGATCAACAATACATTTTATCTGTAGTTGAAGCCATAAAACTATTTAAAATATTGTTATGGTAGGATCCACCTAATTTGCATAGTGGAGTACCGATCATATAAATATGGTTGGTACCGGTGGAATCGAGGGATTCACCCAGAGACTCTGCCCGACTGCGACTCAGTTAACACACATTCCAGGAACGGTCTTCCCAGGAATATACAAAAGACTATATGTAAATATTGTGTACATTTTCTTTATTTCATCAAAGACTTTCTGACATTCTACCGTCCATTCCCATGCCTTGTCTTTTTTTAGTAGTTCATTCAACGGAGCTCTTAGATTGTACATTCCTTTAATGAACGCTTGATAATAAAACTCTGTAACATCGCCACATTAGTGGGCGTCGGCATGTCTCTAATTGCAGTGGACCTTTCCGGATCTGGACATCTGCCATTTTTGTTGATTATGTGACCTAAATACTTAATTTTCTCCAAACCAAATTCGCACTTTGACTCTTTGACTTTAAATCCAAAGTCCTGAATCTTTTTAAAAACTTGATTGAGATGCTCTTGATGTTCATCGACGGTTTTGCTCCTTACTATGATGTCGTCTAAGTAAGCGCATGCAAAGTCTAAGTCATTCAACAAATACAGAGATACTGCCATTAAATTACCCATAGAGGTAGATATACCACTAAACAAAATCAACTAAACCATAGTATAATTGTGAATACCCTTCAAATTTTGTATAAGTTTATCACCTTGCTAACGAGAGACATAAAAAAAAAAAAATTTATGATCATATCATCTGACTCCTGTTTCTGCTACAGTCTCTTATCATTTGTAGCATTTGAAGAATATGAAACAACCAACATGAAAGAAGCCTTTTGGGACCTTAATCCATATAATATCCTAAAATTTCTTAAACTGTATTCCAAAATAGTACAATATAAAACACACATATCACTGCCTCTAGTAATTATGTCCACACAATCATGTATATACACAAAAGCTGAGTATCATCTACCATGTATTCAACTGTTAAAGCAGAATAACATATATTTTTTATTACTTCAAAGCTCAAAGAAAATTAAATTTCAGCATTAAATGATCCATAAAGAGTTGATGTGCCATTAAATAAACAAATCAGTTAATCAATCGGAGCCTTGTATATGTCATTTATCAGTGTCATTTGATATTGTATTTTAACGTTTCTTATCTATGGCTGGTCATGTTAATGCATTATATTTGATTATCATATACTTCAAAAGTTAGATCATGAAAAGCTGTCTATTAAGACTAGACAGGATTTTTCCTGTTTGCTTAAATCTCTGATTAAAGTCTACCATATTCATCCTTGCTGCTACATCTCATCTAGTTCTTCTGCTATGTATTTAGAGATTCTTGATAAAATCCAAGGAAGAATATGCAATGTTATTGGTACTGATCTAGCATCTTGTCACTTATGCACCACCATAACATAGCTTCACTGTGCCTTTTCATAGTAATTGTTTTGATGAGGTCTCCTCTTTGGTACCTCAATTTTACACTTTTTAAGCACAGTACTAGATTGGAAGTTAGGCCTCTCTTCATTTTACAGTTTAAATTGTTAGATGTAATTAAGTTCTATGCCAAGAGTTTCTTCTCTCATACTTGTCAACTTTGGAAATCTCTTCTGGCTTCTTGCTTTCCAATCAAGTCCGATCTTCAGTAATTTTAATGCAGTGTCAATTAACTTCTCTCTCCATGAATCATGTTCTTTTATTATTCTTTCTCCTAAATAATGATTTTTCTCATTCTCAGGAACTACTTGCATCTTAGGGGCTTTATCACCTTGCTTGGGATAAAATGATTATAAAAAAAGTTTGTTTTCATATATTATTATTCAGGTGATATCACAGTCTCATGGGAAATTATTATTATTATTATTATTATTGTCCTTTCGTTTTGATCAAGAACTAAGAATTTTAAATAATTTTAACTTGCCACAATAATGTCTCTAGATCAATGCATAAAAACCTTAAAGGTCTCAGTAACTTTCTCAAATGTGCATCTCATGGACAAAACTAAAATTTCCTATGAAAATCAATACATTGCACATATTGTTTGCAAATATGTCTTCATTTCTTTCTGTCACTTGTTTTTTCCTTGGGTGGTGACATGGGTGGGTGGCAGGAAATAGATATCAATGTCACCTTATCAGAAACTTTCATGGTTCGTTTATCTTTCTTTTTTTTTTTAAATTTCTTTGACTCACCTGAACTCATTGAATTTTGCTGACTGTTACTTTAAATACAGTTTTTGTTTTAAATTTATTCATTCAATTGAAAAAAAAACAAAAAAAAACAACTTTTGCTCTCTCAATTTAAAGTTTTTTCTGTTGTAATTCTCCCAAAAATACAGTCTCAGAATTGAACTGTGTTAAGTGTAAATAATGTTTTTCTTTTGATTTTAGTAATTTAATAAAAAAAATGTGGTTTTGTCAGTTAAAGTGATTCAGCATGATTAAAATTGTTTTTTGGGACAATGATTAAAAAAAAAAACAAAAAAAAAACTACATTTGCAGCCCTGCACTCTAACACTAAAGTTTATTAATTTGTTAAGAAACCTTACTTAGGACTTATGGAATTTCACAAGGACACACTCAAATCACCTTCTATTAGCATCTATCTATCTATCTATATATATATATATATATATATATATATATATAATGTGTGTGTGTATATATATATGTGTGTGTGTGTGCGTACATATATGTACGTGTGTGTGTATGTATATATATATATATATATATATATATATATGTGCGTATATATATATATATATATATATATATATATATATATACACACACACACGCGCGCATATATATGTACGTATCTCCAGTGGAGATAACTAAACAAGGGATTGCCACCCAAATACACTCATTTTTGGCTAATTAGTGGTGATTCCTACCCTCTTTAATACAAGTTCATTAAAGATGACTGACAAGGTACTGCAATTCAGTTTTTAATTCAATTTTTCTTGTGTTCGTATAAGTGTTTTCTTTTCTGGATATAAAGTGTTTAAAAACTGTCTGAATGTGCAATATATCTGAGTGCTTTTGGCTGCTTTATTAGTCATTATTAAAGATGTTTTTTTTTGTTTTATTTTTGTTTTTTTTGCAAACAGCACATTATGGACATATTTATAATTGATGTTATTGAGTGTTAACTTTTTCTTTTTCATTATTAATGCTTCCATTAATTTTAACTTTATTTTACATGTGGATGAGACTATTACGGTATTTTCTTACAAGTATATTGCAAATGGAGTTTTGGTAGGTTTCCATGTGTATTTAAATGAGGTCTAATTAAGCTATGGTTGGATAGATGTAGCATGAGTCTTCTTGATAGGTATCTAGTGGTCTATCCAATATAATTATTCATGAATTTGGTTTGATCAGGAACACAGTTCTTTAAGGGACATGTGAATTCATAAATAATATTGATCCTAAGTAATTCAGATTTTTGCCGGTGAGTTGCTGCTGACAACAATGATGAAGTCAGCTGTTTTTAATTTTCTTGTTCTGATTTAATGAAATTGTGTATTTTTTTATATGAACACCAGAAAAATTGAATAAAAAACTTAATCACAGTACTTGCCAATCATCTTCAATTAAATTTACCAGTATCTCCTTTCCTGAAAGAATTTCTCCAATCCCAATCCAAGATGTACATGACCATAAAAATACGAAAAAAAAAAAAAGTAAAAGAAAATGGTAAAAATTTATAACCTCCACCCCATACTGAAAATTTTTTTCTCTTTGATTTAAATTAAATTTGAACAAAGAAATTAGTCCTATACAAAATAAAGTAGAAAGCCAGAAGATGGACGTAACATTGGTAAGATCAAAATGAGACAATATGGATGTCAGATTGAGCAAGACATCACCAATTACTGTATAGTGACTTACAATACATGTTTGTTGCAACAATTCAACTGCAACTGCCATATCAATGTTGAAATCTGTTCATCAACTCGTTCAATCAAGTATTGCATCAAATCCATATCAAAGGGGTCAGATCAAACTGTTTTACACAAATCCCCCAATGAAAAATTTTTTTCCCTTTGATTTAAATTAAATTTAAATTTCAACAAGGGAATGACATTTTTTACATTCATAATTGTTTTTCTTTTCATCCTCAGACAGATCCAAGTATACAGTGGCAAATTCCAGAGCACCTTTAAAAGGTTCTCTTGAAATTGATGAGTAATATTGGGTATTGTAACCAAACATCCCTCTCTAAATATTTTGGGCATTTAGAAGAAACAAATAAAACACCCACAGTAAAGATGAGAAAATGTAGGTCATTAAATGACTAATATCCTTTCTACCTACAAGAAAAGTTATATATTCAAGAGTATTTTCAAAATAAAGATTTATTAAAGCAACTAAATGAAATAAATGTTTTTGTACACACTGCCTTATTTTCACATTAAAATAAAATTAAATTGGAATATTAAATAAAATCTACACTTTAAAATTATATACCTATTATTTACTTATATATAATATAAAATAAAGTATATAATTTATTCCCTAAAATTTTAAATCCAACATTGCCATGTCTTAACATACTATAAATTATAATTAGTATTACATTTTAAAGCATTTTAATTAATTGTATAAAAATATATTTATAAAAAATGATAATATCATTTTAAAAGAGCCTCTTTAAGAAGGCCATAAAGTTTGTATATAAAAAAATAAATTAAAAAAAAAAAAAAAATTCCAAAATAGCCCATGGCTTGATACAAATATTTCTCTGAATTTAAGTGTATCTTAGAAATGTTCCAAAATAAGGAATTGAAAATGACATGTCTTTGACACAATAGACAAATGCATGAAAACCACGAATTACATACCCACACACAACCTCTAACCTACTTTTTCACTTTCCCAGTTTTTAACTTAGATCTGTATTTAGATCTGTCAAAAATAGAAATATGCCCTAAATAAAAAAAGTTTGTAATATCATTGCCCATCCCATTTAAACTCCTCAATATAGTACTACTTCATTTACAAAAGTAAATCATTATTCAACATCGCTTGAAAATGGAACAAAAATTTTAGTTCTGAAATAGGGGAATTTCTGTGTCACAGTGATAAAATATTTTAAATAATATTATCATTTTAAGCTCTATTTTGTATTGAGCACTTTTTAAAAAATAAATGACAAAGAATTGTGGATTTCTTTCTCTTTATTTGGAGATATATATTGCTTTAAAAACATTCAATTTAAAATTACTAGGAATGAATAATGAAAAATAGGAGGAAAAACAACTGGTTTTGCCCCCGCTCTTGCAGGTTTTTTTAATCAGTAGTGTGCAAAGTAAAATATAACAAATTTAAAATTGTAAATGATTAATTGATGAGAGGACAAAAAAAAAGTGGCGGGAAATACTTGAGACTAATCATAGCAAGACCAAGCAAACAATCACGCTGTTTACAGAGAAACTTTCAGAGACCTGATATAAATAGACTTCAGTACTTTTAGATGAAGAATAGTGTGAATGAAATAAAATAGTAAAACATTGAGCATTGAATTCCACAGCACACTTTCCGTTTTTAATAAGTTGTTCACAAATTAAGGAACCATAGGTGTCATGGATGAATTCATTTTGATCAAGGGTATGGTTCCTGATTTTACTTGGTATGTACTGTTTAATTCTTGTATCCAGTTGTTGAGTAGTCCTCCCTATGTAGCTGAATCTGCAACCACAGTTATATTTATAAATAACAGAATTTACTTGATGAGGAGGGAGAATCTCCTTTCAATCAGTTGAGAGAATTGGCCTGGTCTTGAATATGACATGTACCTCAGCAGAAAAATAACACTTATGAACTCTCAAAGAAATTTGTCTAGACAGGTTTACATAGTTAGCTCCAATCCAAGGAAGTTGTAAGTAAATAGGACATCTTGCCACACTAACAGGCTTAACTTTCCTGAAATCAGCAATCTTGTTGCAAATAATGGAATTAACATCAGTGGGTGGATACCCATTGTCACATAAAGTCCTCATCACAAAATCGATCTCACTGTCCAGGAACTCCCTCGAACAGATCATTAATGTCCTATGAGTCAGTTTCAATGAAGTTTATCTTTCGCTCTTTTGGGTAAAAGGAATACCAACGCATGTACAACCCTGAAAAAGTGGACTTCCTATATACTGTTGTCAGAAATGATGTTGGAGTATGATGCACCAATATATCTAAAAAGGCAAGTTGAGAATTAGACTCTTTCTCAACAGTAAAACTCGGAGCTGGATGAAGACTATTGAGAGAGGAGGGAAATTGATCCACCTCAGTTTCATTATTGAATAAACAAAATGTATGATAAACATACCAACAATACAATGGTGGGAATAGTGAATCACAAATTAGTCTCTCCTTATGAAACCCAACAAATATATTTGCCAGTACAGTGCCCAAAGGGGAACCCATGGCAAAACCATCAATCTGTTGATACATCATGTTGTCAAAACTAAATTCAACAGATGAGGTGGCAAATTCTATTGATTCCAAGAAAACTTTTCAGGAACATCAAGAGGAGGCAAATAACTGCAATAAAGAAAATCACAACAAATATTTTCTCCAAAAGAGAAACACAAGTAAATAGAGAGTACACATCAAATGAACACATGAACTTACCAGAAGAGAAATAATTTTGCAAAGGATCTGCAAAAGAAAGTGAATCCTTTATACAGAAAGAGCTATAGTGTTGCAGCACATTAGCAAGCCATTTAGCAACCTTATGTTGAGATGACCCCCCTCATTGAAAGTATGTATCTGAAAGGTATCCCTTCTTTATGGAGTTTTGGAAGGCCATAGAGACAGTGTGTGACTGAGCGAGGAGGTTTAATTTCCTCAGATTTCTAGGGAAAGAATCCTACTTCTAAACTCACTTTAAAAGTCGTTTCTGAAATTTAATTTCTAATGAAGTGGTCTCGTAACATTGTTCCAAAGGACCCAGCTGCACAAATTTAGATGTATCATTTAAAATTGATGACATCTTAGCAACATAATCAGTGTAGTCCATCAAGACCACGCCAGCCCCCTTATCTGGTCTGGTTATCGTCTGGTTATTCTTTAGCGACTTAATAATACGTATGTGTTTGATTCTCCATTTTGACTCAGAAGTAGCAACAGGAGTACTGGAAAACATGTAAGCAATATTATTTAACTTGGCTCTAAGGTTGCCAAGAGCATACAAGGAGATGAGTGTAAGTCTTGTTAGTTGCAAAAACAAAACTCAGAAAAAATCTTCTCTTTATCAAGCATAATAGGTAAAACGCAAAAATCTAAACCATGTGCAAGAACAGCAGATTCTAGCTCAGACAATACATCGGAAGAGTGATTAAAAATAATATCCTTCATATTTGGTTCAACCTTGCACCCATATCTCTTGTGTATTAAAAATTTAAGCTTGGATTAAAGCTTAGTAGCCAATTTTTGGCAACGTCTCATGAACAACCCCCAAATACTTGGAAAAACTCGACCAATCAAAAAAAAAAAAAGTAAGCAAGCTCACATATTCACACCGTAACTCATTATACATTAATCACCAAGATTTTAGTGGAAAGATGTTGAAGTAAATCTTTAATAAAAGTATTTTCTATCATCCAAATGGAATATAGTTTTGCCCTATTTATTCTGAATTGAATAAAGGGAGAACAAATGCCAAATACATTTTTGTAAAAACACAGCATTAGTCGTCAACCTTCTCAATTTTGCTCTAATTTTCTTTTAATTTGCTAATTAAATCTGATGTATATTAGAAATTAAAGCAAAATTGAATTAAATCAGGAGTGGATAGCGGCTCGGATTGAGAAATCAGAGAGCTGAGTTCAAATTCCATTCGAATCCATTACATTCACTTATGTGCTAATACCCTTGGGAAAGGTATGAATCCTCTTCTTCTCCCCCCAGATATGAATAAATAGCAGAATAAACTGGGTTATATAGCCTTGGATGGCAACTGGTTTACCACAGAAAGAAATGACAACCTACTGTTGGAAAAAAGTCTGCCTCATCAGTCATGTATCAAAAGATACATGATCACCTAAACATGTATCATGCATGGCACATGACTGACTGAATTAAATCAGAGCTGTACCTCAATTGAAAATATTTGAAGACATTTTTAGCAGGACAGAACTTGAGTATTTCTTTAAAAACATTCAATTCAATATTACTAGGTTTAACGAAAAATAATTTTTTTTTTTTTTTGTTCTCTCATCAATTAATCATTCACAATTTTAAATTTGTTATATTTTACTTTGCACACTCCTTATTTCCCCCCTCCCCATCTTGGGCTTTCCTGGGGGTATAAAGTCTCCCATTTTTGCATTACAACTGGCAACTGTTTGATGATTACTTAAAGGCATGAAACTTTTAGTAGTGTTCAGACTGTGTACTTTGGACAGGTGACTCTTTATGTATATATATATATATATATATAATTAGGTTGGTGCAAAAATGTCGTTTTTGACGTTCAACTTTTGTGAGAAAACGACATTATTTTTGCACCAACCTAATATCTATATATATATATATATATATATATATATATATATATATATATATATATAGAAAGAGAGAGCGATATAAGGTTGGCCAGAAAGTCCTGACTCACTTGGGAAGCAGAAAGAAAACAATGAAATTTTATGGTGCAACACTAACAAATATTCTTCAAAATAAAGTCCATCATTCTCAACGATCTTCTGCCAGCATCCAAATCTGTCCCAGATACCCGTCCACAGGCTTTGAATCAAAAAAATTGTAAACAAGCTTTATCCACTTGATCAAAAGTGTTGAATTTCTTGTCGCAGAGAAAGTGTGCCATTGAGCGGAATAGGCCATAGTCACTGAGCAGCATCAGGACTGAATGGTGGATGTGGAAGAATCTCAACACTATCCATCTGTTTGAACTTCTCCTTAGACAATCTGGTGTAGCCTCGCATTGTCTTACTGAAACAAAGCCCAACCATGATCAAACAAAGCAGGATATTCCTTCTTTACTTTGTCGTACATGCAGTCTAGCTGCTGGCAATACAGTCTTCACTGGTGCTACCAGTCCTTCTATACAATTCTGGTATTGAAAAAAGTTTTAGTCCAAGAAAATAAAGGAGATCAGTGTCAGATACTTCACTTTGTTTAGCCAGCACTTTGATAAATAAAAATGGAAAAAAAAAAAATTAAGTTATACTATATTCATGGGTAAAGTGCTTCACTATCAGGGATATAGCTTATGCAAATATAACTTGGGTAGATTGAAAAGTAAATCTTGGGCATCTTGTAGAAGTTTACAATAATATTAGGTTGGCCACAAAGTCCTGATTCACTTAGGAAGCAGAAAGAAGACAACACAATTATATGGAGCAATACCAACATTTATTCTTCAAAATAAAGTCAATCATTCTTGAAGATCTACCAGCATCAGAATCTGTTCCAGATACCAGTTCACTGGCTTTGAATAAAAAAATGAACAATAGACAAGTTTCCTTCACTTCATTGAAAATGTTAAATCTATGGGTGCGGAAGAAGTGTTCCATTGAACGGAATAGGCCATAGTCACTGAGCAGCATCGGGACTGAATGGTGAATGTGGAAGAATCTCAACACTATCCATCTGTTTGAACTTCTCCTTAGAGAACCTGGTAGTGTGTGGCCTCGCATTGTCTTAATGAAACAAAGCCCAACCATGATTGACCAAAACACGCTACTCTTTTTTTATCATACACATGGTCGAGCTGCTGGCAGTACAATTTTGTGTTCATTGCTCGACTGTGTGGAACAAGCTTGATATGCAGTAATCCTTGGAAATTCTACCAGAGATCAAGATTTGTTGTTTTCTTTCCACTTTCTAAGTGAATCAAGACTTTCTGGCCAACCTTGTGTCTTGTATATATGTGTGTGTGTGTGTGTGTATATATATATATATATATATATATATAATCAGAAATAACAGATTTATAATTTGGTGTTCTAATTATTTTTATTTTAAAAAAAACGTGCTTAATACAATTCAATAGAGCCTAAACATTATAAATTTACTAATTTAAAAATATGGTTCCATCACTACACAGGAATTGACATGGTTCAATATATATATATATATATATATATATATATATATATGTAAGTTTGTATGTTCCTAAATAATTGTTACATTTACTGTTTAAAACGTGTATGCAAATGTCTTAACTATTATGGGATTGAGTTACAAAATGAATATGACCCATGTAGATGATTAATTCAGTTGTCTTCTTTATGACAATATCACAGAAAATATATATATATATTCTTACATGGTCAATATTATCACAGATTTATTATTTCCTGCTTTGGCCTCAACCCCTAAACTGCACAGCTAAGAATTGGAGCACAATGGAACTTAGGAATGATATATATTTCAGCCTAACACCATTATATTATATTAAATCTCCTTTCATAGGCACTGGGGTGATGTGTCTCTGTTTTGTCTGCCGAGTTTAATCAGTTGAACACTTGCATCTTTCAGTTGCTAAGTGGTTGGTCGGTGAAATTTTTCACAGCTTGCATTTTATTCATCATCATCATCATTTTTTTTTTTTGTTGTTGAGGCTGGAGGGGGATTAATCTTGCACAAAGCAAAGTGGGTCCTGTCTGACAGAGGATCTTGATTTACCTCTCCACAAATCCATGTAAACATATTTGAGACTTTGATAAATTTGACAAATTGAGAAACTGTTTTATTGATTTGATTTCAACATTGTTAGATAGCCTTCCTCAGATGAGAACAAAAGTAATGTATCTATGTTTGATTCAATATTAAATGATTAATACTTTTTCATCTAAGCTGTTGGGATGAAAGAACAAAATTGTGTGACTTTGTATAAAAGCCAATGTTTTAATTAATACTCTTTTCTTTTCTTTCCAATCTTTCTAGTTTTGTCAAAATTTGTTTTTATATTCTCTCAGCTTTCGTACAGTAAATTTAAGGTAAATCCCTATCCAAATTCTCCAGAATGGTTTGAACATAAAAGTTCATACAGCTGTCCTGCATCGAATTAAATACAAATCTGTCTATAATTCTGAGACGAGTTATTGTCAGTATTTACACTGTTCAGACTGTTGTTTTAATCTTTGTCATATTCATGACAATTCAGCTATTGTACGCTCCTGCCTTCTTCAGGATCTGTTTGTATTTCTGAGATGAGGTATTGTAACTATTTATATTATTTACATTGTTTGGACTGTTGTCCTCATGTCTGTCGTATTCATTACATTTCGGCCAATATATGCTACGACTTTCTTCAGGTGATATATGTTGAACGCAAGGACACATAGCCCACTGAATAAAAATGTTCGTTTAAATAATCCAAAAATGAGTTAACCTAAAGAGTTGGGAGTTCAATACCTGGCTACAGCAGAGGTGAACAAAAAAAAATTTGGAGAGTTGAGTTACTAAAGGGAATTAACTGATAACTGAGATGTGGCACATGGAACTAGAGCAATCTAACCCGATGGACTAAAAGGATCAGTTCAAAATTCTAACCTATATCACCTGATGAAGGCTGGAATTATCAAGTTCAAGAGAATGCTATGGTATTGTAGCTCAAACAAAATTCTGTAAATAAAAACAAGAAAAAGTAAGATTTTTTTCTCCCCCCCCTCCCCCCGCCTCCTGAAATCCCCCCCACCAGGGTAGGGAGGGATTCCTCGTAGGTGAGGACCTGTCTTAAATCTTATAAGACTAAAGAGAAAAATTAATATGATGAAAAATCATGGAAGTCGCCTTCATATACAAATTCTTTATCCCCTAGGTTGAAAATTATTTAAAAAACATTTTTTTGGTTTATTTGCTCATGAGAATGGAATTAATACATTTGGCCGAGACAAAATCTAAACAAATATAAGTCAACTCCAAAACGAATAAAAAAAAAATAAAATAAAATAAAATAAAAAAGTTCAGAAATTTTATAAGACACAAAAAAAAATTATTAAAATATTAAATTCCATGTAATTTTCCATTTCAGTGGCTTCGAATGCATAGATTTCATCTTTTCTAAAGGTTATTTTTGAAAAAGAAAGAATTTCAATTAAAAAAAAAAAAACAAATAAATAAATGCTAACTTAAAGTAAACATGCTTCAATATTTTTCAAAGCTTTTTAAGAATTATAGTTTTCAGTCTAATAATTATAATAAAAGTCCAAGTCATCATTTCAGACAAACTTACAATTATCTCTGGAGTTGGATTATGGGTCAACAATTTGAAAAAATGGTTTTGATCTTCTTTTCACATTTTTGGTCAGCTTTGGGGAATAATTGCAAAATAGTTTTTCCGCCCCAATTTATGGGCAAAAACCACACAAATGCATGCTGGATTTTTTTCTAGCTAATAACATAGACCACTGCTCAGTCTCATCTGACTCAGTCCCAATCTGTCTTATCTTGAAGTCAGAATGCTATGTTTGTTTATCTGATTCTGTTCTTGTGTAATCAACAATTCCTAATTTTGTAAACTTTTTGCCTTATTACTGTTGCTTTGTTTTGCATATATTGTTTGTTTACTTATTCAATATTATTTTTTTCCACTGTTTTTTTTTTTCTTGTTATCATTTATTACAAACTTTAATTCTTTTTGTTGGGCAGTTCTGCCATTTTCATTTAACAATGACCACTTAGATTTTTTTTTTTTTTTTCAAACCAGAAACACCCCAAACAAAGCAGTAAAGCCACTAAAACAACATAAGGGGTTACAAGGTGTGGAAGGATTAGGAACAAAAACATTAAGCAGAAAGAAAAAACAGAGTAATCAGGAGGACAATAGATAGCAATTGACATTGCATTTAAATTTTTGCAGATTAAAGATGGCTTGAAAGCATGGAGCCAGAAGTGAGTTCCATAAGCGAGAAGTGCAAGAGAAGAAACTGTCAGCATAGAACTTACGGCTACATCTAACCAGCTCAACCGTAAATTACTCTACACACCAACCAATTCATTTATAATTATTATTTTTTATCTTTACCTGCTTTCGCCCCAACACCAAAACTGTGTGAATAAGAAAACAGTGCAACTTAAGAAATAATTGAACATTATATTTTATCTCTTTTCATATGAAATGATGTCAGTGTAAAGACTGTTGAATATGATTGGTCACTAACTTGTCTCTCTTGTGTTGAAGTGGGTAGTTATTTGTTTGTTCGGTGTAAGTGTTCAAGAAGATAAAGAGAGCTTGTGTTCTATTATAGTACTAATTTTTGTGTTCAAGAAGATAAAGAGAGCTTGTGTTCTATTATAGTACTAATTTTTGTGTTCAAGAAGATGAAGAGAGCTTGCGTTCTATTATAGTATTAATTTTTGTGTTCAAGAAGATGAAGAGAGCTTGTGTTCTATTATAGTATTAATTTTTGACAAGTGTTTCTTTCATTATAATTTGTGTTGCTTTTTTTCAATGACATCCCAGATAGTCATTCTCCAACATTTGGTAATTTCAATGCTATCCAACTCTTATTACTAAGGTTAAACTTTTGTTTATTCAACAAAATAATATCATTTTAAAAAAAAATAATATCATTTAAAAAAAAAAACCCCAAAAAAACCGAACAAATGAATTTGTTTATGCTGAAACACAAGTTGTGCTTCAGAGGTTGAGTTAGCTGAACATCAACAAATAAGATCCAAATGAAGCACTTAAAAGTCTGCTTGGATTAAATGCTCTTTCATTATTTATTAATGCTTTTCTTATGTGCACTTGATATATAAAATAACCCTGTTTTATTAGTAATGCATTAATTTCTGAACACTGACAATCCCTTTCTTCATTTCCAGTGCATTTCTATAATAAAACCATTATCAATGCATTCATAGGATAGACAAAATAACTCTATTTTATCAGTAATGCATTAATTCCTTTTGTTCACATATAAATAGGTTAATAATTATTTCCCCCCACCCTGCATTTTTTCCTTTCAATATATTCTGTGGGTGTTAGATTCCCCAGACCTTCATTATTACTCTCCAGAATTTTCAGCTATCTCTTTTTGAATGCAAGTATCAGTTTCTCTATAGTTACTATTTGCCTCAGAACTAAAACTACAAGATATTGTAAAGTCTCATCATTTTACAATTGAAATGGTTCAATGTAACTGTAAGTCCTATACAATAGTATCTTCACTTATTGCTTGTGGAACTCTCTTTTGGCTTCTTGATTGATCTTGGTACCTAAACTTTATGAATTTGAGTGCAGTATTAGATTGTTGAGAAGGTCTCATAATTTTATAACTGAAATGGCTAGATGTAACCATAAATCCTATGCTAACAGTTTCTCCTCTTGCACTTCTCGCTTGTGGAAATGGCATCTGGTTTTTTGCTTCCCAGTCAACTTTGATCTTGATACCTAGACTTTATTAATTTGAGCGCAGTTCTAGATTGGTGGCAACGTCTCATAAATTTACAATTGAAATGGCTAAGTTTAACTAAGTCCTAAGATAACAGTTTTTTCTCTTGCACTTCTCGCTTGTGGAAATGGCATCTGGTTTTTTGCTTCCCAGTCAACTTTGATCTTTGATTCACTTGTGCAAGACATCATACTGCAATCTGCTGCACCAACAACATTTTTATGTTTCTTTCTCTCCTTTTCTCAAAAGCAGATAAGCTTCTTTTACACACCACATTCATTCTTTCAATCTCAGTAGCCCCTTATATCTTAGTGGCTTTAATGAATTAAATTAGACCACGCGACCCTGGAAGAAATACATATATGTAGGAAGTAGCTGACTAATGATTGCTATTTCTCTTCTATCCTCTATTACTATACTGATCGCTATTTCTCTTCTATCCTCTATTACTATACTGATCGTTATTTCTGTTCTATCCTTTATTACTATACTGATCGCTATTTCTGTTCTATCCTTTATTACTATACTGATCGCTATTTCTGTTCTATCCTTTATTACTATACTGATCGCTATTTCTGTTCTATCCTTTATTACTATACTGATCGCTATTTCTGTTCTATCCTTTATTACTATACTGATCGCTATTTCTGTTCTATCCTTTATTACTATACTGATCGCTATTTCTGTTCTATCCTTTATTACTATACTGATCGCTATTTCTGTTATATCCTTTATTACTATACTGATCACTATTTCTGTTTTATTCTCTATTACTATACTGACTGCTACTTCTCATCTATTACTATTCGGATTGCGATTCTCTACTCTATTCACTATACTATTTCCCTATTCAGATTACTATTCAATGGTTACTTCCAAGTATTATTAGTACAAGTGTTATTTGAAGGTGTCTGATGCCAGATTTGTTCAACAGCATACTACAGTTGTATCAGCAATTACAAAGTCTCTACTACAATGAGCATTCATTGACATCACAAAAGTTAAGATTAGACAGCAACCATTGTTCAGATGTAGCAAAATGCTTTATAACAGCTATCAATTTAATTTAAAAATTACAACTTGAATTCAAATAATTTTGCTAACATCTCACTACTCTAATGTTATTTTCAAGGTAGATGTTTAGGTGAACTACATTCTTTGGTTCCACCAGTCCAGATCTTTACCACTAGGACCCGCCATGCCACATCTACTGAGTCGATTCATCCCCATTACCTTCAATATTGCATTGATGAGGAAATTCTACTTGGAGAGCTTCTTCCCCCAGAACTGTTGCATTGTGGAATCAACTCCCAAGAGGATGCTTCTTTGATCACTATAATCTTAACCTCTGGGTACCCTGTAGATATGTCAATAACTCTATAGCTTACAGATCGGTGGGGGAGACTATTTACACAGGGACATTGTTCTCATCTTTGTTGTTGTTATCATGTTTTGCCTGTTTTACCCACTGGCCTTCATCAGGTGTATTTCAATAGTCAATGGTCAACAATTATCTATCCTACATATCCTATATGCATCACTTGTTCCCTCCCTGTCTGTTCATACAACCACCCCATTGAGGAACACTTTCTTTGAATGGCCCTTGTATTGGGTAGGCAATATTTAAAAAAAAACAAAAAAAACATGGGATTATGTAAAAAGTGTCAAATGATTTCTGCTATATCCAAAACTCTTAAAGACTTCCATGCAATAAATTCCACTTCATCTGGGTTTTCTGGTTCTGAAGATGTAAATGGAAGCAATTTCTGTAATCCACAGAATGTGTACTTCATACCACCTGCACTACTTGTGAAGACAATAATTCCTCCAAGTCTGTGAGAATGGTGAAAAGTGCCAATTTTACAATGTTTGGTGCCTGCAATAGGCACCTGCTTGATAGTGAATTCATCCTGGACATTCTGACAAAAGAAGGAAATAGAAAGAATTTTAGTTTGGATGAAATGCTTTCTAAATTTTTACTGAAACCTAGATTTAATCAGCATTATTACAATAGACAGATACATTGATATTTGCATGAGTCATAAAAATTTGACTTCATTACTAGCTAATATACCAATCCAGTCAGATTTGTTGCATTCACTTTCACACAAATATCTTTAGGAAAGGCCTGAATCTCTCTCTTCTCCTCTCAGTTTTGGCAGGATGGACTGGGTTCTATAGCTGTACATGGCAACTAGTCTACTGCAGAAAGAAATGGCAACCTACTGTGGGAAAAATCTCTGCCTACTCAGTCATTACTCAAGAGACATTATCACTCAAGTGTGTATTACATGTATTTAACTGATTAAATATACCAAATTTCAAGATTTATATATATATATATATATATATATATATATATATATATATATATGATAAAGTTAATTGGTAATTCCAGGGAGGATATAAATACTGAGAGCTCAGTGCAGTAAACAGAGCAAGTAATAACAAATCGGAGACATCAGAAAGCCATGGTAATATTTTAGATTTTACGATTTCACTTTGTCAGCCTTTGGGGTTTCAAAACAATTGTTTCAAAATTGCAATGTCTGACGAAGTATAATCGAATTTCACCAGTCTCACGAAATATAAAATATTACTCTTTCTGAATTCTGAAGTTCCCAATTTGTTAATTAATAATTAATTATATCTATATATCTATATATATATATATATATATATATATATATATATATATATATATATATATATAGTGCCTTTACATTGTAGATTAAGTTGTAATTCATTTCATAAGTACCACTGTGAATTTGGTGTCAGATTTATTTTTCTTTGTAATTATATCTCTGAATATCTTGAATTGGATTAAGAAAAAAACAAAAAAACAGCAGCATCGAGGAAAAGAGAGCATCTTCATATGCATTCATTGCAATCAAGACTGTCACTCCTGGGTGAACTTGTACAGCCATAACAGATGCTGTGCTGCCACCATAAGTTGAAGCATAACTTTTTGGGTGCAGATCCATTGTCTCTCCAGACCGGCGGATGCCACACACTTGGATTGATGGTAAAGATCCTACTATTAGGGATCACTAATTTATTTTCAGATTTTTGTAGATAGTGTAGGAATATGAATTTTGTGTTGTTCATGTTAAAAAGTACTGTTTGTAGTGTCTAGTTTTTTGGATTTGTCGACTTTGTATGCTCGTTTTCTCGTGTTGAGGATGAAATAATATGGCTAATGAAGAAATCTAAATGTTTTTTCAACACTCAAATTTGAAAATAAAATGGTAATTGTTTAGTTGAACTCCTAGCTATAGTACCTAGACTGGTGACAAGTTCTCATCAATTTACAGTCATGTTGGCTAGATGTAGCTGTAAATTCTATGCTAATAGTTTCTTTTCTCACACTTCTTACTTGTGGAATCCTCTTCTGGCACCATACTTCCTAGCCAATATTGATCTTTAAATGTTTAAATGTCAATTGCTATCTATTGTTTTCCTGATTATTCTTATATTGTTTTTGCTCCTTAATAATGTATTTGTTTTCTAATTCTTCCACACCTAGTAGCACCTTGTGGCTTTATTGCCTTGCTTGGGGTGAATGTTATTAAAAAAACTTCTGCTTGACTGATATTTATTTATTTTTATCCTACCTCTTTTTCCTGACAACAACATTATCTGCTCTCAATCAATTCCAGAAAAAAATACTTTTGTGGCCTTGTAACCTTTTTAAAGGAAAAGAAACATCTTCCTATTCCCAAAGTAATCAAACCTTTTTTTTTTGTTTTTTCTAATTATAAAATCTGATTTTAGAATTCAAACTTTTAATCTACAACAAAGAAACCTTCAAAATTAATAAAGACTTTTGCTACAAATACATATGTAAGGAAAAATCACTATTTATTGTCTGGCATGAGTTTACATCAGAAATCATGTTCTTTTCTAAAGGGCATGTCATAGTGCAACTTGTGTCCAAAACTGGAAGCCTAACTCAAATCTTGTCGTTCCACTGGGAGCAAGGATTTTTAGTTTTAATTTGGGTTTGCAATAATTCGTTGCTGTAGTCAGCTTAAAATTTTAAGGAAAAATGTCTAGGTAGATCAAAAAAAATAATTGCCTATTGAATTAAAGTATTGGTTGTGAATTTGGTCACATAGTAATTGTGAGTTCAGTCACTGGATTGGGCAGTCAAAAGAGGTTGAGCAGTACTAAATGTGAACTGGATGTGATATCCCTAGACATGAACAGCTGGATGAGAACACTCTATCCCCATAAAGTAAATAAAGTGTTCAGTTTGGAATTCCCCGTAGGTTGCCCAGATTGAAATCCACCTGATAAAGGCCAGTGGGTACAACAGTCAAAACATGATAATAACAACAAAGGTGAGAACAATGTCCCCATGTAAATAGTCCCCACCTATGATTAAGCTATAGATTTATTGATGTATCTACAGGGTACCCAGTTAAAAAAAAAAAAAAAAAAAAAAAAAAAGTGGCAAATTTTGTCTTTGAGAAAATGACACCACCTCAAATTGGTTCATCTCAGTGGCCCCTCTAAAAGCCCATTTCTGATTGTTGTGGATTACTATATCTGGGGTATACTCTTAACTCACAAAACCGTCATCGTAACATTGTTGATATTGATTCATTTAAGTGGAGATTAACTGAATCTTGAAATAAAATTCCTCTTGAAAGCTATTCAACACAAAGCTCCGTCTTGGGTAAGATGTTAAACTACATCCGCGTCCTGGGTAAGATGATAAACGACATCCAGCAGCAAGGCCTTTGAGCAGGAGGTTTTCAGATGTGTGGAACCACCTCTTAATTGCTGTTGTTCCCAGGTCCACCCTGACCCGGGGTGGTAGCACCTGTATGGGTCTCAGCTATGGGCAAATAGTTAACTATTATCAGCAATACGATTTTGATGCAATTTTAAGGGGAAAATATTAACATAAACAGATTTTTAAGAAAACAAAATATTACCAGCAATAAAAAATTTTGTTGCCATTAAATAACCCATTGAAGTTGATATGCTGTAATACAAAATAAACCAAACCAATCTAAATCAAAGAATATGTATTCTATTCATACGAATCTATCCTAAAAATGTTGTTGGCATTAAATAACCCATTGAGGTTAATATGCTGTAAAATAACCCAAACCAAACCAACACAAAGCCACTGCCTCCTGGTTACCATGCTTACAACTTTGTGTTGCACATTTAGGAAAACATCTACAATGATTGTTCAGTTTGTATATGAATCATGATGGCTAAATAATTTTCTTTCTGAATTTACTGCTATTTTTACTGAGCACCATGAAAAAAAAGCAGAAAATTCTGTTTAAATATTAGCTGTTTCTATCTACCATTTTTAATTTGCGTGTGCATTTTGATAGCAAGTAATTATTATAATTACTTCATTTAATTTTCTTATTAACCTTCCACTGATTATTAATGTTTTAATCAAAATATTTTCAATTTAATTACAGGATTATGGTTTTAATTAGCTTTATCCTTGTCATTAAATGAAACACAAAATTTCTTCATTTGGTTTCTATATTTAATGTTTTGTTTTTTTTTCTTATTTCTGTTTAGAATAGAAAATAGCTTAAAATATAATCTACTTTGAAGTATATTGGAATTAGCATCATCATTCATAATCATATGATTCTAAGAATTAGAAATAAAATAGTTACTTTTTATTTTGTTTTTTTTAACCTTCATTTTGTTTTCTAACCTCCATCTTGTTTTTTAAACTCCAACTTGATACCAGGAAAATATTTCATTGATTCCTGTTACTATTTGTGAGGATTCAATGATAGAAAATTATGTTTTCACAGTCGTTTGGCTTTTTGTTTAACAGAGATAATTTTGTGTGTGTGTGTATGTATATATATATATATATATATATATATATATATATATATATATATATAATAAAAACAAAGAACAGTAAGATATATAATCCGGTGTTCTTATTGATTTTTTATTTTTTATTTTTACAAAACAACGCTCAATGTAATTTTACAGAGCATAAATGTTATAAATTAACTGATTTAAAATATGGTTTCTTCTCTACACAGGAATTACCATGTTTCAAAAACTGAAGCTAAAAACTTCAAATTTAGCTATATAATTAAATTAAAAGCATTAGTTCTATTTCATCTTCAATAATTTATTTTTAAATTTACATATAATTTTATATATATCTAATGGCTGGTTGCTCATTTCTGAAAATGCCTGTTGGCACGTCCATGTTTGTTCAACACTGACAGAGTCCACCTGTGGTTTCTAGTACATTTTCTGGGAGAGAGACAGCACATGATGAACAGTTTGAATAAGGCTAGTATACTCAAACTTTTGATCACGAGGTTTTGTGCTAGTATAACCATCTACTAAGTCTAGAGCTATATCATATTGAAACACCTGTTTTTGTATGATAGCTGAAATTAATCAGTGTTGAGCCTGGTCAGTATTAAGGTGGGTACTACTGGATATACCAGGTGTTACAAGCTGGGATGTATGGTTGGCTATAATGGATAATGTTTTGGAATTGGAAGTTGAAAGAGCAAGTTCCAATTCAAGTCTGGTTTGTGTTGTAGTAAAAAAAAGAAAAGACTGTCAACTTATAGTAGCAACTTCAATAGATTTCTTCTGTTTCTTGACTGCAACACTTGTAGCCAAATCGCAGTTCAAACGATAGCCCATCGTAACAGTCCAACAAGCAAAGTAGAAACAACAAAAATGGGGTCACATGTCCAACCTTCACTTCTTACAAGCAAAAAACGCACGTTTGGCTCACCAGCTCATAAAATCTTCTGCCTTTATAAGCAAAAAACAACGGCTTTGGTTCATCGAGAGATCTTTCTGATTGGTCACGCCATTCATGGGAGGGGAGAACATTAGCATACATTCTCGTCATTGAAGTAGATTTTTGCTAACTACTTTTTGGTAATTTTTCTTTGGCAGATTGCACACAGAACACAAACTTTTTTCGGGGTAACTGATTATCTCTTTCACTACAGTTTGTTATATTCACATATATATAAATACTCTTCTGTGAATTCACCTTTTCTCCTCCCAGCTATGGGTTAAATAGAACTTGTATCAATAAACAATTATTATCGCAAAAAAATTCTTACAATCTAAACATATTTTCTGGCTTGGAATAATCCTAGAAGGGTTGATAAGCTGTAAAAAAAAATTAATCAATCTACCCAATTTCCTGTACAAGCTTTGAGTCAAGCTGTGGCATGGTTTTCAGGCACTTTCTAATAATGCCAAATGCTGTGATTGTCTCCCTAGTAACATCAGGAATAATAACAAAGATAAGGATTATAGGCTAAAGTTAAATAGTTAGGAAGTACCTGAAAACCATATCACAGCTTGACCCAAAGAAGCTTGGAGAAAAAGATAAGCACTACTAGACTTGAGAAACCTATTTTCCTGAAAATCTATTTTATATTTTAACTGCCAGCAGCAGACTTGGTCAATGAATATTGAATGTTTCTTTATAAGGGAATGACCAATATTACGATTGGGGATGAGCAAAATGGATACTACATTTTTCAACCAATTTGGAGTCAATAAAATTATAGGTTTAAGAATTATTGTGTAAGTTTTTCAATAAAAATGTTATTTTTTGTGTGGTGTAACTTTAAATCCAAAAGTATATTCATTCAAGACAATGTTTGTATTCATTCTGAAAAGCTGACTATTGCCCTTCTTGCATAAAAAACAAATTAAAAATAAAGAGATTTGAAAAAAATTAAAACTGTGAAAACAAAAAACGTAGCTTTATCAGCAAGAAAATATTTGAAGAAACTGATGTCATTAATGTAAACAAAGAGAAAACATGAATAACATTAAAAAAATCGGATTAAGGCATGAAAACCACAAAACTACCACCTTTTAAGTGAACACAAAGAGAAACAGAAATGTTGGTTTAAGGAAGTACATAAAAAAACTGATTTATCAACATTAGTTTTTAGTGATGAATGTAGAGCTACATTGGATGGACCAGACAGCTGGGTGAAACATTGGGTTCTTTATGAATATAGTTGACCAACACAACTTAGAGGACAACACAGAGAAGGTGAAATAATCTTTTGCACTAGCATTAGAAACAATAAAAGCATTAATAAACAAAAAAATATCCAGTATTAATTATGTTGCTACCTGTGACCCACTAAGGTTTAGAGCCTTCAAAATGGAATGGTAGGCATTGATGGGTTAAGTCTTTCAAAGTAAATTCATTCAGTTTGCTTTCTATTGAGAATTATAAAAGAGTAATAATAAATAAATAAATTTCTGGCTAAAAATTAGCTACAGTTCTCTACCATTTTTACCACTTATTTGACCTGATCAGTATCGGCTGGGTCACCATGGCGAGGAGGAGGGTATGATGTTGAAAGACTCGAAACCCCTAATGAACCTCGGCTAGAAACATCATTGATGATGTGTACCAAAGAATCCAATAGATGTATTTTACGAAAGAGTCATAATAAATAAATAAATTTCTGGTTAAAAATTAACTACATTTCTTCACCATTTTTACCACTCATTTTTCTTAGTACCATTCCAAATTTAGGTTAGAAAATCTCTAATTACTAGTTCAACATTTCTCTACTATTTTTACCATGCATTTTGCTTTATACCATCCAAAGCTAAGGTGGTTCTACGTGACATGTCTCCTCGGGATATTGGCAATCATGGCTCTCCACAGTTTCCTCTCATTTGTAGCTCTTAATAAATTTTGTCTTTTTGTTATCTCTTGTAAATCATGCTCCAGCATCTATTTACTCGTCTTTGCTAGGGTAGATTATGCGTCATTGTTTTCCTCTGTCCTTCTTGCCCACAGTCCAGCCTGTCTATATTAAATTTTCCAATCTCTTATTCCTAGAAATTTCAACTGTCTCTTTCTGATGTCAGTTTCCATCTTTTCCATTTTCTCTACCGTCTACATCTGCGTCCTGGGTAAGACGATAAACTATGTCCAGAAGCAAGGCCTCTGATCAGGAGGGTTTGAGAAGCATGGAACCACCTCTTAATTGCTGGTGTTCCCAGATCCACTCTGACCCAGTGTGGTAGCACCTGTTAGGGTCCCAGCTATGGGCGAATAATTAACCCTGAAACTGGGGTAAAAACACTGTGAAAGTGTAAAAATAGGTTTTAATATCAGAAATACTTTTAAAAAACTATTACCAGCAATAAATTCTTGAAAAAAAAAATACCTATTACCAGCAATAAATTTTTGAAAAAAAAATATTACCAGAAATAGATTTTTGACAAAATATTACCAGCAATAAAAATTTTGTCTGTATTAAATAGCCTATTGAAGTTGATATGCTGTAAAACAAACCAAACCAAATTCATTTTCTCTGAAACTTTCTCATTGCTCACATGTTTAATCCATGGTATTCTCAGCATTCTTCTGTAGAACCACATAGGTTAGTAAATGTCTAATATGTTGGTTAAAAATTATCAGTATTTTGTTATATTTTTATCAGTCATTTAGGTTTTTACCATCCCAAGTTAAGGTGAGCAAATATCTAATACTAGAATTTTTCTGCAATGCACTGACGCATATTGAAATCCTCACAGCATTTAATATTGTTAACGTTATCGCTAACATTTTTTGTCGAGATTGACAAACTCTACATTTCGTTCAGTTTCACAAAAGAATCAATGAAATTCAAACAAGTTGATTTGTTTGGAAAAATACTTTGACAAAAACCCTACTTTGAGAGTTTTATGCACCCTATTAAAACAAACTGTACTTTGTACCCCCTTACCTGTTTGCACGTCTCCCCCAAATTTAGTTTTGATCAGTCAATGTATGGCTACTTTAGAGGATGTGATGGATGGACTAACAGAAATAACAGAATTTTATATATACATGTTGGTAAAAATTAGTGTTATTCATACACTAGTTATTCTTTGTATAGGTTTCTTGCCTTCTGCAGAGCTGAAAGATTTTGGAAAAATATATATATATATATATATATATATATATATATATATAATACTACTACTACTAATTATACTTGGTTGGTTAAAAAAAACTCGGATGTCACAATTTGCAAGTATATCAAAACAAATTGGTATCCGAGGACAAAATTGGAAAAGGAAGAACTAGAAACATCTGAACAGAACAAAAAAAATCATCTAGTGCCTTAAATTTCCAGTCCAAAAGAAAAGAAAAAAAAAACAAGAGTAACTAAGATAAAATGTACAGTGCTCAATACACACACATCTTTCATTAAAGACGTCTGACAAGGTACTGTGATTTAATTTTTCTTGCATCCATACAAATGTTTTCTTTCCTGGACACAAATTGTGTAAAAACTATCCAAAAGTTTTGCTTTCGGCTGTACTTCTAGCCATTAAAAAGGATGATGTTTTTATTTTTTTTTTATTTTTGAACTGAATGTGTGGATTGTGTTATGAATGTATCTAGAGTTACAGATATTTTTTATATTCCAAACACTGTCATCACATTGTGGCCATATTTATAGTTAATGTTATTGAGTAACACATATATTTACCAAAATTACACAAATATATCTTGAAATACTAAAGATAAAATTTATTCAATAAAATTGTCATTGGCTTCAACCATGGCCTCCAGATGACTTTGTAATCTCTTGCAACCCTTCTGGACCATCTCCTTGTTTAAGTTGGGGAATGCTGCCATGATCCTTGCCTTCAATTCATCTTTGGTGTTACAAAGGGTTTTGTTGTTCCCTCAATCAACTGCACCCCACACAAAATAATCAAGGAAGTCGCAGTCTGGGAAGTTATGTGGCCGGCGGGGAGGGGGGATGTGGTCACAGGAATTGTCTGACAGCCATGACTAGGTCCTCCTGCTTGTGTGGCATGGTGCAGAGTTTTGTTGCCAGACATAGGGTCTTCCAGTAGCCACTTTCTTGACTCAGGTCAGCACTAACTCCTTAAGGCACTTGCTAATAGGTCCTGTAGAAAATGAATGGAGGCATAATGTCATCATCACTAGTGATCACTCCAAACACCTTTGTAATCACCATTAGACTCATCCAACTCTTTTTGAATTTTCTGCAGTATCAACAGATTGATCTCCAAACAAATGTTAAATGTTTGTATTGGAGCTTCCAGTGCAAATGTCAAGCAGTACAGTATGCTCTTTTTCCAAATTTCTGGTGGAGTGAATTGTGGTATGGTCCTCTTTTTCTCACAGATGGTGCTCAACTGACCCTACTATACTGTGCAGCCAACAAAATCAAAAACAAAGAATGCACATTTATGAAATTAAAAATATCAAATGGTGACAATTTACACATTGTACTATCTATATTTAGTGTGTGTGTAATATATATATATATATATATATATATATATATATATACACACACACGTGTGTGTGTGTGTATATGTGTATGTAACTTCATGTTTACTTAGTAGTTGATTGTTATCCATTACTCCTCTCAGTTTATGCTCCAATTCTTTGAGGCTAAGGAAGAAAATAGTCTTTGTATGCAGCTCTTGGAGTTACTATAAGATCAATCCTAAAAAAAGAGAAACTGACAGTCCTTAGAGACTTTAATGCAAGAGTAGGAAAAACACAAGTCCTGGGAAGCTTTCAATCTCTATGGCATTGGATAGATATACAGAAGTGGATTATCTCTCCTTCAGTTTTGTTCTTGGTTTGATCTGGCAATTAGTAATACCTTCTATCATCAAAAAGGGAAGTATAAAATTACCTGAACTCGTCCCAGATCAATTCAT
>OZ010614.1:22140644-22145644 GCA_963932145.1 Acanthosepion lycidas
CAGATCAGTTACTTTCTCTGTCTGTCTATATTTCTGAGATGAGGTATTATGTACATTATTTACATTATTTGGACTATTGTCCTCATCTTTGTTACTATATTTATTACAATGTTTCGGCCATTGTATGCTCTGGTCTTCTTCAGGTGGTTAACAGGAGATAACTGATATCCATTAAAGATGGCACGTGGAACTAGAACAGTCTACCCCAGTGAGCGAAATAAATGGTTCAGTTCGACATTACAACCACCTGAAGAAGGCCGAAGTGTACAACGTCCGAAACATTGTAATAAATATGTCGACAAAGATGAGGACAATAGTCTGAATAATATAAATAATGCAGTTACTTTCTCATTCATGATTTCATTCCCATTTTTTTTTTTTTTTTTTTTGACTTCATTTCTGAGGAGATTTCTTTAATACGGATACACTGCCCATTTTCTGGTAACTGAAGGCCCAGCACGTACTTTATTCTAGACAAAATTACAAACAGGCATTAGAATTTCATGTTATTGCCAAACTAATTCACTGGGCAGCCACAGGTGGTGGAGTTTGTGGTGCGTGATAAGTTAATTGTTTACACTGGTGTGGTTGGATCAGCTCCATCAATTTTGTGTAAAGTCCAGCCAATTTTGTTACTATTTAACTTAAATAATGGCATCCAAGAAAAGTGCATGTGTCTTTGGTTTTATCAGACGTAAACACTGCTTGATACAAAAAAGAAAGATGGATGGATGTGTTAATAACAGTTGAAGATAAGTTTCTAACATTTGATGATACTGTAGAGATAGAAATCACAAGACTCATAAACCTTTAGGGTCATAGAGACACTACATATATGTCGTATCATTGGTGCTTCCTGGGCAATATAGCCTGAGAGAGCCAACCTTCTCAGGGTAGGTTTTGAATTCAGTTTTTCCTTCTCTTGGGCCAGTTGCTAGCCAAGGTCTGTTCTGTTACTTACCAATAGCTCAGTGCCCCATACTTTTGGCCTTGTGCCACATCTGAGCTACGCTTGGAAAATCACTACCAATAGCTAGTTGGGGGGTGGTGAGGAGAGTTGGATTCATGCCTTTTCCTTGGGTATTAGTATGTAAGTTAATGTAATGGACATGACTGGAATTTTAACTTGTCCCTCCAATTCCTCAATCCTCCTGTGGAGATACAAGAAATCCATAGTGACTGTGTCAGAGATATATACAGTAGATTATATTGTACATTAATACAACAATATCACTTTAGTAATTAGTAATATTAGTACAACAATAGTATTAGCAGTTTAGTACAACAATAGTATTAGCAGTTTAGTACAACAATAGTATTAGCAGTTTAGTACAACAATAGTATTAGTAATATTAGTACAACAATAGTATTAGCAGTTTAGTACAACAATAGTATTAGCAGTTTAGTACAACAATAGTATTAGCAGTTTAGTACAACAATAGTATTAGCAGTTTAGTACAACAATAGTATTAGCAGTTTAATACAACAATATCACATTAGTAATTAGTATATTAGTACAACAATAATATTATATTAGCAGTTTAGTACAACAATAATATTATATTAGCAGTTTAGTACAACAATAATATTATATTAGCAGTTTAGTACAACAATATTACATTAGTAATTAGTATGTCAATAATATCACGTACGTTATGTAGATTAGTACGATGATAATGTCTACATTAGTAGATTAGTACGACGATAATGTCCACATTAGTAGATTAGTACACCAATAATGTCCACATCAATAGATGAGTATGCTGATAATGTACACATCAGTAAATTAGTATGCCACTAATGTCCACCTCAGTAGCAGTTGGCATAGAACTTATGGTTACATCTTGCAATTTCAATGGTAAATGATGAAACCTTGCTGCCAGTACACTTAAATTCGTAAATCTAGGTACCAAAGTGGAAAGAAATATTTGTTTTGAAAATACAAAAATGTGGCACAAGGCCAAAACGGCAGTTCAGGGAAGGTTGATCATAAGTCTGTCTTAGCTAACCACAATCACTGACCCAAAGAGGAAAGCTTAGCACAATTACCATGAAAGTATTTATAGAAAAGGTACAGGGAAGCAACATTACAGCAGTGAGAAAGTGACCAATGCTGAAATGCCAGGTCAGGACCAATAACATTGCACTTTGTATATTATCAAGAACATCTAAATATATAGTAGTTGGTAAAGTGTCGGATATTTAACTTTACCCTGCCTTTTGGAAATTTCAGGAATTTACTATCTTTTTGGATAGACAACTAAACAGATATACAGCAGCTTAGATCCTATCCGCTACCAAGGAGTCTACTGGAAAGTAAAAGTTGATACACTAGTCTTGAAAGCCATTGCTAGTAATTAGGCATTATGCTGTTATGACCCTGTGCCATACGAGGTTAAGCCAAAATGCCTCCTCCATTGTGAGAAAGCTGGGAGTTCTTAAGTTAAAAGCTAAGCTTGTGTATGTAATCCCATCACTGTCTCTGCTTATGAAATAAAATATCTGTTTGGCTTTCTGTCTCCACATCTCATGTTGATTTAAATTTTATTTTTTTTGTCTTGAAGCTGTTCTTGCTTTGAGTTGTGCTATTTCAAAAATTTCTTTTTCTTTTGACCTGGTATCAAGGATTAATACTTTTTTCTTTACGTCTTTGAGTCAGAGGTAAATAAACCTGTATTTTAATGAAGAAAGACAGTCTGTTTGCCTTCATTGCAGCATCATTTTAAACGCACATTTCTTTCAATACTACACCTTGTTCTTCAAGTTTTCTCTTAGATTTCTCTCTCATATGACTTTTCTTTCTGTCTCTTTTTAGCCACTCATCTCTCTCTTCTCTCATTTCTTTAAATCTCTCCTCTCATCTGTCTCTCTCTCCACTTCCTTCCTTACCTCTTGTATCCCTTCTCTCTCTTGCCTCTCCAGTCTCTCCCTCAAAAGCAGAGAAAGGCTCCCAAAAATGGCAGACCAAAACTGCAGCAGAGTCAATGTATGCTTCTTTCATTTATATTTCTTGTTCTCCTCCCCCTTCTCTCTTTTCCCTCTCGCTATCTCTCATTCCCCCTCTTCTCCATCATTCTTTCTCTTCTGTCTTTCCTCCCTCTCTCTCTCTGCTATAA
This sequence comes from Acanthosepion lycidas, assembly GCA_963932145.1. Taxonomy (NCBI): domain Eukaryota; kingdom Metazoa; phylum Mollusca; class Cephalopoda; order Sepiida; family Sepiidae; genus Acanthosepion; species Acanthosepion lycidas. Next base: position 22,143,761 of record OZ010614.1, read on the forward strand.
CTTTTCCCTTCTCTGTCTTTACATTGTGGTAAATATATGCTCTGTGTAAAAGCCAAAGACATTGTCACATGACTCTTCTCTTATTTACTTGGAGAGTTCACTGGTGATCTCTGCTCAAATCAAAATATTAACCTTTTGAGCTTTGACAGACAACCCATCAAAAACATTAAATCAAAGTAGAGACAGGGTGTATCTTGGATAAGAAACAAAAACTTGTCTGCTGATGCAAGTTCTTGCTGTTATTTTTTTTTTTTCTTTCAGCTTTTTATTGTTTGCTGTCTGACAATCAAAAGCACTGATGAGGCAGTTCTCTTGAGGATAAACTTTCAAATATGTCCATTGAGGTTCTATTCTACATGTGGTAATGTTAGGATGCATCCCAAATCCAATATTTGAGTAATGATAGTGTGAAGTTTGGTCTGAAATTGACTTATAATTCTACCCTTGACTTTTTACATCTTTCCAGCCTTGTTATAAGATTTTTTTCGACCTTCCTCTCTTGTCTGGCTGACTTCCTCCGCTGGTGTAATGGATAATGACTCAAAATTGTTAATCAGGAAGCTAAAATTGGTAGAATGCAAAATGGCTTTAAATGTTTGTTATATGCACTTCAACACATTGCTGCTACACTTGTAATAAATTTTGTTGAGTATTGGTTGGTTGATTTTGATATTGAGGGCCTTGAGAAATTATATTTATTCTATATTTATGTATATATATATATATATATATAATGTTATTTATAATTTCAATTATAGGTGCTGTTCAACATTGAACAGCACCTATAATCGAAATTAAAATAACTGATCCGATGTGCAACTTTCGGATAATAAGTGTGACATTTCTGTAATTATTGAACAATATAGTTCATGTCACATTGGCGGAAAACCTACCAGTACGAAAGAATTCTCCTCTTACTATATTTGTACAAAAACGCACAACCTTAAAATTTAAAATTCCAACTCAGCATTGCGACCGCACGTTCCAAAACAATAACACATTTCTCATAGCATTTTTTTCGGATTACATCTATATTTTCGTTGTCCTCTTATTACCAAGAAGTAAAAAACAAGAACAAATGTATTTCCATACCTGACGGAAGCTTGTAAAAACTAAAAAAGACCTTATGAAACTGAATTTATAAACGGGGATCATATCATTCATATACAGGTTCGGGGTTAGTGTAACATTGAAATTTTTTGCGAAGATGTATTCTCGCCATTTAAATCATTAACCTCTATATTTGTTTTTTGTATGAATGATTCGTGTAATTATATATATGTATGTATGTATGTATGTTCATTCATTCTCATGGCCCTCTATATCAAAATCAACCAACCAACACTCAACAAAATTTATTACATGTGTAGCAGCAACATGTTGAAGCAAATATAACAAACATTTAAAGCCATTTTGCATTCTACCAATTTCCAGTCATCTCTCTTATACTAGGATATTTGTTTTGCAAAAGAATTCCATTACATCTACAATGGATAAATTAAAATTTTAAAATATAACAGACTATGTTCATGTGTGTTTTTACAAATTACCATTACATTGGAATACAGATTTTCTCGCAATTGTGATAAGTTTGTCTTTGTAATTTAACTCTGAGGATGATCTTGGAGGAGATCAAAAGTACTTGGGTCGGGAAAAACTACAGTACCTTCCTTGATGAATTTCTTAACATCAAGAAACTGATTAGAGAACTGGAAAGGATCAGTGTAAAAATAGATATAATATGTGTATATTATTCAATGAAACTTTAAAAATAGATATAATATATGTGTATATTATTCAATGAAACTTTAAAAATAGATATATGTGTATATTATTCAATGAAACTTTAAAAATAGATATAATATATGTGTATATTATTCAATG
>OZ010614.1:22153144-22228144 GCA_963932145.1 Acanthosepion lycidas
CAATCGTAATCGCAGATATAATATGTGTATATTATTCACTAACTCACATCAATCCAACCAAATATATACATATATATATATATATATATATATATATTTCATTGAATACAACAGACAAGGTGCTTTGATTTAGTTTTTATCCAATTTCTCATGTGATCTAATAATTTTTTTCTTTCCAGATGGTAAATTATATAAAAACTCTCTGATTATTCTTTTTATCTGAGCATTTTCAGTTATACATTTAGTCATTTTCAAGGTTGAAATATATTAACTGTTAACAAGAAATAGATTGTATGTATGTATTTATATAAAGTTTACATTTTCAAAACACGGTCAAGATATTGTGTCCATGTTCATAGTTGATATTATTAAGTGTTGTTTTTTGTTTTTATTAATAAGGCTTCCATTATTTTTAGCCTTTTCTTGCATGGAAATGATGCTATTATGTTAGTGTTGTCAACAAGCATATTATGAATAGGGTCCAGTAGGTCTCCATGAATATTTAAATAAGATCTAATTGAGCTATGGTCAGAAAGGTGTACAGTGAGTCTTTGTCTCGAACATGTTGTAGTGTGGCCTATATAATTATTTATGAATTTTGATTGATCAAGAAAACAATTCCTTAATGGGCATGTGAATTCGTAAATAATTTTTGTCCTATTTCATTTTGTTCTAAGAGGTAAATTGTTATTTTTAACTATAAGGTTAGAGGTTTTAAAATTTTTGTAATAAATAATTAATCTAATTTTTTGGCTATTGTCAACTGCTGTTGTCCATTTATTTTATAATGTTCTTAATTCTGTGCATGAAAGAAGGATTGCTGCCTAAATACAGACACACACACACACACACACACACACATATATATATATTTATGTGTGTGTATTTTCATTAAGACAGGTTTCATTGTTATAGTTTAGACATGTTCTGTTTTTATTTTAGGAGTCATTATTGAAGGACAAGAGAAAATCATTGTGTTAATAAATATTTCTTTTATTTCCAAGTACTTTTGACATATCCATGTCATCAGGGTATTGTTTATTGCAAAATAAATATTATGATATTCATTATTGTTGGAGATAAATTTTTGTGTTATCTAAAAGTTAATTTTCTTACAAATGGAGTGAGGAATACTACATCAATCCCTGACTGCTGAAACCGTTTAAAGTATGGTTTGGAGAGATTTTTAGTAGTAAAAGAAACTATTAGTACAAACTTTGGTATTTCAAACTATCTATTGTACACATTTTAAACATTTGTGGAGTATTCATATTAAGGTTTAGTTTCAATTTTTTTAATATAGATAGCTTCAAGAATTTTTAGTTTGTTTATTTTTTTCATGAAAAAGTATAGAGTTATTTCAACATGGAATTAGATTTCAAAGTATATTGTAAAGTCATAAACAAAAATGATCTAATCAACTTCTATTTCCACCACAACCAAAGAATAAAATATGGACTAGTCATAGGATTCTGCATCAGAGTCCTAAATGAAGAAGTGATATATTGAGAAAACATTCAAACTTCTCCATTACCCACATCATTTTATCCTTAGTACAAAAAAAACAAGCTTACAAAATCCACAAAGCCAAAAAACAGACACCACCAATAACAGTTCTAACAAAAATTATACAAAATTTATAATCCTGCCCAATACTATTTATACTAAACTCACAAACAAATTAGTTATCCCTAATACTAACATCATTACCACCACCTCCAAACAGAGATATAATTAGGAAGAAAAATAAACCCAACACCAATTCAAATGCCGTGTTTAATCAAAGAAATTGTTTTCAATGCAAAAATGTTTATGTTGACGAGACATAATTTGATCTCAAAGCCCCCATCTATGAACACAAGAGAGACTTGCATTTGGACAATCAATCTCCCACATGTTATTTCCAGCATCAAAATGATGCTGGACATAATTTACATTTCATTAATACCATCCGAATTAAAAAAAGATCACAGTTCTTTAAGGAGAAAAGACATTGAAAATTTGAGATTTTTTACCAAATATAAATGCCTAAAACATTACATGACATTGCCATCTTTCTTTGAGTCCAATCTTAAAGATCCCTGTGACTTCCTGCATTGTGGGCTGACTGCACAAAGGTGAAGAGAAAACCCCAACTAGACAGATACATGCACATAATTACAACTATATATTATCATGTGTTGCCCACTTAAACATACAAGAATCTTCACAAACCTAAATACACAGAGAATTATCCATGGTTTTTGTTGTAATTGTTGTGGAGTGATTTCACAGTAGAGGCTTGTATTTGTACTAAGTCGGTCCTAAAATAGGTTCGATGTACAAAATGTTAGGAACTTGATATAATAGGTAATGATGCAGAGTAATCTAGTTGTGGTTGCTGATAGTTTAGTATTTGACTAACGGTCGTCCAGCATCGACTGACTGACCGCCTCACTGAGTGACTGACTCGTTACTCTTACTACTCCTACTTATTATAGGTGGGTGAGTCTATTAACTATAGAATAGGTGTGTTTCACTATAACAGTAACCTAGAAAAGGTTACTGAATTAGGATTAACCAAAACTGAGGTTGGAAATGAAATGGTAATCTTTATAACATCAACAAAATACAATACTCGCCAGCAACATATGTAGGTAAACCACTGCTAGTGTTGGACTACTGAGACAGCATATTACAGTTTTAATATATATGACAAATGTCTAACCAATGAGAATTGACCTAAACATTATTGAAAATATGAGTGTTTTCTGTCTTTTTTTGTCGGTTTTCTCTCAATCTCTGATGAAGCTTTAATAAAAGTGAAACATGTCAGATTGATATACATTTCATATTTGTTCTTTATCTTATCATTCTGTCGGATTCCCATCCATAATTGATTTCAAATCATACTATATGTAGTCATTCTGGGGTGATCACTTTATTACTTAATGACAATAGGAAACCGATCCCCTACTTTAGGTACAGTAGACTCTTATATTAAGACTAAATATCTCATTCTCTGATGAAACTTTAATAAAAGTGAAACATGTCAGATTGAGATATGTTTTCTAATTTTTTTTTTGATCTATCATCCTTTTGGTCTTGATACATATTTGATCTGGATTTGATCTTTAATATATATATATATATATGTATATATATATTAGGTTGGTGCAAAAATAATTTCGTTTTCTAACATATGTTACTATGTGAGAAAACGAAATTATTTTTGCACCAACCTAATATATATATATATATAGTCATTTACACAAAGGCTTTTTCACTGTACCACATCTCCTCAGTGTGGTTAGATTGCTTCTAGCCAGGATCGAAACCCGACTGATTTCACATCAATCAGATATCTTACCTCTAGGCCATTGTCGCATGGCAGAATGTAAGGTAATTTTAACGTTTTTCTCTATACGAAATACACCAAGAGCTTGGAGAATTTAATTCATACTTGAAGAGAAATGCTTAATAGCAGTAGGGGGCAACTGTTTTTAAAAAACCCTTTGCCTAGATAGCTCGACCGTATTTCCAGGAGCATATAAGATCATCCACAGACAGTTTCACTGTATCACAACTCCTCAGTGTGGGAAGACGTCTGATTGCTTCAAGCCGTGATCGCAAAAAGTTAGGTATCAATTAAGCCAGCTACCATGATTTCAACCATTATTATCTCACGAAGCAGTAGATGCTAGCTAATTACCTAATGCTTTATTGGCTTATTTTATGTGCACATAGCAGGAAGTCTGACAGGACGGGTAAGGCATGAACGGGGAAGTAGGAAGGGATGGGGAATTAAAAAAAAGAAAAATTGCGTACTTTCATCTGGGGTTCATATAAACCCAAAATATACTTTTTAGTTTTTCTATGCCCGACATGACATCAGACCTTTCATTTCACAGCTCTTCCTGATCAGGACATGCCACCATTGCTAGCTCTTCCTTCCAGTACAGCCTACAAATACCACCTATACTAGCCCACCCCCATCCCCCCATCGTTGCTATTTTCTTCCTCCAACTCCCGCATATACCTGGCCAGTCTGGATTCCTATGCCTTTCTATTCTGAATGATGTCTTGTGATTGTACCATTCTCTTTTTGAAGTCACCTTCATTACACCCCAAATATAAAGTATAATAGAAGTATATTAGAGCCGGAACTTTTTGCCAAATAATTGATTTCCTGTAGTATAGTACAATGAACTTTTGTTAAAAAATAATGAAGGAGGGTTTAATTCAGTTTCTTCTTTTAAAATATCACCCCAATAACACAAAATTTCTAAAATCGTATATAAATATAGAGGTACTATGACTTTCTGGAACCTTCTTGAACATGTTTTTGTTATTTGTAAGTTTGTATGTTATGCTATAGCTATAAGCTGTTAAATGCATTAAAAAATTACTTAAGTACTATCTAATTACATCATTAGCAAATTAAAAAATAAATCTGAAATACTTCATTTTACACTTATGGCATATATAGTAAAATCTAAATTTTGGTTTGGGGGGGGGGTGACTTTTTTCAAGAACTAAAAGAAATTAATACCTTTTTCATTAGTATTAAACATCAGGGGTGTGGCATGTTTACTACATGACTATCCAGATGACTTACATAATGTCTATCTGACCAGAGCTCCATTAGAAGTAATTTAAACATGCACAAAAATATTCCAGACTCCATCTAAAACATATTAGTAGAAAATACAAGCATAATAACACATACCATATATTCGGTTAAAAGTAAAATCAAATCATCTTTGATAATGGCTAAAAGTAAAGTCGAAGGCATTTGGAAATGCAAAACTTTTGAACAGTTTTTACACACTTTTGTATCCAGAAAGGAAAACACTTGTACAGACACATGAAAAATTACATAAAAAGTTTAATTATAGTACCTTGTCAGTTGTCTTTTTATATATATATATATATATATATATGTATACACACCTACTTACCAAACGGAAAAAAGGTAAGAACACTGCAAAAACTAAATAAAAAAAAAAATTGAATTTTCCTTGTCTGTCATATTTACTGAAAGATATTTAAAAGAAAAGTTGACTCATATATATATATATATATATATATATATATATATATATATATATATATATATATACATAAATTTTTTTTTTTTTTTTTTTTTTTTGAACAATAAATAAAATATTAAAAAATTTAAATCTTCAGACATACTGGGTTGTATATAAATATTCTTTCATTATTATTATTTCAATTAGATTCTTTGACTAGTTTCAGCCAGCTTGGCTATCATCAGGAGAAAAAAATTTTGCTTGTTAGTAGCAGTGAACTACAGAAATGAATGACTTGATGGAGAAAATGAACTTTATCGGTAGTTTTCTTTTGTTTATTTTTTTAACATGAATTTTGGTCAGTACTTGTGTTGGTCAAACAGTCTCTTTTAAGTTGTTATTTGAGATAACAGCTGGATGGATTCATGCTGCTCTGAATTTCCTTGGTCATTTTGACAGTTTTATTTGTTCCTGGAAAGGCAATGTGTATGTGTTATTTGGTTCTTAGTGAGTGAGTCTGATGTGTGTATATTAGTATGGGGGTGTGTGTGTGTATGTGTAAGGCCTCAACACCTCCGCAAGCATGTCTGTCTTGTGTGGGTGAGAAATGTGGATATGTCCTGAGACCTATATATATATATATATATATAGTGATTGCTGTCCATTTATATATATATATATCCACACATTATAAACAATTATTATTTACTTTATTGAAATATAATTCCAATTAAATGTAAGTTTATTTTTTTAATATAGTGCTCCTTATTATTTTGGCAGAGCCACATATAGTGAAAACGTTACATTTTCAGATTTTATTAAAAATGTGACAAACACACGTGTAACTAAGTGTTTCATGGTATTAGAAACAGTCATCCGTCACTCAAGTTTATTTTATTTCAATTCAATGACTATTTAGCTGTGTATTTGTCCTTCATGTGTGGAAGCTGCTTCAGTCTACTCTTCACATGAGTGAGGACAGTGCTTTTTCCCACTCACATGTAAAAAAAATGGGAAAAATGGAACTGCTTAATTTTAACATTCGATGATCAGTTGTCATTGCGTAACTTAACTAAATATGTGCTTCTGACATTTTTAAGAAAATCTAAAAAGTGTAAACATTACATTGACTTTTTGTGTATGTGCATATATATATAATATATATATATATATATATATATATATAGTTTTAAGGTGTGTTCTATTTATAGAATAAAGTGTTCGATATCAGAGATAGAGCATATGTAAATATAAATATAAAAGTGAACACTGAAGTCAACACTCAGAGGCGACAAGTTGTTTCATGCTGGACGCAATCATCAGGCGGCCTGACGATTACATCCAGCATGAAACAGCTTGTCACCTCTGAGTGTTGACTTCAGTGTTCACTTATATAATCTGAAAGTGTGTAATGCCTATTAAGTAATAATACTTTGATATCAATTCAAACACAGGTGTGTCTGAAAAAATTCCATTAAATTCTTTCTCTTCAAGCTTCAGTTTCAGCAAAAGGCTAATGTATAATAAATATTATCAGCCTTATTGGCAGTATTGTTGTCATTTTGTTGGCTTCCTCAAATTTCATTAACCCACTTATCAAATCTACATATTATAAGAAGCACATGTAAACCATCTTTGTGTATTTCACTGGATATAACAGAAAAATTTTTAAGTTCTTCATTCAGTTTTTCTAATGTTCTTAATTTTTCTTTTATGTGGATTAAGAGAGTGTAGAAGCTGTCCATAGCTGTTATTGTCCCAACTACTTTCAACCAATTCATTAAGCAGTTGTTAGACACATAAAGATAATGGAGGCACTTTTTACAAAGCAGTTTAAACCAATCGTCATTATCACTTGCTTTGAAACAAGCCAGAATGTGTTGGGCATGTTCTAAAAAGGTATCCCAACATGGAATTACTATTATAACAATCCAACATGGCTAAGAATTATTACTAATTCTCCATAACACGGTTTAGAACATTAAGATAAATACTGAGTATAAGAAAATGTAAGAAAAACCTTATTACAGAGAGAGAACAATAAAAGAATAAGAATTAAGAAGACAGATGATGATGATTGACATTGCATTTCAAATTTGACTGGAAAGCAAGAAGCTGGAAGAGAGTTCAATAAGTAAGAAGTGTGAGAAATAAAACTTTTAGTGTAGAACTTCTGGTTACATCTAACCAATAAAATTGTAAAATGATGAAACCTTGTTGCTAACCTAGTACTGCACTTGCATTCATTAAATCTAAGTACCATAGAGGAAAATAATATTTATTTTGAATAATTCAAATATGTGGCAGAAGGCCAAAAGGGAGGATAGGGGAAGGGTTGGTCTTCAATCTGTCTTATCTTAAACTTAGCTCACCACAATTACTGACCCAAACATATCACAGTATTCCTTACACCAAAACAACACATTCTTTCTTATCATTATTACTACAGCCACCATAATGCCTCAGAGTCTCTATATAGTCCTAAATAGTTCCCATATGTACAGTATGTCTGGGATGGGGATAAACATAATGACATTTAAAAGGGAAAGCTTATCAGAACAATTACCATGAAAGTATTTATACAAGAAGCACAGAAAAGCTACATTATGGTGGTGGGGAAGTGACTGTAGCTGAGATGCCAGATCAGGACAAATGACACTACTGATTCTTTGGATTTTATCAAGGATCTCTAAATATATAACAGGAGCACCAGACCAGATGTGACAGCAATATTCTAAGCAATGTTAGACTTTCTCTGAACCATAAATATAGAATGTATATGCATAAAAGGAAGATTGTTTCCCAAATATATGAAGTGTGTGTCTAAGACAGAGCGCAGTGAAATGAGAATCCAATGGAATGGTAAATATGAAACTTGGAAAGTTTTTCACTGTGACGTGTTTCAGAGATTATCCAACTTTATCAGAAAAATAATTCTATGTCACAAGAAGAAAACCTACATTCTTTCTTTATTTTTATGTCCCATGTCCTGAAAGGACATGGGCAATCATGGCCATCCACTTCCCCCTATCCCTTGTGGCTCTGAACAGGCTTTGTGTTCCTGCCAACTCTCCCAGACCATGCTCTGCCCTCCACCTGCCCAAGCTTGCCAAGTATGTCATGCGCTGATTTCCCCTGTCTCTTTATCCCTCTATTCGTCCCATGAGTATCAGATTCTCCAGGCCCTCCTTTCTCATCACGTGTCCCGAAATTTCATCTGCCTCTTCCTTATGTTAAGCAGAAGCTTCCTCCTTGTTTTCATCCTCTCCAAGAGCTCATCATTGCTCACATGTTCGGTCCATGATATCCTCAGCATCCTTCTGTAGAATGAAATCTCTGCTTCATCCTTGAGGATACCGTCCAACATTTGCTACCATATAGGAGAACAGATGTCACATAGCAGCTCAGTACTCTTTTCTTTGACATCATAGAAATCCTCCTGTTTTGCAGTACTCTGCCCAACTTCTGGAATGCATCCTTGGCCATCCCAATTCGTCTTTTGATCTCAGTGTCACACTTACCGTTCTCCGTCAGAACATTTGCCAGATACTTAAACTTCTGCACATATTTGAATTTAGTGTCCCCAACCTGCAAATCGCATTTTGGGCTCATCTTTTTACTGATGACCATGCATTCTGTCTTCTTGAGGGAGACAATAGGTGATACATGGTAAACATTTGAATGCTTGACTTTGATATTAACCATAATGTCACAGAAATGAGATTTTAATTCAGCTTTTTTCTGTTTTATCATGGGTAGCAATTCCTACATCATTTCACACACACACATACATATTATTTATACATTATTTTTATAGATACAAATATTTATATTTAAGTAAATGTATTTAAGTAAACTGCAGGCCTGAATGTCTGAAAAATTTCATAGAAAATATGTGTCCTCCAACAGGAATCAAACCTGTAACCTACATGGAACTATCATATAGCCTGACGTGCTGGACCATTTAGCTGAGAAAATGTCTGGTTAGCAAGATCAAATAACTGCTTTTAAACTACAAATTTTCCATAATTTCTCTTGAATGCTCATATCTGCTTGAATTGTACCTTAACATAGACAAATAACGTCATATATTATGAAATAGACTAAGTCCGACAATTACATAGATATATTCAAATGATTGTCAGACTTAGTCCATTTCATAGAGAGAGAGAGAGAGAGACACACACACACATACATGGGGTGCAATGCGTAAATTGTTATTTTATATTTTTAATTTCCGAATTGTACATTGTTTTTGATTTTGTCAAATGCATATATAGCATATCTGAACACCAGTTTTTATTTAAACAGGTTTGGTTAAAGAACAAAGATGGTTGTTTAAAATTTTTTTAAAAACTATTTCAGTTGTTTGAACCATTTTTCTGGTTTCTGCAGAGAATTTTGACTTTAAGCTGTTCTGTTTCACTTTATTCCCTTGACTTATTTTAATAATATGAAATGATGTCACGATCACAAACCCCATAACTCATTGCAGTTGTAAGAGCATCACATGTACTGCAGCTGCAGAAGAAGTGGTGTGTCTTGGACAAGATAGGCTGACAGAGCCCAACCCTTTTCAGCAGGTTATCTTGTCCAAGATACACAGCTTACATGCTGACTAGCCAAATTACCCACACCTTGATGCATGTCACACATTATTTTGTAAGAAAATGATGATTGATTTTAAATCATTGTTAATTTGTGGAGAAAAATGATGCATTTAAATATTGTTAGATGATCTTGCCAATGTGACCTCTATCTTCTGGCTTTCTCCTTCTATATTTTGGATAAGAGAAATTCCCTTGTTCAAATTTAAATTTAATTTATATCAAAAAGAAAAAAAATTCATTGGTTGGTTGTGTGTGTGTGTGTGTGTGTGTGTGTGTGTGTGTGCAAAAACAGCTTGATCTGACTCATGATTATGTATTTGATGCAATACTTAATTGAATGAATTGATGAGCAGATTTCAATGTTGACCTGACAGTTGAATTGTTCCAACAAATATGTATTGTAAGATACTATCCACTGATTGGTGAATTTTTTTTTTTTTTTTGGCTCAACTTGACGTCCATATTGTCTCATTTTGATATTGTTGATGTGACCTCCATCTTCTGACTTTCTCCTTCTATATTTTGGAAAGGGGTCATTCCCTTGTTTCAATTTAATTTAAATGAAAGGGAAAAAATTTTTTTGTTCGGTTGTTTCTATATAATGTATATTGTAATGTAGAATTGATCTCCCACTTTATATCCACATTATAACTTGTTAATTTATAAAGCTCTTATTAGATATGAATCCACCTCTTCACCTTCCAACTATGGGTTAATTAGTAATACTTGTATCACTAAATCATTATCGTCTCCAAAAACCTTAAAATTTTAAAATATTTTCTGGCTTTAAATAACCAACAAAGTGTTGATCAGTCAAGCATTCAGATTTTGTTCACTTTTTTTAGAAAATCATCATTTGCACTTGGTGCAAAAGCTTGGGTTTGATGTGATAAGTAATGACACCAAAATTTAGGTTTATATTTTTCACCAATTTTTGAGTATTTAATCTTAAAAGCCATCTGAAAAAATGTACTAAAATAGCTGATTTCTGCAGGGTTTTGCTTACAAACTAACTTCAAAATTTTACTATTTCAAGAATAAATCCAAATGAAATTAATATATTTTGTATCAAATTCATTGAATGGTAAATATATTCAAACCAGAATTCTAATTATGAATCAAGCAAAATATGCAATTTTTTTTACTGCATTCAGTAAGTGAAAACTGTAAAAAAAAATAAAGGTGTTTTAATGAATAAAATTTGTTAAATCATTTATAAAAACAAAAAATAGATAAAAGTATATATAACACCATAATACTGTTTATTGAATATCACACTAAAGTTACTCCACTGTATTACATATTACATCATAATATCACTAAATTGTTCAGTGTAATTTCCCTTTGAAGTAAATGAAGGTTTTATTTGATAGTCAATGATTTAGTATAATGTACTTGTGCCATTTACAGAATCCATATCCTTCATTGTTCTCAAAACTTCAAAAATTAAACAAAACATAGAAAACTAATTATACAACTAATGTAATTTGATTGGTTCAAAAATATCACATGACATGCTGTCAGCTACATCTGCACATCTGAATTTAATTTGACCTGATCAAAAGTACAGTTGTACCAAAATTGTAAAACATTTTCTGGAGCCTGTCACATGACTTATATTGCTTATATAAGCAACAACAATTAAGAAACATGTAGTGGGGGAAAAATTGGCCAAAAGGTTACATGCTACATAACAACACTCATCATAAAATAACTTTTGACTGAAGTTCAGACTACAAGTTAAAAATCCTTTTTAACATAACCACAGTCTATTTCCTCCATTTAATGCAAAATAAACTCACGTCAGCAAACAATGAAGCGACAGACACTCAAATGTCAAAAACAATGTAAGTCACAGCAACATATGCTTTTTCCACAAACTTTGTACTTCTTATTTTGAATACAAACAATATTACATTGAACTGAATTTTTCTAAATTCACACAAATTACCCTACATCTTGCAGTCAATGAAACTGGAATATTACCTCAAAAAAATCTAAAAAGACAAGTTTATTTCACCATTTTTAACTACATTCATAACTATTATTTTTTCGTACATTTGTTATATAAAAATCTATTTATTTGTATCAGGTGATCCCATCAGTTCTGTCCGAATTTTGAATAAAGAAAACAAGTAACCAAATGTTACATTTAATTACAGATTCAATCAACAATCTATTTTCCCTGATTATCTGTGACTTCCTTCCATCTATTAACAAGCTTACTAATTCCATTAATGTAAAATTCTTTTGGCTTTGATTCGAAGAACTCAAAAATGTCAGTTTTAACCTCTTCCTGTGTTACAAAAGCTGTTTCTTCCAAATGATTCTAAGCTACAAAACAAATGGTAGTCTGAAGGAGCAAGATCAGGAGAATAAGGTGGATGAGGAATTTTCTCCCAACCAAGTTCTTCAATCTTTTGTGACATGATTCTTGCTGTGTGGGTCGTGCATTGTCCTGATGAAACATCACCTCTTTTTGATTCACTAGAGCAGGTCTTTTTTTTCCTCAAAGCTTGGTTCAAACGCTCTAATTGCTGAAAGTATTGCTAATTGCTGAGAGCATTAATTGTTGCATTAAGTGGTAAGAATTCAAAGTGCATTATTCCTTGGTGATTCCACCAGATTGAAAGAAGAACCTTTTGCCCATGAAGTTACCTTCTTGGTTGTGGCTGGGGTCCTTCCACTTTACCAAGCCACTGTCTACGACGCTTAACATTTCGATAAAAGATCCATTTTTTTGTCGCCAGTCACAAGTCTATCCAAAAAAGGTGAAACAAGTAGGTGAGAATGGAGAGAAGAGCAGATGTCAACTCGGGATTTGAGGTTGTTTTCAGACAATTCATGAGGCACCCATTTTCCAAGTTTAGAAACTTTTCCAAGTTTTTGAAGATGATGACGAACAGTTGTGTGGTTTGAACCAAGAACCCCTGCCAATTCCTCAACTGATAAAGCAGGATTTTCTTCAATGGCACCTTCAAGAAGCTTTTCATCAAACTCGACTAGACGTCCAGTTCGATCTTCATCTTCAAGGGTGAAATCTTCACCTCTGAATTTTGCAAACCATCTTCTGCAAGTTCTTTCATTCACACATTCCTCTCCATAAACTGAGTGAATGTTTCTAACCACTTTGGCTGCTGAGTTTCCTTTCTTGAACTCATAAAGCATTATGTGCCTCAAATGATTCTTGGGTACTTTCATGTTAGCAGGGTTTTAATGAAACAAAATTTAATTTTATTGTTCTCTGAAATAAAATTTGATCAGTTTAAATGCATCTAAACATAAAAATAATGTTCAGCTCGATTATAATTTTATAATCGAGCTGAATATTATTTTACTCTTTAAATTTTGTTCATTTTAACAATTAGTTAAAATTTGGACAGAACTTATGGGATGACCTGATACAATGTCTCTTGTCTGAATTTTCTTATTATTTTGTGGCATTGTGTCTAATATAAATTAGTGAGGGAAATTGACCCCGACACATGCATCTTGTCCATATACAATTTCTAAACCTTCAGTATATTATTACTTTTTAAGTCTGTTCTATAAGGCTTTCACTGATTACCAGAATGCAATTCCAATGCTACAATTTTGAACCTAAACATAATCTTTCAACTTGTTTCTTCAAAACGTCCTGGGTATGACAGTAAACTACATCCGCGTTCTGGGTATGGCGATAAACAGCAAGGTCTCAGATAATGTTTTCAGAAAAATAATGTTGCCAGCTCTAAGTTTTTTTGAAACAATAATGTTGCCAGCTCTAAGTTTTTGAGTAAAAAAAGTAGTGTTGCCAGCTATACGTTTTTTATTCCATACAAAATAGGCATTTAAAATTCATATAAACTGGATTTGGCATTAAATAACCCACAGTGGTTGATATGCCATAAAACCCAAACAAACAAACAAATTGTTTCTTCAAAACATGGTAAGAATTTGGAAACAAATCTGTTGTGTCTTTCTTTATCATGTCAAATGTCAACTTTCAAATTGAGTGCAATATCACAGTTTCAAAATCAACCTGCCCTAAAGCCAAATGATGATGAAAAGTTATTTTTTCCATGAAAGAATTGCTAAAACACTGATATTTGATCAGATGTGGAAAGTGGGACAAGTTGAAAATTTTTCAGCACCCTTTTCAGCAAATGTAAGATTCAGTCATAAAATACAAAGTGTTTTGCTGTCTAGGGCCAATAATAAATTAAAAAAACATTTTTAAATGTTTTGTTTTTTTTATAAATTTTGTTTGCCAGAAGCAAAATATTTTGGTAATTCTTCTAATGACAACTTCTTTTTCTTTTTCAGGTATATACCATTCCATTTAATATAATCTTTGGTACAAACAACATTTGGTAAGAACTTTCATGTTTTTATTCTGATTTGTTATTCATAGTTTTTTTGATTTCTGATGTAAGTTTTTCATAATGATAATATAACTGTTTCCTTATCAGAAAACATTTAAGTATTGATTGGAGTTTCCTTACTAACCTTTTGCTTGAAGTAGTGTAGAACATCAACATCTTCATAATGTCGTTATTTTCCCTTTAAGCTACACATGCTATCCATTTTAGTTATCACTGTTTTTGAAAGTCCTCAAGTGATATGGTTTCTGCTATTTGGTACAGTTCTTTGCGATTCTGTAGCTCCACTCCATGAAATTCTAAGGAGGATAATTCACACTCAAACCTGCAGGATTTGTTTGCTGGAAATTATTTTTAGTCATTGATCTGAGAAAGCAGTTGTACATATTTGACTGTATAGATATTTCTAAACAAGTTTCACACCATGTTTCTGTTCTTCAACTTCCACAATGCTACTTCCACAAAGTCAAATCACTCTCATTTCCCCCATATTTCAATTGTAAAGACAAATTTCAACTAAGACATCTTTTTCTCTAAGAATTGCCATTTTGCGGAACAAACTGGATGCTTACCTGAACACTTGCCTTAATCTCTTCAAGTCAATTTATTGATTCATTTTTCATGACTTATTAACTGTTAGCAGGTTATTTAAAGCCAGGAAATATTTGTAAATTGTATGGTTTTTAGAGATGATAATGATTTCATGATACAAGTCTTACTAATTAACCCATAGCTGGTGGAAAGAAATGGTGGATTTGTACCATTCCCAAGGTCATGTTTGTAAGTGAATATATCGAACCCAACTGGAATTGGAGCAAGGCTGCCTGATTAACAATTCTGGCCCCTTATCCATTACACCACCTGCACATCCAAGCTTACAGCACCTGATATTTCCAAGCATCACCCATCTAGGTACTGACCAGGCTTGACATTGCTTAAACTTGTTGATCATACAAGAACTGGTGTTTCAACATGATATGGACATAAGTCCTCTTCAAGTTATGGATCAATTGTTATATATTTATATAATTGCCACTGTTTCCTCTCCCTGACATCTTGGTTTCAATCACCTTCCCATTGCCATAACGTAGTTTCCATGTGAATTTTCAATAAATAGCAATTGTTCTGATGAGCTTTCCTCTATCATAGTACATATGGTAATGAGTTAGGACTTCATAGAGACCATTTACCTTGAGTGGCTCTCAAACATTTTATTGGGTAGTATTAAAAAAAAAAATGAGAATTGAGCAACTTTTTGAATTCTGTGGGAGGTTTATATTCAAAAAATCATAAACCTAAGGTTTAAAAATTCAAAGGGTTAAAAATCAATCTTGCAAGTCCATTGTCGAAAAATACTTGGGGGTGTAAATCAAAAGGGTAATAAATTCACAAGTTACAACCATTTCACCTACAAAGAATGAAGCAATACTGTGGTACCATGAAAGCTTGTGATTAGTTGAGACTGGTAAGGAAGCGCAGACAATTACCATATTTCAAGGTCTACAAAGTCGACACCCAGTCTTGATTTTTTGTTTTGATAGATAGCACGGAGAATATGAATTCTTTTTCAAGGTAAGACTTAGTTTTGTCTGTCGCCGCAACTTCTTAATATTGAACGGATAACCTCAACAATATTACTTAGTGCAGAACGCTTTCTTTTGAAATAGCAGATTTTTTCTTTTTACTTACTTATTAATTTTTTTCTTTTTACATTTTTTCTTTTTACATTTTTTCTTTTTACTTTTTTTCTTTTTACTTTTTTTCTTTTTACTTTTTTTCTTTTTACATTTTTTCTTTTTACATTTTTTCTTTTTACATTTTTCTTTTTACATTTTTCTTTTTACATTTTTTCTTTTTACATTTTTCTTTTTACATTCTTTTCTTTTTACATTCTTTTCTTTTTACATTCTTTTCTTTTTACTTTCTTTTCTTTTTACTTTCTTTTCTTTTTACTTTCTTTTCTTTTTACTTTCTTTTCTTTTTACTTTCTTTTCTTTTTACTTTCTTTTCTTTTTACTTTTTTCTTTATTTTCTCTTTCTTTTTATTTTCTCTTTCTTCTTTTTATTTTCTCTTCTTTTTATTTTCTCTTTCTTCTTTTTATTTTCTTTCTTTTTATTTTCTCTTTCTTCTTTTTATTTTCTCTTTCTTCTTTTTATTTTCTCTTTCTTCTTTTTATTTTCTCTTTCTTTTTATTTTCTCTTTCTTCTTTTTATTTTCTCTTTCTTCTTTTTATTTTCTCTTTCTTCTTTTTATTTTTCTTTCCTTCTTTCTTCAAAACATAATTCTTTCCTTTTAAGAGATGACTCACTCAAAAATCAATGATTTAATATACTGTCTGAACTATTTTTGACTTGTTAAAAAAAATAATTTATCAGGTGAGATCTAAGGGGGATAATTTGTCAGTTCATTTATTTTTAAATTTCTGTTTGAAGTTTTGTTTGGATGTAAAAAATTAATCTGTTGGTGGAGATTCTGTTTTTAGTTAATGTACTCAGTAATTTACTAAGAAGAGAATTTCTGTTTGTTGAATGGGAATAAAGGAAGAAAAGTTTGAAGATTTTGAGTGAGGTTAATTTAGTCTGCATAAATGAATATGGGAAGATGTCACTTAAATTAATACGAGCAAAGTAAAAGAGGAGAGCTTGTATAGGAAAAGACCAGAGCATTGTAGGTAACAAAGGTCTTCATAAGTGGCACTTCCATGGTGGTGCATTTGGGGGAGGGTGAGAGAAGGGACCTATTTTTGTTGCATTGGTTAGAAAGAAGCTTTGTGATTGCTATAGTTAAAAGGGGGAGGAAGAAAAAGACAGTCATGAGAGAAGTAGAAAAAGAGGAAAGAGACATCTTAAACTTATGTCGAAATAGGACCAAGAAATTCTAACTTACCCTTGGCTAAAGGGCTACAATGTCATGCCTGCCCAGTTGGAGCCACCATTTGTGGTTAAAAACCTGAATCAATGGTGAGCCACACAGACAAGTAGGAGGAGAATCTACAGTATTTAATTTATGCTGGACTGGATTCATTGGAACTGTCAACTATAAACCCTGTGTTAGTCATATGGGGTCTTTTGTTAACCTAAAATTTTTAAAGTACCCATAATTCCTATTTGACAACTTGTTTCTTCTACCCTTTTCCACTACTCTCCTTACTCAGGGTGTATAACACGTGGTGTGGTGCAGTTGTTGTGAGAGGCATACATCAGGAGACTATCCAATTTTGGAAATCCAATTTGACTAACACAGGGTATTAAGAATTAGTAGAAGGACACAAACTTTATATCTCGGATATTATTTTCCCATGAGCTCATTTCTGTGGCACAAATTGCTAAGTATGTGCAGTTCCTTCATTCTTGTTCACTTTATACAAAGAAGTTAACCAGTAGATCTATGGCATATGACTATTGTCATTGGAGTTTGGTGGTGCATGCAATAATGGGTGGGGGAACTTCTCTCTATTGATGGGAATCAGATGAAACGAATCTCGACTTGGACACAGTGTGAGCTCTCCACAGATAAAGCAGTTTGTCTCTGAGAAATGATACACACACAGACGAACACGCTGTATGCTTTAGTTATATAAGTATTAGGTTGGTGCAAAAATAATGACGTAATAATATCGTTTTTTTTACATATTTTTAATGTCAAAAAACAACATTATTACGTCATTGTTTTTGCACCAACCTAATATAATAACACGAATAACAACTTATGTAATTGTAGGAAACCTAATAATTGTCCACCAAAAAATAATTGTATGACTAGTTCTGTAGTTTATCTTAGTACAATCTCAACACTAGAAAATCCAAATATAATAAAATTTTACATTGGTAGCACCATGAAATCATTCAAGGAACATTGGCAGGGGCATATGCAATCTTTTAATAACAGTAACTAATATATATATATATATATATATATATATATATATATATATATATATATATATATATACTCAAGATCAAAATACAGTGCCAGTCACTTCAGTTCAAATCAATCCCATCATCACCCAAAAATTGTGACCACAGTATTTTTAGAGACAATATCTGTTAACACTCATAAAGCAACCCTGGTTGTATTGTTTTTGCCCCCCACCTTTTTTTTTTTTTTTTTTTTTTTAAAAAAGAATTAATGACAATCTGGGTAACCTATAGAAAATTTCATACTAGACCCTTTATCTATGGGGGTTGATTTTTCTCATTTGAATGTTCATGCCTAGGGATGTCTTGTTCTTATTTAGTGCTGCTCAGTTACTTACCCTGTTTCCACTGAATCCAAGGGCACATTGTCCAGCTTCATCATTATAGATTAAATACCTTTTTTCCTTTCTTTCTTTTTTTTTTCCCCTTTCTTTCTTTTTTTTTTCCCCTTTCTTTCTTTTTTTCCCCTTTCTTTCTTTTTTTTCCCCCTTTCTTTCTTTTTTTTCCCTTTCTTTCTTTTTTTTTCCCTTTCTTTCTTTTTTTTTCCCTTTCTTTCTTTTTTTTTCCCTTTCTTTCTTTTTTTTCCCTTTCTTTCTTTTTTTTTCCCTTTCTTTTTTTTTTTTTTCCCTTTCTTTCTTTTTTTCCCTTTCTTTTTTTTTCCCTTTCTTTCTTTTTTTTTCCCTTTCTTTCTTTTTTTTCCCTTTCTTTCTTTTTTTTTCCCTTTCTTTTTTTCCTTTCTTTCTTTTTTCCTTTCTTTCTTTTTTTCCTTTCTTTCTTTTTTTCCTTTCTTTCTTTTTTTCCTTTCTTTCTTTTTTTCCTTTCTTTCTTTTTTTCCTTTCTTTCTTTTTTTCCTTTCTTTCTTTTTTTCCTTTCTTTCTTTTTTTCCTTTCTTTCTTTTTTTTTTCCCCGTTTCTTTCTCTTTTTTCCCGTTTCTTTCTTTTTCCCCTCTCTCTTAAAGTGCTTTATTTTCTTTTATGAAGCTCTTTGTAGCAAAGTGGTTAAAGTATGTCAGATTAAATGGTGGTTTCTCCTGTAAAGAGAGACAAGGTTTCAAATCCTGCCAGAGTGGGAAACATTTTCTAAGTTTTCCCAGATGTGTAGGAAAGCGGTTGAAATATAATACTGTTTAAAACAAACTGAGCATCTACTCAAATATGGGTATCCACTAAACATGTTTAAAGTAATAAAACCTTAGTAAAATATATAAAAAGTTACTTTTATGTATTAGTTAATTATATTTATAGAAAAAAGCTGCAGACATAAAAACACTTTTGCTTGAGAAAATATACTAATATTTAGTCAATGATGCATACTGCTATTTATTTGTTGTTGTTTTTTTTTTTTTTTTTAATTAATGATCAAAGGCAGATGGACATAACTGATGGATGATAGTAACTTCTTTTAACGGTAAAACGTTGTGTGATTTGGTGTCTTTGGTATGAAGTTTTTATGTTTTTTTTCTTTTGTAAGTTTTCAGGGTTATTTGGTATGAATTAAACAAATGTCTGTTGTGGAAAAAAAAAAGTGGGGAGAATTGATGACTTTTGATTAGGATATTCAGACAGAAAAAATAATATCTCTTTCTCTCTAAAAAATAGATTCATTATTTTCATTTTTTATCAATTGTTTTATCTACAAAAGATAGGAACTTGTGGAGACCCAGGATTCTCTGTGCTGAAGAGATATGACAAATAGAAGTGGTTTTATGAAAAGTTTCTTTCTTATCAGTGTTTATATATATAGTTTTTTTTTTTTTTTTTTTTTTTTTTTTTTGCTATTTTTTCTTTTTGGTAGTTGGTTATATTCATTAAGATTAAAGTATTGGTTTTGTTTAAAGCATATTACATTATCTGTGTTGTATTTGGCATTTACATTTTTTTTATAAAATATTTGTTTTCAATTTTCAAATAATGTAAAAATTTGTTTTTGTGTCTGTATTTTGTTTGTTTGTTTGTTTGGGTTTTATGGCATATCAACCACTGTGGGTTATTTAATGCCAAATACAGTTTATATGAATTTTAAATGCCTATTTTGTATGGAATAAAAAATGTATAGCTGGCAACATTATTGTTTCAAAAACTTCGAGCTGGCAACATTATTGTTTCAAAAACTTCGAGCTGACAACGTTATTGTTTCAAAAACTTCGAGCTGACAACGTTATTGTTTCAAAAACTTCGAGCTGGCAACGTTATTGTTTCAAAAACTTCGAGCTGGCAACATTATTGTTTCAAAAACTTCGAGCTGGCAACATTATTGTTTCAAAAACTTCGAGCTGGCAACATTATTGTTTCAAAAACTTCGAGCTGGCAACATTATTGTTTCAAAAACTTCGAGCTGGCAACATTATTGTTTCAAAAACTTCGAGCTGGCAACATTATTGTTTCAAAAACTTCGAGCTGGCAACATTATTGTTTCAAAAACTTCGAGCTGGCAACATTATTGTTTCAAAAACTTAGAGCTGGCAACATTATTTTTCTGAAAACATTATCTGAGACCTTGCTGTTGGATGCAGTTTATCGCCATACCCAGGACGCGGATGTAGTTTACCATCATACCCAGGACGTTCTGTATTTTGAGATAAGTTCTGATTATTTATTTAGAAATTTATGTTGGTCTGAGAAGATGATGACTATTTTCTTCTCCTGGTGGAGTTTACAGTTATTGTTTTTAATTTCCCAAATATGTTTAGAAAGATTTGTTTTGATTTTTTTTTTTTTTTTTTTTTTTTTTTTTTTTTTGCTAATGCTCTTGGAAAAGGCATGGATACATTTTCCTACAGTTATTGGTTAAATAGCAGAGTAGACTGGATTCTCTTGCCTTGAGTGGCAGCTGGTCTAGGAGAAGGGAAACTCTGAATTCAAAGTTGAAAAAGTCTATTTGGCAAGATTGTGGCACACCTTGCACCATTTCTCTGTTACTAGTTCTTTACAAAAAGTGCAAGAGGTTCTACACAAGACTTCACCACTATAGTTAAATCATCTGTGTTGGAAGACTCACAACTCATTTTTAAACTCAAATGTTGGGCATGCTTTCATTAAAATCAGTGTGACGGTCCACCATATATGACCACAAAATTTGACACCTACACACATGTACATGCACACACAAACAGAAAAAAAAGATCAGCCTAATACCAATATTAAGAGCTCCCAACTAGTGCATAAATTAAATCAAACTTAGTATAAAGATAATGAAAATTGAGAAAAATGGCAGTCAATTGCTGAAACCCCCTGATGAGTGGTTTGAACAATTATGAAACTCAAGAATTGAGGTGCTGAATATAAAAATCAATCTGCTAAGTGACAAATTTTAATCTTTTAAAGCAGTGTTTCCCAAAGTGGGTGATAGCACCCCCTTGTGGGCTCTGTTATGTTGAAAGAGGGCACTGTGAGTTTTTTTTATTTCATGGGGTGGTGGGGGGGCGAACATGCATCCATTTTTTTTTTTTTCCAGATTTTCAAAAATTATTAAATATTGGCTACAAGAGGAAATTTCTGAAAGTGCTGTGGAAAGCTATTAAACTTTTCTTCATTGTTTTTTCAACTTCCTATATTGCGGAATGTGGTTTCAATGCGGTTACAGAGCCTTTGACTGAACTAAGAAACCACTTACAACATATAAAACAAGGTAATTTACAATTATTCCAAGAAGGATGGAACCTAGATTAAGAGCCTTAGCCAGTAAGATCGCATTGGAAACATTGAGATAAGCTATGAAATGAACCTAGATTAAGAGCCTAAGCCAAGAAGCACCAAAGTCAACCATTGCATTGAAAACATTGAGATAAGCTATCAAATAAGTTTTTTTAGGATTTTAATCATTAGCATTTGTAATAGAAATGAAAACCATATTAACATTATTTTTGCACTGATACATAAGTGTTATCTTGCTATGAATGAAGAATTCACTATAATATTCAAAATTTAATTTGACAGGGTGACGTTGACAAAAAAATTTATACCCAAGGGTGGTTCTGGTTGAGAAAAGGTTGGGAAATGCTCCTTTAAAGAAACAATGAATAAAAAGACTAGAGGAAGAACTATTCTTAATTGACACAAAATTTGCCTTGGTAAAGTCCCTCAGAGGATGAAACGTGTCTGCCAACAAAAGTTTTTCCTCTTTTTATTCATATATATGTTTGGTGAATAATTATCAGGGTTTTTGTAGATGAGTTATTTGTTAATAAAAAAATTGCTGTTTTGTTTACTTTTTTTAATAAAAATATTTTATTTTCAGGTTATAAAAAATGTGTGTCAATCATATTCATTTATAAATGTTGTTGAGTTGTGTTTCTTTTTTCATAATGAATATTGTTTAAAAACGCCTGATAATTATGCACCAACCCAATATATATATATATATTTTGAATAATAAAAAATATTAAAAAATTAAGATCTTCAGACACACTGGGTTGTATATTAATATTCCCTCGTTTTTATTATTATTTCATTTAGATTCCTCGACTAGTTTTGGCCAATATGGCCATCATCAGGAGAAAAATAATTTTCGTCTTGCTGGTAGCAGCGAACTACAGAAATGAATGTCTTGATGGAGAAAATGTACTTTTGTCTGTAGTTTTTATTTGTTTTTTTACTTTCTTATATTTTTTAACATGAATTTTGGTCAGTCTTTGTATTGGTCAAACAGTCTCTTATAAGTTGTTTTTTGAGATAAGAGCTGGATGGATTCATGCTGCTCTGAATTCTCTTGGTCATTTTGACAGTTTTATTGGAAAGGAGATGTGTCTCTGTTAAGTGTGTGTGTTATTTGGTTCTTAGGGAGGCAGGGAGGGAGGGAGTGAGTGAGTATGATGTGTAAGAATGTATATTGCTATGGATGTGTGTTATCATTTGGCTCATTAGTGAGTGTAATATATATATATATATATATATATATATAATTTTCCTTTTGCCTGGTTTTCTTTTCCTTTAGCTTTTCAAAACTTTCCTCTTTGTTTCTCACTTCTTCTAATTCCATCAAGCTTATTAAGTTGGTTTCTTGGTCAGAAAATTTAACAGATTCCAGCCCAGCAGAGACAGGGATTGGACAGATACCACACTGTGATCTTGGTAGACAGTCATAATGGTCAGACATCCATATAAACAGAATAACAACAGATTCTAGTTGTTGTTGTTATGAACACTCATATTAGCATTGTTAATGTTGCTTTCATTACTCAAACTAAAATAGAAAGCAGTTGTTGATTTAATAAATAAAATTGCTTTGTGTGAAAATTTAAGATGGCGGAGGAACTTTATCTGCATTTGAGGGAAGGAGAATAATAGTGAAGGATTAAAAAAAAAAAAGGACAAATCTCATGCACATTGTGTTTATTATTATTTTGTTCAGTTACATCTAATTTCATTCCTTGAAAGAAATAAAAAAATAAAAATAGACAGAAAAAAACAGTCAACATTGCCCGAAGCCAAAGGAAAAATAATCTATTTCTGGCAGCCTGAGCTTTTCAGTGAAATGGTGACATTATCTCTGACAATTATGGATTTTCTTTTTTTTTTTTTTCTTTGTTTCTGGAAAGACAGACAAAAACAGCAATAAAAATAAATAAAACTTTATCCTCTCTCATTTTATTCAGACCTTCCTCAGCAGGTTGTCTTTTCCAATATCAGCTGCATTCTGGGAGGAAAATTAACAGTCATTTCTTGTTTTGTTATTGCATTATCTGAAATATAAAATTAATGTAAATAATATCAGTCTCTCAATGCATATGGACATATGGAAAGGAATTTATCTGTCTGTCAATATGTAAGAATATATAAAAATGATTTTACTATCAGTACATAAGAATATATAAAATCAATTTGTCTGTCTGTCAACAGGGAAGAATGCATTAAATAAATTTGTCTGTTGACAAGGAAGGATGCATGAAATAAAATTGTCTGTCTGTCGACAGGGAAGGATGCATGAAATAAAATTGTCTGTCTGTCGACAGGGAAGGATGCATGAAATAAAATTGTCTGTCTGTCGACAGGGAAGAATGCATGAAATAAATTTGTCAGTTGACAAGGAAGGATGCATGAAATAAAATTTGTCAGTCTGTCGACAGGGAAGGATGCATGAAATAAAATTTGTCCGTCTGTCGACAGGGAAGGATGCATGAAATAAAATTTGTCCGTCTGTCGACAGGGAAGGATGCATGAAATAAAATTTGTCCGTCTGTCAACAGGGAAGGATGCATGAAATAAAATTTGTCTGTAAGAAAGAAGAATCATGAAATAATTTTGTCTGTCGACAGAGAAGGATGCATGAAATAAATTATTCTGTCTGTCAACAGGGAAGAATGCATGAAATAAAGTTGTCTGAAATAATATGAATAAGATTTTGAATTATAATTTCATCTAGTGTTTACTGTGATAAACATCTGCCTTTTATAGATGCTAACTATCGACAGATTTGATGCATGTTGTCTTTCTTTCACTCTTTTTTCCCCATCCCCCCCTTAACTGCCACAAACTTGAAATATTTTTCTTTTATTAACCAAAGCAGATGCAGTCAATTTGCTCCCTTTTGAATAGACAGGCATGCGTATGTACATCTACATGCTCACACACTTTTGTATCTTGTACATATTTATCTAATTCATATTTAGATTCTCTTCCTGCTGTGAAAACAAGACGATGTTAAATTTAATAATTCATTTCTACTCATATTTGCCAAACAGTTATCTGTGTAAAATGAGAAATATTGGAGTGTGTCAAAAGTACTTGAATTTTTACCAACATTTGCTCCATAGCTAATTTCCCATTTATGTCTCATTTTGTCATAATATAATTCAGCTCATCCCTTCTTTAGCACAATCGTTACACGCTGCCAATACTTCATAAATATTGAACTATTCTGTTTTGATCACATGCATAGACAGAAAAGACATATCAGAGACTCTACTTGATATCAGTGGGAAAATGAAAGCAAGAAGGGAAGATAGAAGACATTAACCCTCTTGTGTGTTTGTTTCAGTGAAATCTAAAACGATTGTCAATTCCAAATCTTTTCATTTGTACCCCCTTTACTTCTTAAAAGAATGACTAGCATTCATATTTATTATTGTTATTGAAATGTTTTGTTAAAGTTCTTGAGCTCAGATATTTAGCTATGTTATTGGTGAATTTCTATAGATATTTTCTTATCGTAGAACATGCTATGAGCTTATTCCATGATTACCTGAAGAATTAAGATTCATTGGAAAATACAGATAGCGAAACAGTTTATGCATGTTTTAAGCCATCTTTATAATTCTGCTTGTTCCATAGTTAGCACTTACCTTATATCTTGTCAGTAGCTCTTTAAAAAAATGGACTATTGTGTTTTAGTCACAAAGACAGACAGAAAGAAACAACAGACACACAGTTTGATTTCAATGAGAAAAAGGAAGCATAACACTCTCATGTATCTAACATGTTGACTGCTAGAAGTCAATTTTGAAATCCAACTTCAAATGCCAACTTCCCACACCGACATCACCCATTTACTACAGGGTGAAGAAGCCCCAACATGTGCTACATGCGAAGACAGATTTACAGTAAAACATCTATTGCTGGACTGTGTAGACTTTGACCTAGCTTGAGCAAAACATTACCAAGAGAACAATTTGAAAGACCTTTTCAACAAAACAAAACAAAACTATCCAAGTTATTACGTTTTCTAAGAGAAGTGGGATTGTACTAAAAAATATGAGTAACTGAATAAAGATATTCCATCTATATGCACATGGAACATTTAGTCCTGTACCAAACTTATTCTACAAGGAATAATTATTTTATCTCCACAAATTTATTCTAAAACTTTGTCGGCATTAAATGACTCACTGAGGTTGATGTGCTGTAAAACAAAATAAACATCAAACTTTATAATAGCTAACATAGGCAATAAAAAATTTATACGAGTTGATTTATAGCTTCAACTGAAGTGTTAACATTGTTTTCACACAAAAAGTATCACTGTGAATAAACTTGTTATTGGCGTGATATAACTCTTGATTGGTGTCATAATAAAAACTCCTAACCACTAGATAACTGATGCAGATGGTGTAATTGTTAGTGACTCAGAATGTGAAATTGGTAAGTAGAGTTTGAATTCCAGCCAATTTCATAGCATTCACTTTTGCATGGACAATATTGGACAGCTATGGATTTAATATCCGGGCAGACTATGCTTTCTAACTGTGATTGACAACCTGTGTAGGAGTAGGCCAACTCTGAATTCAATATTGTGTGTAGCTCATTTCAATAGTAGATAGATTCATACTCCTTTTTTTTTTATCTTGTATTCTCTAACACTTGGTATCTCTTTGCATCTTAGTGGCTTTATTGTCTTGCTTTGGATGAAATGATGAAAAACAAATGTGGATATATGAAATGTATTTATATTTTACCAATCTTCCCTCCAAACCTTATTTTGTATAATTATATTTTATATTGTAGGAGGTTCTTGACAGTACCTGATGTTTCCAGGTGGTCCATTATCTAAGTACTGACTGGGCTTGATTCTGTTTAACTTTGACCATAGACATGCAATTTAGGGAAAAGGTACTTTGAAATTGGAAATAAATGATACTTTAAATCAGAAAGACAGTTGAAATTTTGGGGACGCATAATAAGAAAAGAGGTTTTATTTCTTTTTCTCTCTCTTCCCTTTCATTCATTCATTCATTCATTCATTCATTCGTGCGTCCTGGGTATGACGATAAACTACGTCCAACAACAAGGCTTCAGATAATGTTTTTGGAAAAATAATGTTGCCAGCTACACGTTTTTTGAAACAATGTTGTCAGGTATATGTTTTTTGAAACAGTGTTGCCAGCTATACGTTTTTTGGTAAAAATAATGTTGCCAGCTATGCGTTTTTGAAACAATA
This sequence comes from Acanthosepion lycidas, assembly GCA_963932145.1. Lineage (NCBI taxonomy): Eukaryota > Metazoa > Mollusca > Cephalopoda > Sepiida > Sepiidae > Acanthosepion > Acanthosepion lycidas. Next base: position 22,179,917 of record OZ010614.1, read on the forward strand.
ATGTTGCCAGCTATATGTTTTTGAAAAAATAATGTTGCCAGCTATATGTTTTTTGGAAAGAATAATGTTGCTAGCTATGTGTTTTTGAAACAATAATGTTGCTAGCTATGCGTTTTTGGAAACAATGTTGCCAGCTATATGTTTGATAGTACTGTATATTTAATATGTGTATAGGTATTTGTGTATGTATGTATATATGTGTGTATATATATATATATATACACCTTAATTTGGCATTAAATAACCCACAGTGGTTGATATGCCATAAAACCCAAGCAAGCAAGCAGATTCATTCATTCGTTCTTTTGCTCATTCGTTCTTTGTTTCATTTTTTGTTTGTTCTTTTGCTGTCTTTCTTTCATTTTTTTCTTTTTTCATTTTTTTCTTTTTTGCGTTTTTTTCTTTTTTGCGTTTTTTTCTTTTTTGCGTTTTTTCGTTTTTTGCGTTTTTTCGTTTTTTTCTTTTTTTCATTTTTTCATTTTTTCATTTTTTTCTTTTTTTCGTTTTTTTTCTTTCTTTCGTTTTTTTTCTTTCTTTCGTTTTTTTTCTTTCTTTCGTTTTTTTTCTTTCTTTCGTTTTTTTTCTTTCTTTCGTTTTTTTCTTTCTTTCGTTTTTTTCTTTCTTTCTGTATCCTGTCTTTTTCAGTACTATTCAGTTGAATGTTTTGTTTAATGGTGGATACAAGTATTGAAATTTTGGCAATTAAGAAGCATTATTTTAATGTGAGCCTCTAATATTAATATATATCATATCCTTATCAGTCAATGGAATCTTTTGCTTCATATGTAATAATGGCTGGATACAAGTCTTGGGATTCAGGGAATTTGATGGCACTCTTTTTTAAACTTTGCCTTTGGATTCCTATTGTAAAAAAAAAAAAAAAAAGAAAATGTGCTTCCTATGGATTTCTATCATAAGAAATTATCTCCTTGGAATTTATGAAGACACTTTTCATATTTCCTAAGTAACTATATGTGTAATCATTAGAGTGAATGTGGAATGTGATTGGTAAATCCTATCTGTGATAGCATATCATATTACTGTCTTTGTGTCTCCAACACCATATAACACCATCCTGGGTATGATAATAAACTACATCCGTGTCCTGGGTAAGATGATAAACTACATCCAACAGCAAGGCCTCTGATCAGGTTGTTTTGAGGAACATGGAACCACCTCTTAATTGTTGATGTTCCCAGGTTTGCCCTGACCTGGGGTGGTGGCACCTGCTAGGGTCCTTGCTATGGGTAAATAGTTAACCCCGAAACTGGGGTAAAACACTATGAAAGTGTAAAAACAGGTTTTAATACCAGAAATACTTTATTAAAAAAAAAAAAAAAAAATATTTCCAGCAATAAATATTTGAAGAAAAAAATAACTGTTACCAGCTACACATTTTTGAGGAAAAAAAATTATTACCAGCAATGAGAATTTTGTTGGCATTAAATAACCTATTGGGGTTGATATGCTGTAAAACAAACCAAACTATATAACAACCAGATAATGGTGATATTTGTTTTGTTCCTTGCATGTCTTGCTGTTTCTCATTTTTACAAGTATTTTTTGTATATATAAATGTAAGGGGCTTTATAAATATTTTGTCAGAATTATAACTACCCGACATGGTCTCCATTTAAATTTCAAAGATGAGGAACTGTTATTATTTTTACACTCATCTAAATTTTTTTTTTTTAAGCATTTCACCCCAAGCAAGGTGGGAAGCCACTAGCATGCAAGGGATTACAGAGGATTTGGAGCGAGAGCAGATAGGAGTGATAGAGGAAAGGATGGGGAGAAGGATAGTGGATAGATCAAGGCAACTGGAGATATCGATTGACATTACATTTGAATAGTTGGAGATTATAGCTATCAGGGAAACAGGAAAAGGGAAGGGAGTTCCATAGGCGAGATATGAAGCTGTTGGAGTAAAAGAGATGGCTACATTTAACAGTTTTGACAGTGAAAGGGTGAGAGCAGGATGCCAGCCTCATAGGGCGCTTGAATTCATGGAGTCTGGGAATCAGAGAAAGCAGTTCATTGGAGCAATTACCATGAAAGTATTTGTAAAAAAGACAGTGAGCGGCAACAGGATGTCTGTGAGCAAGCGACTGCAGACAAGATGCCAGATCAGCGCCAATTACATTGCATATCCGTCTCTGGATCTTATCAAGAACCCCCAAAGGTAAACAGAAGGGGCACCAGACCACATATGGCAGCAATACTCCATGCAATGGCAAATGGTTGATTTGTAGATTTGAAGGATCGATTACAGGGAGAAAAATTTCCTGGTGCGGCACAGGGAGCCAACTTTCTTTGCAGTGGATGAAGCAATTGACTTGATTTATTTGTTCTATCTCAGGTCAACAGACCGAATCTTCTGATTAGAACAGCTAAGATCAGGATTTTAGTCTTATTAGAACAAGCTATAATAAAGAATAGGCATGTGATAATAATAGTGAAAGGCATTGTTACATGCCTTTCTCTCATCTCTTCTTTAACATAACCACTAGGCTACACCTACAGATGGAAGGAATTTTGCAATAATGGGTATTTGTTGGTTTCATGTAGTCTTTGATGTGCAGTTTTATGTCTCCATTTTGATTTTCATTTTGTGCTTTTCCCCTCTCATACTTAAAAAAAAAAAAAAAAAAAAAAAAGTATATATAAAGTATGGAAGGCAGGAGGAAACATAATTCCAAGAGAAAACCAAGAAAGAAAGTGGGTTAGTCATGAGAATTTGTAGATAAATGGAATATCGATTTTTTTTTTTTAATGTTTACATCTGTAAAACCTTACTTGAAATCAAAGACAAAGAATATATTTTTACCTTCTTTTTTGGAAATCAGATAACACTTCCCTGCCCTCTGTATATGTCTATATCTCTCTTTCTCACACACACACACACACACACACAGACATATATATATATTAGAGTAATAGTGAGAAATACCTGCTTCAGAATTATGTTGAAAAGTTTTCCTTTTGTTTTTATTCACATTGTCTACAGATATATCTTTTATTTATGTCTGAATTTTTATATACACACACACACACACACACACACACAACATATATATATATATATATATATATATATATATATAAATATTGGACTCTCCTATTGTTTCAGCATTTTTCTTACAAAAGAACATCCAGACTACCTTCATCATATCTGGAACATTTGCCATAAATATTTTTACCATATGAAAACTCGCCATAGGTAACTTTGCTGTATAGGATTTTTGCCGTAAGATAATTTCGCCGCATTTTTTTTTTTTGATTCCCTTATCTTGAACGTCACTTTTGGAGTAATGTTCATTTTAATATGCAAAGTACTTTCTTATCAAGTATATATATGGATGCCTTTTTTACAGGGTCAAACATCCAAAAAGAAATTAAAAGTAAACATTTATTTAAAAAATAAAAGACTAAAAATATCAAATTAACAGAGAAATAATTTAAAATGTGTGCAAATTCCAGGCAATGCTTCGTAAATAATGTTTTTTTGTGTTGGACTGTAATGAAGCATTTTCCACTGAAATCTTGCATTGATATCAATGTATGTTTTTTTCATTTGCACTGTATCTCCTCAATCTAAATCACACTTTTTTTTGTTAATGCTGCTTACTTTTTCAAATAGGCAATTAGTTTCTACAAATTTCGGTGCATGTTAGTATAACTTCACTTATTAAAATGTTTAAATCAAAATAACAGTAGTGTGAGCCAGATATACTTGATAAGATACTTTGCGTATGAAAAAAAAAAAATGAGGTGAAATTGTTTTACAGCAAAGATCCTATATGACAAAGTTTTCTATGGTGAAAATTTCTGAGGCAAGTTTTCCTACAGCAAATATGTTTACAACAAATGTTCCTAGAGCCTATCTTCACATATATTATTTGATTATAGAGGCAAAGTTTTGTGCAGAAACAACCATGCCGTAAGGTCTCCCAATGACCCTTGTTGGGTTTTAAATTCATAGTTGTCTTTCTACTGTTCTGTGGCCAACCAAGTCCAAAGAGCCCAATGTTCCCTACTCTTTAACTCATATCTAAGGGGAGACAAGATGGATTCATACTTTCCCATGGTTATTTTATGCATAAGTGAATGTGATGAACTCTGCTCTTCAATTTCTCATTCTGAGTTACTATCCATCATGCCATCTGCACACATTTGTGTGAGCACACACACACACTCGGTTATGTACTTGGGCAGAAATCCCACTAAATACGTATTTAATTAAAAATCACTAAACTGCCTCTGTTAAGCTTTTTATTGCATTTTTCTTAAATGCAAACAAGAGACATCTTTTGTAGACTGTGTAGAAATTGTCTAAGCCCATTTTAATGTGAAAATTTCAGTTTTCATGTTTGAATTTTCTGATGAATCTTGATTCTTAAGTTAAGGATTGAGGAAGCTCATGATGAATTCTATGACAATAAAATATCCATAGAAATTCCCCTATTGCATTGGTAAATATTTGAGCTTAACAACTTTAACAAAATATTGCGATAACAATCATAAATATGAATGCTGGTTTTTTTAAGAAGTGGGTACAAATGAAAAGATCTGAAATTGTTAACTTTTTCCATTTAACTAAAGCATTTTCTATCTTCATTTCTTTGTTTCTTTCATTTTCTCACTGTTATGGTGAAACACGCCTATTCTATAGTTAATAGACTCTCCCACCTAAGATAAGTAGGAGTAGCAAGAGAAACAAAGGTCAGTTGATGTCAGACGACAGTCGAATACGAAAGTATCAGCGACCACAGCAAGATTACTCTGCCTAATACCTATTATATCAAGTTCCTAACGTTTTGTACATCGAACCTATTTTAGGAGTGATTTAGTACAAATACAAGCCTCCACTGCGAAATCACTTCACAACACTCACTGAAACCAAGTAGTGTTGTTTTCCCTCTTTCAATGTGATCAAAATGGAATAGTCTGTTATTGATGGGGTGTTGGCAGAAATTTGTTAAACAATTCTATCTTCCCTTATTTCTTTTTCCTCCTTTCATTTTCTCACTGAAACCAAGTAGTGTCTTTTTCCTTCTGTCTAGGATCAAAACAGACTAGTTCATTATTTATGAAGCATTGGCACGAGCAAGTAAGGGAGGGACAAGTACAGTTATAATAGAATGATTGTTGGTTCTGAGTGCATTTAACTAATCTATTAGCCAGTTTCAAGGGTTCTGGATGTTCTATTGTAAATGGTATGTAAGATGCTGAAAGATAAACATCTTTAATTTCCAAATAGTGCTAGTATGTTTTGGCCATGTTTGTCATTGATGCCATTAAGGAAATGTTTTTTAAGATTTTACTATCTGTGAAAATCTTAACAATTGTTTTGTTTTTCTAGTGATATGTCATTGTAATATATGTCCCCTCCCCCAACAAAATGTACTTTTTTCAAAAATGTCAGGTGATAAAGCTTAACATATAAAACAATTATGACAAATATATGCTGTCATGGACACCAATGAGAAAATCAATCTCAAGACCAGATGTGATTGTAGTGCCACTGTACAACTGTGCATCTGACTACATAATTCTCAGGTGTTCATTTATGCGTAGCATGTCTTGGAAGAAGTAGACCTGGTGGAGCCCATTCCTCTCTTGATCAGAGTACAGTCGATGCCACCCAAATTTGGTCACAGTTGTTGATGCTATGAGGGAGAAACTTTTTCCTTGGCCATTGACTTCAGTTGAAGAAGCCTTCTGCCCATCAATGCCCTGACATTACCACCCTGAATATACCGCTAGTTCAGTCCCCTGCAGCCAGTTGAAACTTGTAGTTAATGCACTTTGACTGAACTTCTTACTGATTAAAATTTAAGAATTACCACACATTGAATTGTCCGTAGAGTTTGGTGCTATAGGCGATAAATTATGAGATGGGATAATTTTTTTTTTTTTTTTTTTTTGATCACTATACATTGGAGTAAATGGATTGTCATCAAATATAACAATTATGATCTTATCTTTGAGCTTACAATTTTCTTAGAAGCAGTTCCACTCAAATTTTACTTGTCTTCTGAAAAATCTTTTGGGAAGCAACAGAAATTAGTTCCTCAGAATTCTCAGTTCTCTATTGCACAGAATATGAAGACTTGTGCTTTGTACATTTATTCTGTAGACAAACTAACGGCATTCCAAGTAGCCATTTTTTGTTAAACTCTTCTTTTTTTTTTTTTTTTTTTTTTTTTCCTAACAAGACACTCCATGTTATTGCTATTTTAGTCTGTGGGATGGGGGACCTTTTTCTCCATACATTATTCTCTTGAAAGCAATTTTCCATTGCACTAAATAAAGCTACTGTATTTTTTTATGTTTAGAGTCCTGAAGGCATTTGGAATTGGTTGACAGGATATCTGCAAAGGAGTTTCTTTGTCTTTCAAAAAAAATTAGGAAACAAAAAACAATGTTCTTCTCCCAAGTAATTAAGGTACTTAAAGATTTTGTTGTGTTTGAAAGCTTTTCAACAAACTAGGTTTAACTGAGTAAGAAAGTACAAAAATAAAGAAAGAGACCAACATTATCCGTTATTTTAGCACGGATTGTTGGGACAAAAATCACAATAAGATGAAATAAAACTAATAATAAAATATTACTAATAATAAAGAATATATTCACCCAGTTTTGGGATAAAAAACAATAATAATAAAATGGAATAAAACTAGTAATAAAATAATAGTAACAATGAAGATTGTATTTGTTCAAAAATTGATATGGCAGCTCACTTCCACAAGAAAATAAACAAGCAAATTGCAAATCCAACCTCTAAGATTCAGGAGCAGAAAGAAATATCAAAATCATGAATTGTAGATCCAGTGTCACAAGTTATAATAAATGTAAACGGTTAGAAATCCAGCATGCAAGCCAACAGATGAGGCAGAAAAAATAAAAATGACTTCCTTCTTTCAAGAAGATTGGCTACTTTTATCAACAGAACATTTTTTCATTGGTTGAGAGGTGGGAAAGGACACACAATATTAGCATATCTGAGATGCATTTATGGCAACACCTGCCACTGACTTGTTTCTGTTTTAGTTATTTTGTGTTGGGCATGTTGTACAGATCACACATGTCTTTTTTCTTGGTAAGTGACTTAATCTTTTCTCACAAAGATGAACAGAGAAAAGTAACAAGTAACGTACCTAAACCTTGTGTAAATGAAAGGCAGACCAGAGAATGGGAGGGATAAGACAAAACTTTACTAAGAGCTCCAAAAGATAGGAAGCTGTAGAGAGCCATAAAAAATATTCAGCATACTGTACAGAATATAAGTGCCTTTTTCTTAAGTGACTTTCTCTTTTGTCACAGTATTGACCCAGTGTTAGGATAAAAAGCAACAACAATAATAAGATGGAATAAAACTAGTAATAAAATATTAGTAACAATGAAGAGTGTATTAATTTAGTTTTTGGGATAAAAGGTATCAGTAATAAGATGAAGTTAAACTAGTAATAAATGGGGCTTATATATATATATATATATATATATATATATATATATATATATATATATAAACCAGAACAGGGTGATAGGAAACCATTAAATTGATGTATATGTTTGAATAAATTTGTGTGTAAGTATATATATATATATATATATATATATATATATATAAACACTTTTGATATGTATAAATCCATCTCCTGTCCTCACTATAGGTTAAATAGTAGTATGTATATCTAGAAAGAAATTGTTATTCTCCAAAATGTTGCTAATGCTATATTCACTTGCAAAAAAAAAAAAATTATAATTACTCTTAAAATGTAAAAAAAACTTTCAACTTTAGGTAACACAACAAAGGGTTGATAAACCAAAAAAAATATACAAAAACAATATTTCTCAATCCACCAATTGCCTACATAACACTAATATCGTTGATGAATTTATTTGTTCAGTTGGAAATTACATCTTTGTAAATAAGAAACAAAATATGTCATATATAGGTTACACATACAACCACCCTTTCTTGCAGGCTTACATGCTATTTATCTGAACAAAGTGCTATTAAACAACATGCAACACATGAACTGCAATAACAAGGACATCTTACTAAATATATTGAAATGTTTCATAATCAAATCTAATAACAAAAAAAAAAACTATTATTGAAACGATTATTGAAACTATTTACATCCAACAAAAACAACTGCACACACACACATATCTGTATATATATATATATATATATATATATATATATATATATATATATATATATAAAATGATTACCATATCATGGTCCCATAACCTACACTGCAACCATAAAAGCTGTCATCTTCTTGGCAAGATAGCTTGATAAAGTCCAACTCTCTTGAGGCTTCTTTGAGTTAAGTTTTCCTTCTCATAGTCTGATTTCTAGTCATGGTTATAGGGCCCAGATTGTTCTGTTATTTGCCAATAGCTGAGGGAGAAGGGTTGCATTTATACCTTTCCAAAGGATTTTTGTACCTAAGCAAATATAACAAACCCAACTGGAATTCAAACATGGCTATCATTCCAGTTTCTCACTACAAGCCCCTATCCTTTTTACCACCATCCATATATATATATATATATATAGAGAGAGAGAGAGAGAGAAAGAGAGAGAGAATTAATACAAGTAAAAAATTTGTCACTTAGCTGATTAGTATTACTTTTAGCATCCTGACTCCAGAGTTTCATAGATGGAATCCCTCCGTCCACTCCTCAGGGGTTATCAGCAATTGATTGCTTATACGTTTCGATTTTCTTTTTTATATACACTTTTCATTGGTGGAAGTTTTGTGGGTTTATTTTTTTGATAGTGCATGTGTGCACATTCTAACCTGTATATGTATAGGTAAAATCAATCAGCTCAGTGACAAATTTTATATTTGTATTGATCCCTTTAAATCTCTATCTCTAATATTGAGTACTTTATTTAGTGGAAGACTAAAAGAAGACATTTAAAGCAAATGGTTTTTGGAACAAAGTACTTGATATTTTTAGAAATATATACGGTGTGATGGGCAGATTGTCACCATGTTATATTTTTAATTTCGCACATACACATTGTTTGTTTTTGATTTTGTCTACAGCAAAGTAAAGAAGTGTCATTGAGAAAAAGAGTACCATGATGCAATTCACTCTGCCAAGAATTTGGCAACGGCATGCTGCACTGCTTTGCATTTGTGCCGGAAGCTTTAATATGAATATTTCAGAGTGTTTTGGCTATCAATCTGAGAACAGTGCAGAAGATTTGGAAAGAGTTGGATGAGTCTAAAGATAAACACAATGGTGTTTGGAGTGATCACTAATGGTGGTGACATCATGCCTCCATTCATCTTCCAACAGGACCTCAGACTCAACATGGAGGTCTACATAAAGTGCCTTGAGGAGGGAGTGCTTCCCAGGGTCAAGAAGGTGGCTGCTGGAAGACCCTATGTCTGGCAATAGCCACACAAGCAGGAAAAGCCATTGATGGCTGTCCGACAATTTCTGCAACCACATCACCCCTTACATGAGACCACCTAACTCTCCAGACTGCAACTCCCTTGATTATTATGCATGGGGCACAGTTGACTGAGAGACCAACAAAACTTCTTGTAACACTAAAGATGAACTAAAGGCAAGTATTATGGCAGCATTCACTGACTTAAACAAGGAGATCAACCAGAAGAGTTGCAAGAGATTCCAAAGTCATTCCAAGGCCATGATTGAAGCCAATGGTGATTTTATTGAATACATTTACTCTTTAGTATTTGAAGATATTTTGTCTTATTTTGATAAATATGTCTGTTAGAATGAGATGTCAGTACTATTTTCATTCTTGTATAATTTAGCTGACAATTTATCCATTGCATCCTGTGTTTGTATATATAATAACCTCACCTGTATTAATTCATTTTTGGTAGATTTCACTTGAGTAATAGCATGAAATACTAACAATTCATGTCACATTTGTAGTAAAGTGAGTCCAGTTTAAGAAGCCATGTCTGTTCAAGACAAAGCTGTTTCTTACATTGGACATTTTCAACATTAAGATGGCAGCTATCATGCATGCATGCACACACAGAGTATATTAGAAATACTTTTACAAACTTTGAGGTGGTTTCCTAACACCAAAACAAGGACAAATGTCCATATAAACATATGTCTGTAAATCCTTCATTTTTGAGTTAAGTTTAAAGAAAGTTTGTGGTAGATGGCACTATGTTGGCGTGTAAACTAGTTTACAATTGTCATTTGTGCCAAGTCTGCCTGTGCCGTGTAATGTGTATAGTAGTGAGTTAATTGAGAAGGGTTCTTTTTAACAATGGCAGGATGTTCAAAGTTTATACAAGTATTTTTAGATTGTATCTGGGATTGTACATTTAACAGTGTCTACTATAAAACATTAAGCTTAATAACTGAAAAACAAAGGATTTGCAGACATGTTTATATGGACATTTATCCTTTTTTTCATGTAACTTGTCCCCAAAGAATGTAAAAGTATTTTTGATCCATTTTGTTTTTGTGTGTGTATATATATATATATATATATATATATGACCTGCATCTGTTATTCCACAACCGTTATTGTTGCATAGCAAACATGGATGTAAACAAAACAGGATGCCAATGAACATCTCTGTAATGTCTATATAACCACCTTGATAATGGCTTGTGTGAACCAAAAGCTTAGATCAACAACCAATATAATAACGAAATATCCAAATGTTGGACAGTTTTTGTCTTTAATATCTCTTGAGACTAGAGCAATTATACTTCACTTGGAAAGGCTCATGATAAAACATAATAGATATTCATTATCTGCTATATTCAACAATATATGTTTGAATAATGATCTGGGGCCCCTATATACTAAATATATTTATATTTGTTGGAACTTAGAACTGACCTTTTATTTTGTCCACAGCTAGATTGTTCTAATTTCACATACCTTGCCTTTGTATATCTCTGTTTTAGTTAATTTGCCTTGATAACTCTCCAAGTTTTTGTTTTCTCTACTGAGACCAGGGATTGAACTCACAACTCTTTATGTCAAGTCACTTTTTGGATCAATCAACCCATGCTTTTATCCACTGGACCATATTCCCTTGGAGATATCCAAACGCATGGTACATAGAATTAGAACAGTCTAGCCTAATGATCTAAATGAAGGTCTCAGTTTGATATTCCACCATATGTCAGCTGAAGAAGGTTGGAGTGCACAATGGCTGATATGTTGTGAATGCTACAGTAAAGATAAGGATAAATCTGAACAATGTAAATAGTTATAATAGCTTATCTCAGAAATATAGACAGATGTTATTTTTATATCTACATATACATACATATGCACAGGTGGGCATATAAGCACGCACTACAAAAAAAAATTCAACCTTGCATCAATGAAAAGTGCATATATAAAAGAAAAAATGAAAAATATAAACAGCCAATTGCTGGTATCCCCTGATGAATGGACAAAGTGATTGCTGGAGGGTCTGTTAAGTGACAAACTTATGTTTGAATTAATTCTCTTTCCCTCTCATATACAGTACACACATCAGCTGCATGCAATTTTTAAAGAAAGTGGGTAGCATGCTGCTCCTCGCAATGATAGCTTTAACTGTTTTGTGATGTCAACGAACACTCGTTTGACACTTTTGTGATGCGAAGCAATACTCATTGTTATTTTTGTAATGCTTGTTGTAATAGAGACTTTGTAATCACAGATACAACTATAGTACGCCGTTGAACAATGCTAGTGTTGGACACCTTTGAATATCAATCACACCAATAGCACTTGCTTGATAGTACACGCTTGAGCAGTAATCTGTATAGTGATCCAAATAGAGAAATAGTATAGACGAGAAATGGTGGTCCGTGTAGTAATAGAGGATAGACTAGAAATGGAGATCAATCTAGATGTCACACAACTTCCTATATATACATTTCTCTATGGTTACATGATCCACTTAATTGCCAATGTTAGCTCACTGGCAATCTGTGTTCAAACTCAAGTGTTGGCAGCGGCACTTTATTCCTATATAACAACCTGATACTGTGGCTTTGTCACACACAGTAAAGCAGACCTTGCTATCTACTCACAGAAACATGTGGCAAATGATCCTTAATCACTTGATCAAAATGGCTTAACCATATGTTCCATCTGCTTAAAAGTTTGTAAAACACCTGCAGTTCTTGGAGGCACGTGTTTCCATTCCAGTAGCAATATTAAATTTTATTTTAGCTCCACTGAAAATCTTTGGAAATAAAATTTAGTTAATATAAGATACATAAATTGCACAGCTCTCTCTAGATATTACTGGCAATTAAAAAATAATGGTAGTTCCTCTTCTATTAATTGAATATTATAGCAAGAGTCAAAGCTTATAATGGAAAAGAAAAGAAATTTAACTTATGTCTTGTTGAAAAACTGGTTGTTTGAAAACACTTAATCTGAGCAATGAAATGAATTAATGGTTACATGTAGGCATAAAAATAAATATCTGCTTAAATATGGTGATTCAGATTAGTTTAAATTTTTGATGTAAATTACTATTTATTTTGAATATAAATTGTTTTTTTAAATAAGATTACTGAAATCTCCCTTTTAAGTGAAAAAATTAAAAAATGAATATCCACAACTCAAACATAAAAAAAATTTAAATTTTATTTTTTAAATACTTACATAAATCCTGCTTAATTGCCAAATATAATCTTTAAAATTTTAGAACTGTAATCCTGCACCAGTGTTATGATAACCAAATATATCAACAATAAAATTACATAAGTCTGCCTATACTCAACACTTGAAGATTGCATTGTGCATGAAACTCTAAGTTGTGTTAGTGGTGATGGATAATATCTATATGTATTAATATATACTTAATAGCTCTGTTATATTACATTGAGCACTATTTTATTACTACCAGCAGTGTATGTGCGATATATTATAATTATGTTATATTGACACACACATATACACACAGAGGATACAGCAGGAATAACTTCCACATGAGACATTAGTGGCAATGGTATCTTTATCTAACTAATGTCTTATGTGGGAAGTATTTCTGCCACACCCTGTATTAACCCACTAATGCCCTGGTGTATCTGCATATAAGAATATATGTATTTATGTCTGTTTCTTATCAGAGAATGCACTGATGGCATTTCTCTTAATACAGGGTCCAGCAGAAATACCTTTCATTGTAAGACTTCAATGGCTATGGTGTCTTCATCGAGCTAATGTCTTACCATTGTGTGGGAGGTATTTCTGCTACACCCCTTGTGTGTGTGTGAAATATATATATATATATATATATATATATATATATATATATATATATAATTTTATATCAACAAGTAGTATTTAGAAAAATATAACAAACTGGAAATTATTTTTGTGACATATTTCATCGAACTGTGTTTTGTTGCTGTTGTGATAGTGGATAGAATAATATATTTGTTTGATTTGTCTATCACAACTAGAATCAAAAAGAATTTATCTAAACTCAACATACAATTTGTCACAACTACATCTAAAGCAATCAAAGACTTACTCAATAAAAAAACAAAACAACCTGCCAAAATTTGAAGGAAGAATTTACTCTGTAAAATACAGGAACTGCCAGAATTAATACATTGGAGAAACCTCAAGAAGTTTAAATGAAAGGCTATATGAACACAAAAGGGAAATTTTAAGTAGCAACACACAAAACAAATGAGTTGTTCACCGTAACAAAATAGACCACAATTTTGATATAGGGAATGCTACGTTGATTAAAAAAGAAAATAATCCACTGAGATGATAATGTCTGAAAGTGCCTTGATTGCTATTTCAGCCACAATAAACTTGCATTCAGGCTCTTACAATATTTAATCATTTTTGGTAGATTTTATATTGTCAGGGTTGGATACTCAGAGAAAAAGAATACAGATGATTTCAGTTAGATTAAGAAAAAAATATTTTCTCCAAAATATTCTTTCAAAAATTTTGAAACTATCTGTGTCTCTCGTTTCATGTGCATATGTAGACATGGCAATGTCGTCAAAGCCCAGTCCAATGAAATCCAAAATGGATGAAATGCGTTACAAAAAAACATTTCCAGTTTGTCATATATATATATATATATATATATATATATATATGTGTGTGTTCAGATTGCCTGAGCTTATCTAAAGTGCCTCATGTATAATAATGTATTTAAGTGTGCTTGTTTTTCTTTGGTGACTTTGATGTGAGATTGCTCTCTCAGGACTTTGTCCAGCACATGTCTTGTATCTTGCCTGGAAAGGAATATTCAAAGGGGAGTTAAATGGTGACAATTGACTCCCTGTATTGTTTGGTGAAGTACCTCTTGACTATCTTCTTGTGAAGTTTGATTGGGTGTGCACTTTCATAACATTACATAATCATCTTTTACTTAGAAGCATTTGCCAGCTTTTTCAGACACCCTTTAATGTCTACAAATCTTTTCAGAGCCACTTGTGATGTCAGTAAAAAGATTATGAATATATCTGTTTACTAAAGTCTCTGTTTGTTAAACAATTTGATGTTGTCATTACAAAAATGTGTCCTTGAAACACTGAACTGAGAGAAAAACAAATTAACATAATCTTTTCGTATTGTGTTATTTGTCTTCTTATTAGGTTTGTATATCTTGTTATCACACAATGTGAGATATTTAATAACAAAGATGAAGGAAAGAAAAAGAATTTAAATGAAATTGGCAAGATTATAAACCCAAAACACACACAAAATAAAAAAAATGTTTTTTCTAAATTTAAAAATTCACAGTGTCTCTTGTTCGTGCAATCACATCAATATCTACAAATCCAGTTTGATGAAGTCCTAAGCGATGAAACATGTGACACTCCTAATTTTTTTCTGTGTTTCTTTTGGTTCCAAACTCTTCTTTGTTGGTCCCCACTGGCCTCAAAATTGTCTTTGCTGTTTCCCTTGGCCCCTTTTAAGCTTCTGCTCTTCTGCACCATCACCCAGTCTTTACCTCTGCTGCTCTCCCAGTCTTTGCTACTGCTACTCCTCCCCATTGTCCCTCTTTCTTGCCTCTGCTGCTCTTCACCTTTAGACTCCTTTCTCGCCTCTGCAGATCTACATAGCCCCCTTTCTCGCCTCTGCAGATCTACATAGCCCCCTTTCTCGCCTCTGCAGATCTACATAGCCCCCTTTCTCGCCTCTGCAGATCTACATAGCCCCCTTTCTCGCCTCTGCAGATCTACATAGCCCACTTTCTCGCCTCTGCAGATCTACATAGCCCCCTTTCTCGCCTCTGCAGATCTACATAGCCCCCTTTCTCGCCTCTGCAGATCTACATAGCCCCCTTTCTCGCCTCTGCAGATCTACATAGCCCCCTTTCTCGCCTCTGCAGATCTACATAGCCCCCTTTCTCGCCTCTGCAGATCTACATAGCCCCCTTTCTCGCCTCTGCAGATCTACATAGCCCCCTTTCTCGCCTCTGCAGATCTACATAGCCCCCTTTCTCGCCTCTGCAGATCTACATAGCCCCCTTTCTCGCCTCTGCAGATCTACATAGCCCCCTTTCTCGCCTCTGCAGATCTACATAGCCCCCTTTCTCGCCTCTGCAGATCTACATAGCCCCCTTTCTCGCCTCTGCAGATCTACATAGCCCCCTTTCTCGCCTCTGCAGATCTACATAGCCCCCTTTCTCGCCTCTGCAGATCTACATAGCCCCCTTTCTCGCCTCTGCAGATCTACATAGCCCCCTTTCTCGCCTCTGCAGATCTACATAGCCCCCTTTCTCGCCTCTGCAGATCTACATAGCCCCCTTTCTCGCCTCTGCAGATCTACATAGCCCCCTTTCTCGCCTCTGCAGATCTACATAGCCCCCTTTCTCGCCTCTGCAGATCTACATAGCCCCCTTTCTCACCCCTGATACTCTTCATGCTTGCCCTTTCCTTTCTTGCCTCTGCCGTTCTTCATGTTTGACCCCTCTTTCTTGCCTCTGCTTCTCTTCATCTTTGACCCCTCTTTATTGCTTCTGCTGCTCTTCATGCTTGGTCCTCTTCTTGCCTCTGCCGTTCTTCATGGTTACCCCCCCCTTTTTTCTTGCCTCTGCTTCTCTTCATCTTTGACCCCTTTTTGTTGCCTCTGCTGCTCTTCACGCTTCACCTCCTTTCCTGCCTCTCCTCTTTGTTGCTGCTTTCTGTTTAATAATCAGCATCTTTTTGCTCATCTTTTTTGCTGCTTCACTTACCTTAAATTTTTTACTTCTTTTCTCCTCCTTTTTACACTTTCTAACCTTTCGAATTTCTGTTCCTCACCATCTTTCCTTTATTCCTTCATCTTCTCTGTGTTGCTTGTATTTCTCCTTCAGAAGTCTGCTTTCTTCTTTGATTCACTGTTATTCCTTCCATTTCTCTCTCTCTCTCTCTCTCTTGGTAAAATTTCCAACAATTTCTTTGACTTGACATTCATTTCCTTCTATCAGCTTTTAGCTTTCTCCCCATCACACCAAACTGTTATTTATTCATCTGTGTGTGTGTCTTTTATTTGTGTATGTGTGTGTCGTGTTTTTCTCGGTACCTACATGTCTCTTTCTCTTGCTGTGTGTTTCTCTTTTTCTGTATCGTCTCTCTCTTTTCTGTTTGTGTCAGCTGTCCCATTGGCACTATTTTCTCAGGCCACTGTCCATTTTTACCCAGTATTCACCTGTCATATTTTCCATCAAGCCAAAAGTGGAGATTTATTTGTTTTTTAGTTGTTTTTTTTTTTTTCTTTTATTGACTTCGTCCAAAATCGTTTTTCAAAAAAAAAAAAAAAAAATAATGGAGTCATTTTTCTGGGTGGACTTTTTCTTTTACATTTTGTTTTATTTTCCTTTCACTGCTCTTTTTCTTCCCACTTACACATTTCCCTCTCTCTCATATACCCCACTACCACACACAAGGTGCTTCCCAAAATCGCAGAGAATTTAAACAGTATTTCGCTTTTATTCAAATGCATTTCCTTTCAGGATATAGGCAGTCATGACTTCTTCACACATTATTTTTTTTTTTTAATATCAGACAATTACAATGACATTGCCTTCTCCACATTTTGGAATTAAAAGAAATCCTTCTCTTAGACCGGTTGTCACTCAAGGTTGGAAGGCTGAGTCTGCTTCGCTATTTAACTCATTTCTTAAAGAAGTGCTATGTCCCTTCAGGAAATTGGCTTTTTCCAGATTGATTTTCTTTTTGATACTTATGCTGTGCTTTGTCTATACTGGTTGTCATCCAAGGCTAGAGCCTAGTCTACCTTGTTGTTTAACCCATATCTGGAGGAGAAAGAAATGGATTCATGTATTTTACCAGGGGATAAGTGTGAAAGTGAATGCAACAGGCTCTGACAGAAATTGAACTTGGTTTGATCATTGCACTTTGAACACTGATAATAAATCTGCTAGGCTTACATCCCCCAACAGTATACATAAACCAAATGTAGCACAAGCCTTTGTTGTTACCTTATTTGCTGTGATTGTGAGATTGCTGTGTAAATCCTTAACTGGACTATTTCAATGGAAAAAGTAGAAACTAATAGGATGTTTTTTTTGTTTTTTTTAATTTTATTATGGCTGTTCTTTGAATGTTTTAGTAGCACTTTGTATATAAGCTTGTAGATATTTTGAATAAACGCTTAAAATGATATTTCACTCCAACCAAGGCAATAAAACTACCAAGATGCAAGTGATTGTGGAAGAATGTGAGAAAAAGCAAACATTAAGAAGAGAGGACAATAAAAGAACAGTAATTAAGAAGAAAGAAGATAACAATTGACATTGCATTTAAATTTTTGAAGATCAAAGCTGACTGGGAAGCAAGAAGCCGGAAGAGAGTTCCACAAGTAAGAAGTGCGAGAAAAGAAACTGTTGTTTGCACTTTTTACTTTGTTCAGACTGTTGTCCTTATCTTTGTTGCCATATTTACAACGTTTCAGCAATTGTACACTTCGGCCTTCTTCAGGTGATTGATATTTTAAACTGAATCTCTTTTGTCCACTGGAATATATTGTTATAGTTCCATATGCCATGCCACTTCTGGATGTCTCAGTATCAGTTATCTCCCTTTAACTTAACTCTCCAAAGTGAACAAAAAAAAATCAAACTTGACATTACCAGCAATGCATTCTATGATCTGTAAACTATACTTCTAAAAAACATACCTGTTATGCTATGTTATGTACAAAGTATTTAGATTTTGGCATTAAATAGCCTTTAGAAGTTGATATGCTACTAAACAAAATCGACCAACCAATATATATATATTTTCTCTTAAGTGTTTCATCCCAAGCAAGTCAGGAAGCCACTAGCACACGAGGGGTTACAGAGAGTTGGAGCAAGAGTAAAGAGGAGTGATAGAGGAATGGATGAAGAGAAGGATAGGGGATAGATCAAGGCATCTGGAGACATTGATTGACATTACATTTGATTAGTTGGAGATTATAGCTATCAGGGAAACAAGAAAAGGGGAGGGAGTTGCACAGGCCAGAAGTGTGAGACGTGAAGCTATTGGAGTAGAAGAGACTGCTACATTTAACAGTTTTGACAGTTAAAGGGTGAGAGCAGGATGCCAGCCTAGTTGAACTCTTAAATTCATGAAGTCTGGGAACCAGCGAAGGCCGCTCTTTGGAGCAGTTACTGTGAAAGTATTTGTAAAAAAGATAGAGGGAGGTGACGTCATGCCTGTGAGAGAGTGACTGCAGATAAGCTGAGTATCACTAGCATATATTCAATTGTGGAAGCAGAATAACACATGATTACTTCCAAGCTCCCAAGAAAATTAAATTTTGGCATTAAATGACCCATATTCCATCAAACAAACAAACAAATCAATCAGTTGATGTATTGGTGTAATGAATAGTAGCTCAGAATGAAAAATCAGAGAGCTGGGTTCAAATTCCAGTCACATTCATTATATTCATTTACCTGCAAATACCTTTGTGAAATCTATGAAGATATTTTCTCTACACATCTATGGGTTAAATGGTAGAACTTGCATGTGGGAAAATCATCTCCAAAAAGAAAGTGTTAATGCAATATTCATTCGCAAAAAAAAAAAAATTACAATCCAAAATATGTTTCAGCTTTAAATATCTTACAAGAGTGTTGATAAGCCATAAAAAAATAAACCAATCAGTCAACTGGTAGAAACAGGTCAAGCAATAACTGAGTAGTACTAAAAGAGAATAAGACAAGATATACCTAGACGTGAACTGAGGAATGAAAACAACCTATCATCATAGATTAAATGGAGAGTTTAGTTTGAAATTCCCTGAAGAAGGCTGAAGGATACAAAAAAGGCAATCAGGTGATAATAACAACAAAGATGAGGATATTAGTCTGAATGTAAATAATGATCATTCCTCATCCCAGGAATTCAGACAGAAGGCGATCAGTTGATAATAACAACAAAGATGAGGATATTAGTCTGAATGTAAATAATGATCACTCCTCATCCCAGGAATTCAGACAGAAGGTGATCAGGTGATAATAAAAACTAAGATGAGGCTATTAGTCTGAATGTAAATAATGATCACTCCTCATCCCAGGAATTCATTAACATTTGAAGTCTTTACTCACAGGGCCAATTGAAAGCAAGAGGGACAGAGGAAAAGAACACATGACATACTTCAAGCTTGAGAATGGCAGAAAAGGGTTTAGGAAAAATAGCAGAAAGACAATATTTATTAAGAGCCACAAGGGACACAAAATTGTGGAGAGCCATGATCACCAGTGTCCTTAAGGAACATTGCACATAGAAGAAGAAATATATTAATTTGTAACATATCAATGGCATCATTTGCAAGCCATTTATAATCTATCCATAAAACTAGGGATTCTCTTTTCATTACCCATACTATCTGCATTAACTTTGCATGCACGTATATAATATACAAGCTTAAAAGCCACATTATAGGATAGCATTTAAACTAGCCACTGTGGAGGACTCTTGATTTGGTCTTCATCACAATAGGTAGGGAGGAGTAGATGCAATAAGCAATAATAAACTACAGAAGTACTCAAAATTGACTGCTGTATTTAAGTATTGCATTAATATTTAAGCTGACCTTTTAAAATTTCAATGATAATTCTTCTGCAGCTATTTAATTTAAAGACAATTTGATGTATGTAGGTCCTCACTTTCATACAAACAATTATTTTGATTTTATGGGTGACTTTCATTGGATTTTGCAATTAATTTTGATTATTCCCAAATTTATTTGTAAGTTATAAAAATTGTTATCATACAAAAAAATTTGGCGTAAAAAATTAGGTAAAAAAAAAAAATCACCAAAATCAACTGTAGTAATGAAAACTTAGGAATCCAAAATTTCAAGCTTGTGGATCCAGATTTGGTCCAGAATATATTTAATTTGCTCACAGAGTTGGCCTGATTCCAAAATGTTGGGCTACGGCCTCAAGGAGTAAAGTTGAAAAACTGTGACACACTGACATTCACACACACACACACACACACACACATATATATATAATGTCTGTATTGTGCATGAGTTACTTCCATGTGCTTATGCCTTGTGGGTAATGAGTTATTTCCCACTGTACAACACCTTTCCACACAGACAAAACATTGCAAGCCTCTCGCTGCTCTATATCTGTGTTCATAGAAAGTGATCAAACTACATTGTTTAGTTCCACAAGTTGTGGCATTCATGGCTAAGACCCACCATGATACGCACATTGTAGCAAAACACCCCCATTCCCTTTGTATTCCATTGGTGAGATGTAAACCATTCAAACAGCTTCTTCCCACAAACTATTGCTTTTTGCAATCAACTCACAAGTGTCCACGATCATTATAATTTTGGCGTGTTCAAGTCTAGAACCAACAGTTAACTTTACCACAGATCCCCATATAAGCTGTTACTTTTATGCTGCAACCCTCTACTTTGAGTGTTTCTTGAGCCTTGTACAGGGTGAACTTCATTGATTAAAAAAAAAAATGAAAATGCTACTTAGTGTACATACTTGCACATCAAATTTGTCTGAATTTGAAATAAGTCATTCCTTTTTCAGTCAGTCTGGAGAATCTGTACTTTGGGCTGAATGATAAAATCATTATGTCAGAGACTAGAAAGAATGGAAAACAGAATAAAACAAAATTTTCATTTTTAAACTATAAAAAAAAAAAAAAATCAAAAAATTATATAATTTTATTGAAAGATCTTTCAGGTCTGTCATTGAATTATATATATATATATATATATATATATATATATATATATATATATATACCAAACGTGTTCTTTCCTATTTTTCTACATAACTGCATATATATATATATATACACACACACAATTTGAATTAAATTGAAATAGACATCTGTGTCAGGGACTAATTTTCATTTCTGTCTGGCAAACAACCCTTTGAAGTCATTTCTATGACTCTTCTATTTAAACTGAATATATTTATGTACCGTTACAACAAAATCCCAAGCAGAATCTACAATATTATCATGTCCTGATCTGGCATTAAGACTTCAGTCACTTGCTCACCATAGGTTGACACGTCTTCATTATGTCTTTTAAATAAATATTTTCATGGCAGTTGTTTTAATGTGCTCTCCTTCTTGGTACCTCAATTACATGAGTTTAAGCATCATACTAAATTGGCAATTAGGTCTCACCATTTTACTGTTGAAATAGCTAGATACAACTGTCAGTTCTATTCTAATAGTTTCTTCTCTCACACTTCTCACCTCTGGAATATTCCTCCAATTTTGCTTCAATTTCCAAAAATTTAAATGCAACATCAGTCAACATCTTCTGTCTTCATGATTCCGGTTCTTTTATTGTTCTTTCTCCTCACTAAAGTCTTTTCTTTCTCTTCCATTCACAGTAATCACTTGCATCTTAATGGTATTATCAAAATAACAAATTTAAATGGACACAGAATTTAGATTTGATGTTTGATTACCTTGCCTGGCAGCAAAAAAAAAAGGTACAAAACTGATAGTTTTCAATAGAATTTGTTTAACATATAAAACTTTCCTTATGTATGTCACCATCATGGTGTCATGGATAACACTTGAATGAGAAATTGGATTCAAATTCCATTCATGCTCATTACATTCACTTGCTTGCAAATAGCATTGGGAAAGACACAAATCCATTTCTTCTCCCATATCTGAGTAAATAGCAGGATAGCCTTGGTTGGCCAAGAGTCGAGGAGACGGGAATGGCCTTGGTTGGCCAAGAGTCGAGGAGACGGGATGTTGAATCAAACAACTTGGAGAGAGTTGGGATCAATCAGGCTATCTTGCCCAATGGATACCACATGTGGTCTCTCTACAACACTAATGAATTATGGGAATGGTGATTGTGATACCAACATTCACTCAATATATGTCTTTAAGCATGTATCAATTAAACATTGAAGTTGGAGAGTGGCATACTGTCTCATTGCCAAAATGTCCTGTCTCTGAGATACCACAATAATTGTCTGTGTAGGTGGATAAGCATTTGAGTCAATGAACTATAACTTATTTACCTGTCTGTGCAATAGCCTTGAACTCGTATCCTGGCAGACTACTTTACACATCTGGCTCCCTTGCCTCTATGGCCTAATTGGTTAATGCTTACACCATGTGAGACATGTTACCTGAATATAGGTCCTCTCCATATTCCCGAAACACACAAAAATAATTGTTTATGTTCACCCAGTACAAAGCCCAAAAGCCACTCAAGGTAATTTTTGGGAGATGAAAAATAATTTACTGATATGTCATATTACCCATTGATGAAGAGGAGAAGTGGTACATTCATATCTTTCCCAATGGCATTTGTGTGTAAGGGAATAAAACACAGAATTGGAATTAGAATTAGGTTCTCCACTTTTCAGTCCTGAGCTGTTATCCATTACACCACCTGCACAATACCTGGTATTCCAAATTGGTCATCAGTCTATAGTACTGACCAGGGTTGACATCTGATCACCAAAGTTAAGCAATAAGGAGCAGTTCTTGGGAATAAGCAGAGTGAAACTTACTCCTTACTAATGGATGCCCTGTCAATTGGGTCTTCAGAATATGCCAACTGCACCTCTGCAGAGGGGTAAGACCACCCCCAATGAGCCATCCTAGGTCTGACAATAAACTACATCTGGCAGCAAAACCTTTGATCAGGAGGTTTTGAGGAGCATGGAACTACCTTCTTTTTTTTTTTTTTTAATTGCTGGTGTTCCCAGATCCACCCTGACCTGGAGTGGTAGCACCTGTTAGATTCTCAATTATTGACAAATAGTTAATTCCCAAACTGGGGCCAAAAAACTATGAAAGTGTAAAAATAGGTTTTAATAATAGCAATAGATT
Organism: Acanthosepion lycidas; assembly: GCA_963932145.1. Taxonomy (NCBI): domain Eukaryota; kingdom Metazoa; phylum Mollusca; class Cephalopoda; order Sepiida; family Sepiidae; genus Acanthosepion; species Acanthosepion lycidas. The sequence goes on from OZ010614.1 coordinate 22,203,230, forward strand.
TTTGAAGAGAAAAAAATTACAAGTAATAAAACATCTTGTTGGCATTAAATAACCTGTTGAGGTTGATATGCTGTAAAACAAAACAAACCTAATCTAAACCTTACTAAAGGAATATGAAGGCAATTGGGATGATGATCATTGAGTACATGACATGGCAGGTCCCAACTGCAAAGCTGAAGGCTGGTGGGACCAAGGAATGTAGCTCATTAGAACACAGGCTTGCAACATTTCGTCTGTGGGGAAAGTGCTTGTAGGGTGGAAAATAATTCATCACACACAAAGCTGCATAGACACTTTTGAATTTTATCAAGACAAGCAAGTGAGGATTGAGCAGCTCCAGCCCACTTATGGCAGCAATACTCTATTGTCTGATCTGGTTCTTCTAAAGAGTGAGTATAGCAATGGGGAGTCAGATACTTACTGAGGGAGTGGGGGGAATGAACCAACCATTTTTCCAGCATCTTTAACAATAGATCAGATACGAGTTCCGCTTGAGGTCTGGGTAAGCTTGTCCAAACAAATGTTCAGTACAAGGAGCCTCCTTCAGACAAGACCTCTCCATCAAAGGTCAGGGTTTGCATTGTGGTGGTAGTGGAATATTACTAGTTTGATTTTAGAAGTATTTTGCAAGTCAGTCCTTCCCCCCCAATGGATATTTGTATTAAAAACTGCAGTCACGCAACAGTTGCTTCGTGCCATTGAAAGAACGTGTTGTCTTAAACACCTAGCACTCTTTGACATTCTGCTTCACACTCCCCACCCACGTCAACATAGACGATCTCTTACTACTTCTCACTTGGACGCTCTGCCTAACGCTTTCTCTGTGTTCAACTCCACCCAGAGCGCTCTGCCTGACACTCTCTCCTGTCTCCACCCCGAGTCAAACAGTCTGCCTGACACATTTTCCCCCACTTTTCTCCGTTATGGAGACGTTCTGCCTGAAGCTTTCTTCCTTCCCTATCAGCCCTTAACCCTTCCCCCTCCGTCTCCTCCCTTCCCCGACAACCCTGCCTCTCGTTATTTCAACTTTCATTGGATGCTCTGAACATCTCTCCCTTGTATTTCCCAACCTTTTTTGACTTTAAGTACGTTTTTTTTTTCTTTCTTTATACCCCTAGCCTCTGGGGGAGGGGGAGGAAATGTACGGTAAGGGTCGAAAATCTTTCGATGTACGGGTACCTTCATTCGCTACTTGATGAAACGTGCGATCATAATTGCGCACATGTTCAAATCAAGCAGTTAAACACACACACACACACACAATACGGGTGTGATTATTTTTGTATATACGCCATCACGTAATGGAGTTTATGCATTTATTCCCTATAAACGAGTAAGACGTATGCAGACGACACCATACATTAAAAAGACTGTCAGACGATTGAGTAGTCTCCATCACACAATGGTTGTTTGGAATTTCTACACTTTTTTGTTCGATGTAGCAGTAATAATTTGTTGATAATAAAATCGGGTTTATATCGTTCTTCAATGAAACAAACTCCTAAAAGACATTAAAAAAAAATATGAGTCTTGTCCACACATCATGAAAAAGACACTCATTTACTTTAAAAATGAACAGACCCCATTCTCTGCAGGGCCATAGCAGCCTTGTTTCCCCCCCTCCATTTTTTTTTTTTTTTTTTTTTTTTACCAATTGTAGTATTTTTGTTAGAGGGTTTTACTTTTATTTCAGCAAAAATCAAAATGAATAAGGAAAAAAAAACTATCAAAGCAAGGAGATACTTGGAATTTTATGTTTAAGCCGCTAACCATGTTGGTGGCTTTTTTTGAGTTTTGATAAATAACTGAAGGCAAAATTCTTCATTTTTTGCCTCACCTCTCCCCCCCCGCCACATTTGTCTCTGCTACGGCCCTGCTAAATAAGTAGCATAATTGTGGAGAGAGCCATGATCGGCAACATCCTGAAGGGAGAAGGCACATAAAGATTATTTTTTATTATGTCGAGATAAGATAGGAAGTTGTAGAGAGCCATGACTGCCGATATCTTGAAGAAGCGATACAGACAAGGAAGAGAAGAGTGTGGGTAGATACTCACTGAGAGTTAGCTTGTTAGTCTGGTACAGGGCCACAGATTTAGGATCGAACTTATGATCTGCAAGGCCGGTTTGCTAACGCTTTTGCGAGGTACTCAGTTGGTTTTTTTTTTACTTATGGCACAAGGTTAGGAATATGGAGGACTTTGTGAGGATTGAACTAGCATAAGTCTGCAAAACTACCTTGCTAATCATGACTCCCTGGCGAAGCTCTCGTGTGTGCATGTCGGCATTCACACACACACACACACACACACACACACACACCTCCTCCTCCACCCTCCCGTCTACTCCCTACCCCAACCACCAATTTTTTTTTTTCTCTCTCTCTCTCTCTCTGTTTTAAAATCTCTGTTCAGTCTCACTATATCAGAACAGGTACTACACTTTAATCTTCTAAATGTATGTACCGTACGTTATTTTTTATTTTATTTTTTAAAAACCGATATATGGATAGGAAGGCAGCGTCAGTGCAGGGAGCTCGTGTTCTCCCATTTATGATACCCCCCCCCCAGTCTACTACATCTCAATTTTCATAAGCTCGTATAAAAATACAAATTGTACGTACATTGGCTCACATGCAATAGGTGAACAATTCAACTTGAAAAAATGAAAATAAATAGAATGTATTGCCGTCTCTAAAAATACAAATTTACAAACAAAATGTATAATTCCATATTATTTTAAAAATCAATCATGTTTTGCGGCAATTTTTTTTTAAATTTCTTAAAGTTGAATAATTTAAAAAATTCAACATTTATTTTGGATAAAAAAATAAAAAAATGGTGATTTTCTTTATTTTTTTATACTGTTTTTTCGGGACTTAATATGAGCAAAAAAAAAACAAATTCACGAATTTAGACGAGAAAAAAAAAAAAGACCTCAAACAAAACAAAATAAAGTCAAAATTTGGAGAAATTTTCATCCTTTTTTTTAACTTTTTAATTTTAATTAAGTTTTTTTAATAAGTTTTAAATCATTCGTCATCAGTTGTGCTCTACACTAAGTTTAATTAATTCGTAATAAATGGTGTTAAAAAATATAAAAAAATACAAATATTGATAATATAGTATTAATAGCGGGGGTCAGAAAGCACTGCCTGGGGTCCACAATCAGGCTCTCGTGGGAGTATATATTTTACTGCTTTCGTTTTTGATGTCGTAACGTAACTCACTTGTTAAAACACGCTTGTATTTCTCTTTCCCTTCACGTGCGGGCGCGCATGCCCGCACACACGCGCAGAGGAACACCCTACTCTTCCTGCCGCCAACCTGTCGAAGACCCACACACATCTGACCGTATCTCGGAAATCAGCTTCCCCGAACGAGTCGGCCCCGGAAGCGAGCGGGTGGAGCAAACCACATGGACTTGTTGACAATAAATCTGTGAAAAAGAGAGTCTGCTTTCTCGACTCGTCGATTGCGTACGCTTTCCTGTGGCATCAAACGACTTCGGTATTTCTCTCTTGCTTTGACAGCAACCGATTCGTGCCAGCCAACTCATTAACCAGCACTCCCCAAGGAAAAAGAAAGAAAGAAAAAAAAAACAAGGATTTAAAAGCAAAAAAAACCCCCCAAAAACGGCTTTAACAATTATTATGTATAAAAAAAGGAAGCCTACAACGATGTTGGCATCATCGTCGACGAATTTCGTGTTTACGTGGGATATATTTTGGAAGCAGAGTTAGCTTCTTCTTCATCAGCCAACTGGATGATAATAATCGAAAAGTGTTATCAAATCGCGATAATGTTCTTTAACTAAAAAAAAAAAGAAAAAAGCTCCCTGCAGAGGTCACTTTCACTTTTTAAAAACCCTCATTTAAAATTTTAAATTGCGTGCGGTTACATTTTTTTGCTGATGTAAAAAATTCTAAGAAAGAAAAAAAAAAATTACAAAAAAAAACAATAGCATGTTGAATATACATACCTGTTGAAGGCTTTATTATTTTCTGGGGAATATACATATTCTGTTGACCATCAAAGTTATTCACTATTTCTTCATAAGAAAAGTAAAAAAAAGTAAAATTTAGTTTCACTTTTAAATATATATAGTGATAGTCAGTCCATAACCTGAAAAAGTAAAAATGAAGGCCAAAAATGTGACAAACTTCTTCCACTAACTAAAAAACCATTCCCATAGTACTTACACGCCCCAATATATTGAGAAGTCATTAGCAATCCAAGTCTTTTCAGTCGATTGAATTCTTTTGTCGTGTGGATATTTACGACGTTTCAACTGATTCATTCTACATCTTCAGGAGTATAATTTATAAAGAAATTCTCTTCTTTTCTTTTCTTTATAAAAAACTAAAAAGTTTTGGGATTAACGTTTTTTTTTTTTTTGGATTATATATTTTCTTGCTATTGGAAAGAAAAGAAAATCGTACTCACTTATTCAATATTGAACATGTGAGAGTTGTATGCTTATATGGGGAAAAGATTTTACAAGAAGGTTTTTTTTTATTTAATAATTTAAATCTTATGCATGTACACAAAAATGGATACATTTTCTTTAACTTATATCCGGAGGATTAAAGAAATAACTGGCTTTTTCGGTTAAAAGGGAAATAAGAAGAAAAAAACTGATGAAGGCGTTATGTAATCTTAAAAATGACTATTTCATAAAAGGAAACAGAATCTGAGAATACACACGCATGTACACAAAAATATATATAAATCTGTTTTTGTGGAAAGTCTCTGCTAGTGCTACTGAAGAATAATTTTCAATCATTGTGTGTGTGCATCAAATAGAAAAGATTGTATTTATCAGAATTTTTTAATAAGTAAGGATTTTTTTTTACCTCGGATAAATCATATGTTTTAATTAAAAGACAAAAAAAAAAAATTAATTACTATTTGATAGGATCTGAGGTTAAAAATAAATATATTAGAGATTTTTAATAATTAAAGAGAATTATAATCAGAAGGAAAACACTATTTTTCAAAGAGAAAAATTTAATTTAAAAATATTTAAATTTTATTTGAACTATTGACCGCGTCTTGGTTTTTTTTACTTTTTTTAAAATCAACGTATTTCACTCAGCTGTTGCACCCTTTGACTTTCTTTGGATGCTCGTACGTAGTATAATTTAAATTTTCATTTTTTTTTTTTTTTTAAATAGCTTTATAATTAAATGAACTAAGAGAAGACATAAATGCAAATATCATTCTTGAGGGCAATTTGTGTGGCTAACTTTTGTAGTTTACGTTGGCACATAAAAAGAATTTGTAAAGATATTATAAAGTTTTAAAAGATTTTCTTTAATTATTTATATAGTTTAGAGAAGCTCGGAAAGTGAAGGCATTTTTAAAAGTATTCTTGTTACTTTTTTTTCCAGTCAGAAAAAAAAAATTCTGATGAGGGCAAAAATTACATTTCGAAACGTCGTTTTTAATTTTTATCTAAAGAGATATTGATTTATTTATCAATATCTCTTTAGATAAAAAGGAATACACATTTTTTTTTATCGGATGCAAAAAAAAATTTTCATATTTTTTTAACAAATATATTTTATTTTATAAATATAATACTGAATTAAGGTCCATTAAAGTATAATTTTTTAGCATTTCTCTTTATCAGAGCAAAAACGATCGCAGAAGAAGAAATTAATTAATACAGCTTAATATTGTTAATTTTTTTAGTTGTTTTACTCAGTAATATTTACTGTCAAAACTAAAAGGAAAAGTGCAAAAAAGAAATCCTTCTGATGAAGGTATGTCAAATCTCGAAAAGTTTGTTTCCTTCATCTAAAAATGCTCACACGCACGTTCATGTAGGTTTTTACTGAATGCAACCAATTTTGCATTTTTATGTGCAGATGTAACCTTCTGAAAAATATTGATTATTTTTTTTTTTTTTTTTTTAATATTGGATAATTTGAGTTTTTTGTTTTTTTATATTTTTAATTTAAATGAAATCGCACAAATTTGAGATTTGATTCTCTAGTCTTAACGAAAACTGATTGCACTTGAAGGAATTGTTAACTAACAATATCGCTTTTTTTGATTTTCTCGAGGTTTTCAATGAAAAAGGACAGTAGAAAATTTTGATAACGAAAGCTTTTTAACAGTTATCATCTACATTGAGCGACTCTTAAGTCTTATATTGGGTAAAAATTATAGTAATTTTATAACTTTAAACCGAAAAGTTAATTTTAATGGATTCCCATATTTGAGTATTTCTTCAACTAAACAATATATTTATTTGTTTTCTCCTACTGGCCTTTCAAGAAATTTTATTAATGAAAATATGCGCTCTCCGGCAGTATTCGAATCTGAGTCCTCCTCGGCAGGAGAAACCGTCGTTAGATCCGACGTGCTTATACCGATAAAAGTTTAATCGTGAGAAATCTGTTTGATTTCTTGTCTATATTTAATTTTAACCTGATGCAAGAAATTTTTAAAAATTTGATTGCCTTGAAAGTCCCTTAGAGGATGAAACGCGTCGGTTAGAAAAGTTTCCCCCTCTTTTTGTCTCTTTTTATTCGTTTGCTTACTACTTTGTGATTTTTTTTTTTATAAGAATTTTATAAAGAAATTAATTTTCCTTCTTTGCAAATATAAAAAAAAATGTATTATAAATAATCAATCGGCCAACATAACAACATGCTTAAAAAAAATTAAATATTTACATTTATTTAAACTTGTCAAAAGAAAAAAAGATTTCTGTTTGATCGCAGCTTTTTTTTTTAATTTAAAGTAAAAAAAAAAAAAAAAAGAAGCAAGTACTGATTCTCTGCCCCATGTGCCTTGTGTGAAATGTGAAAAAAATAAACTTTTTTTTTAATATCTTTAATAATTGAAATAAGGTCAATGAAGGTCTTGAATGAAGAGTTTGATTGAAATATAAGTTTTACTTATTTAAATAATTCTAGGCTTTGAAAGAAAAAAAAAATACTTGGTAGATTTAATTTTTCTTTCAATTGGTATCTCTGCATATTGTTTGCTTTCTTTCTTAGTCGTCAGTTGTCTATAAGAATTTTAAATTAATTAGCTAGAACTCTAAATAATAAAATTTCTTTTATCTAATAATTTCCCTTTAATAAACAGAAAAAAATGCTGGACATACTGAAATATTTTTTCTCTGTATCAGTTGGTGCCTATGCAAAAATACCCTTTCTTTCTCTATCATCAATTGAAAACAAGGATTTTCAAATAATTTAAAGAAAAATCTATAAACTTAATTAGAAAGCTAGTAGATTTAAAAGTGAAAGAATTTGTAAATTTTAATCAACAAATAATAAAACAAAAAAATAATAAAGTTTTTTTTGACTTTAAAAATTCTTTTTTAATCATTTATTTTGAAACTGAAAAATATTTAAAATATTTTTCTTGGATTTTGCAGGTTCATGTCAGTAAGCATTTTTTTTTATTCTATGATTGTTTTATTAGTTTAAATATGAAGACATTATTACAGTTTGTTTTTTAATTCAGAAATTATCTAATTATTAAATTATAAATTCTCAGTAGATAAAATTTATAAAATTTCTATATTTAATAATTTAACTATTTTTTTTTTTTTTTCTGGAATATAAACAAGATTTTTTTTCATTATTAGATTTCGGTTCGTTAGGGTTTCATTTTATTTCCAGTATATGTGGCTAGAGAGCATTTTAATGCCAATGGTCTTTGCAGTCCCACAAAAATAAACAATAAATCATAATCTTTTCCGAAATAGGTAATTATTTGTAAAAGTCTACTACAAATAATGAAAGCAGATAAAGAAAAATATCAACTGAGTTGTTTGACAAATAGGTATTTCAAAAACTCCATGGCATTTTAAATTTTGTCTTTACAAAATATCTTATTGTTACTTTTACTTTGATTTTGCAAGAAAATTCAAGTGACAATCTTTTTAAATATAGACTAATTTTTAAACATTGTTTAAATTTTTAGAATATCCCAAAACCAGAATTGAATTTTAATTTGATTTTAACTTTTAAGACCTGCAAAAAAAAAACAAAAAAACAAATGGATTGGAATTAAAAATAAAACTTAACTATATTTCTTAAAAAAAAAAAGAATTGGATTTTTAAATTTCTTTCTAGTTTCTAGCTATAAAAAAAATTAAAGTACTTGGAGATCGTTTTAATTTTTTATCTTACCCCCCCTTTTTTTTTTTTTTTTTTTTTTTTACAACTCTTACTTAGAAAATTATAATTTGTATTTTGATGAGCATTGCTAAATTTTAAAATGTTGCTAATTTATTTTTTATTAAAAGAATTTTCGAACATTTATCTTTGATTAAAATTAAAAAAAAGTTCAACTATGATTGTGAAACATTAAACAAGGTTAGGTTTCATTTTGGGATCTAAAGATATCCTTCTTTCTGGTACAGCCGCAGACATCAGGAAATCTTAATCACCGAGAAATTGCTTTCGATTAGCATCGTTGAAAACAAGCTGCGACAATACGTTCTTCAATGTTAAAAATTTTAAAAAAGCAACAATAAAGAATAAAGATCCAACCAAAGTGTAGCCTCAGAAAAAAATGCTTTGTGGTGCTTGTTCGCTAAAAACAATAACAAACAAAAAAACCCAGACATAAATATCCTTCGAGGAGTGGAGAAAAAGAAAAGGTGAGGGAAAATCCTTTCCCCTAAAAAGTTAAATAACCTGTGTTTATAAAACTCGAAATAATAAACGTAAAAAAAATGTATTTGTGGTAATAAAATAAGCACATCCCATCTCCCCTCTCGCTTGTAACCATCCATTAAGAAAATAAGCACATTCCATCTCCCCTCTCGCTTGTAAACAATAAACATCCACTCGTAAATAAACGTTTTCAGCGCTAAAATTGAATTAGTCAAATAAATTAAAAAGAAAAGCTTAAAGCCTTAAGCTTATACTTAGAGTTGTTGCTATAGTATTTACAACTACATAGTAAAAACATTTTTTCTTAGTTTTTGTCAATTTCAAATTATTTTTTTTTTTTTTAAATTTAAAATAAATAGTTTGAAAACCATCACTAATTATTCTTTTTTCTCTCACTCATGTTCAGATGTTGAGGTTGAACAACTCTTGAGAAAAGACCCTAAAGGGCAACTCAGTTTTTTTAGTTTGTTTTTCCCTCGTAAACCCTTAAAATAAAAAAAAAAAAAGCACAAAAGTAAAACAAACCCCCAAAATACCGTATTATTATTTTTCGTCTAATTAATTGGGTTCAAAGTGAAGTTGTTCGACAAAACCAAGAGAGAGAAAGAAAAAAAGCGTGTAAAAATAAAATTAAAAATTATTCCAGTTAAAAAACTTATTTTATTTACTGTTTACAATACATTATCAATCATGATGCTAATTAATTTTTGATTGTACACGTTATTTTAATTATCCGTTACAGTTTTTTTTTACATTATTAATCTCTACACATAATTACTTCTGCTTAAAAATCTGTTCGTCATTATCGTTTACTGAGGATATTACTTATTTTTAGTACGCTCATACACGCACATGACAAGCACACACATTTTTATGTGTTTAGGCAGTGTTATTTTCTATCTTGATCACGCATCACCCCAGTGGTAGCAATTTACACCCTCTTTTTCTTCTCCATCTCAGCATCTCAAATCGGGGGTCGGGAGAGGCCCAGAAAAACCATATTGACTACTGATTTTCACTTTTAAGTTTTAGGAAATAAATCCCAAATAATGACTGTTCCTCAGTAGTTTTCAATTGGCAGTATCAGTTCTATATTCTAGTATTCAACAGTTTGAAAACTCCTCGTCTTCTACTCGCCTCTCTTCTATTTTCGGTTCGTGTTTTATTTCTAGTAGCTGAGGTTTTAGTTTACATTTTTATAAAAAAAAAAAAAACTGCCTTTGTAAATTATACCGTCCTAGATATAGATTTTGCGTTTAATTTTTTTTTTTTAATTCTTAGAAAATAGCTGAGTTTGCAAGAGGAAGAATTGAAGGGAGAACAGAACGGACTTTTTGGATCAGTTGGTAAAAAAAAAAACCTAAAAATAAAAAACGATGACACTCAAAGAAAACACTACTTAGATAATTAATTCTTTATTTCCCCTTTGTTGTGCTCACCTGCCATGCCCCAAACGTATTATTTGCAGTTCCTCTCATAAAAGGAACAAGAAAATCTGTTCAGTCCTTCACTCCACCTACATTCTTTGTAAAATCGTCATTACTACAACTAATCACTACCACATGACCAGTCAAGGGGTAGGTATGTAGTTCGTCCTGTAAAGACGTTGGTTATCAAAAGAATCGTTTTATTTGATTATATTGAAGATTAATTTTCTTTGAGAACAAATGTTTCCCAACTATGTGTGAAATCTTTAACACGTTAAAAAACCGTAAATTTTAAGGGTTATGTGCGTATTTACACAAGGTGGCAAGAAAAAAGTTGGTGGTGGCTCATCTGATAATCATTTTTCATCAGGAGTCAAGCCAGACATACAATTTTTTTAGGCCATAATACACACAGTTGTTATTTTTAATACTGTCAGTGTTAATAAAGCACAAATTGTGATAAATGTGAGAATTCTTTGCAGTTAGGGTTTTAAAAAAAGAATTCCAAAAATCAAATACCAGGAATATTGGATATGGGCGAATAATTTTTAAAGTTTTTAAATGGATTTTATTTATTTTTTTAAATATAAATCCTGTTCTGAAGCTTACTTATCTTACTACAAAATCTGAAAAAAACTTGGTAATATTTATTAAAATATTTCTACGACTGAACTTTTCCTTTTTTTTTTTTTTAAAATAACTTTTAAATTATTTTCTCAAAGTATAACTAGTTTTTAAAATAGCTAATTCATACTGATTTCGGATGTAAAGTTAATACAAAATAATTTTGAGTAAAGATACTTTTTTTTTTTATATTTTTGAATTTCCCTTTTTATTTCTTTTTAAATTGAAGACTCCTGTTAAAGATTTTTTTCATTCAAAGTGAGATTGCAATTAAGGTCCAAATTAATAGTTGGTAATTCAACAAAATTAAACGATGTTCTATAATTGTTAATAATACAGCATTTGAAAAATTGGGACCTTTCAACAAAAAAAATGAAAGATTTTTCTTTTATACTTGTTCCTTTTCAAAGGAATTTTTTCCTTCTAACCTAAACGGAATCTTTAATTTTCAACTTGTCTTTCTCCTCACTCCTCGTTCTGACTGAGGTTAGGTTTTATGATGGACAGAGTTATCGGACTTGGTTACAATTCATTCATTCATTCACTTTGACTTGTTCATTCATTAATGTATTTTTATTTTATTTTACACCTAATCATTATCTTATCTTTTCTTCTCTTTCTTTCCAAAGATTGTCTTTTATTTTTTTTATAGCTGAGTCAAGAGTTTAGTCTACGAAACTAAATTATAGGTGAAACTGAACTGTTTGAAACGATTGTTACTGATGAATTCTTCTTCGTTAGAGTTTTTATTCGAAGAGAAGAATTGAATTTTTATTCTTTCGTAATTTCTTTTCATTGTTTTAAATAAATTATTTTCATCCAGCGCCTTTTCGGCTTTCTCTCTTTGGCTGTCATCTTCTTTAATTTTCGTCTGTATTCATAGTAGTGTATCTTTTTCTCTCTCTCTCTCTACTTCCCGTTTCTGTCTTTCTCAACTCAACGACTTTCTCTCTATTTCTGTCTCTCTCAACTCAACGACTTTCTCTCTATTTCTGTCTCTCTCAACTCAACGACTTTCTCTCTATTTCTGTCTCTCTCAACTCAACGACTTTCTCTCTATTTCTGTCTCTCTCAACTCAACGACTTTCTCTCTATTTCTGTCTCTCTCAACTCAACGACTTTCTCTCTATTTCTGTCTCTCTCAACTCAACGACTTTCTCTCTATTTCTCTCTCAACGACTTTATCTCTATTTCTGTCTCTCTCAACGACTTTATCTCTATTTCTGTCTCTCTCAACTCGACCTCTCTCTGTCTCTCTCAGCTCAACGACTTTCTCTCTATTTCTGTCTCTCTCAACTCGACCTCTCTCTGTCTCTCTTATCCCTCGTCTTCATTTCTCTCACTCCATCCTTCCTTCTTTCTGTTCTTCTCTATATCCCTGCGTTTCTCTTTTTTCTGTCTCATTCACTTCCTCATCTCTCTGCCTTATCTTCTTTTCACCTACTCTACTTCACTATCATCTCTCACTTCTTCCTTCTCATTCACTCACTCACTCCCTTCCTTCCTCTTTTTCCTCTTACTCTCTTTTCTCTCTCTCTCGCTAACACACCCCTCTCTCAAACTTCAAGCATTTTCATTCTTATTGTAGCTATCAATCGCCACAAGCAAAAAGTTATATTTTATTAAACATCTTTTTTTTCTTTTTTTTTTTTTTTTTTTTTTTTTTCAAACTCTTTTAATTAAACAGTAGAACGCATTATTTCCTATACAACTGTTAAAATAGAGGGAAAAAATTTCCCCAATAACTGCAAAGTAAATGTTTTTCTGTTTCTTTCTTGGAGAGATTCTGGTCTTCTGCTTTGAAAAATTACCAAAATTGTTATGTAAGTTAACAAAACATTTTTTGTAAAAGGAAAAGAATTGATTTCTTAGATTTTGTACTCATAGCTAATAGAAAAAAATCTAATAAAATGCTAAGTGATAAAAAAGTAAAGAAAATAAATGTAAATTTTAGAAAAGCTATGTTTCTCATTCCAGAAACAAAGTTGTGAAGAATTTTTAGAATATTATTGTTGCTTATAACACAGAATACCTGACTTTAATCATAGATTAAAAGATGATCCAACCAAAGAATACAATTAGTGAAAGTTGTATGAAAAAAGTTATTTTCAGTTACTTTTTACAAGAATCAACTTGATCCTTCAAAGAAAATTCTTCAGGAAAATAGGTCTCCACTGTTGGACACATAAAAAGTTTTAAAAGATAAGATTAATTTTTATCTTTTTTAAGCAAAAACTTTCTAAGAAGACTTAAAAAAAACTTGCTCCTATTTCCACAATAGATTGACTTTCTTATTTTTTTCTTTTTAAATCATGAGGTATTTTAAGTAATTCTTAATTTGTAGAGCTATTTTTCCTATTATTTTTTTATTAGTTATTATTTTGCAGATTTATTTTTCATATTATTTTTGTTACTTAATAGAAAATATTTTTTTTTATTTTCCCTACAAGAAACGAAAATCATTTTAAAAATTTACATCCGTCTTGAGCTAAACTAGATTTTTTTAATCATTTCACCCCAAGCAAAGCCACCAACATGCTGGGGTTGACAGAGTGTGAATAATATAAAAAAAAAACAAAGAAGATAGAACAGTAAAAGAACATGAATTAAGAAGACGAAAGATAATGATTGACATTTCATTTAAATTTTTGAAGATCAGACTAGACTGGAAAGCAAGATAGTTACTGTTGATGTATGTGTGTGTTCAAATCTTACCTGGGGCAATTTCTTAGCTCTTAATTCCAAATCATTGAATTTGGTAAAGGACGAAAAAGACTACGCAAGAAAGAGAGGGAAGAATAAAAGTTAGCAGCACAAAATAAATGTGTGCTATTTAAAAGAAGCGACAAAAAAAAAATTCTCTATATTCAATTGGTTTTCATTTTGTAGTTTTCCTCTTGTACTTACACTGTAGTACCAGATACCAAGCAAATACTATCATCACTATTTCAATATTACCAACAATATGTAGAGAGGCTGTATACTTGGCACTAGCACAAACATGTGTGCTTTTTAAACAAAAAACCAATATTGGCAATGTAGATGAAGAAGAAGAAAAAGAGAGGAAACCAGTGTATGGAAAACGTTTTCTACCTTCCCTCATCACCCTCACCCCTACCTAAATAGATATCTATATATATATATATATCTATATATATATATATATATATATATATATATATATATATATATAAAACTACAGCTGCTATGATTCTTCTCAACGGTTAAAGCAGAGGCCAAGAACATATCTGTCAATATAACCAAAACCTGGAGATTTTGTTTCTGTTAGCCTCTCTTTATCACTTCTCCTCCTTTTCAGTTGAAACCACGATCATTTCTCTTGTCAGCTTTTGTAGTTTGGCTTAATTTAATGCTAAAGGAACGAACAGCCTTCCCTTCCACTGCAACTGATATTGGTTAACTAAATGGGAAAAATATATATATATATATATATATATATATATACACACACACATACATACATACCAGTGGTAATTTTCAACTTACCGCTGCTCAGCATATATCTCCTATTTTGAGGACGGATGAACTTAAGAAGTGAATATTAATTATCCTCATAAAAGCCTTTTTCATTTTCCCCTCAAACCCGAGTTAATTACTTTTTACATATACACACACACACATATATATATATATATATATATATATATATATATATTTATATAATGTATTTTTAATTCACTCCAAGCAAGGTGATAATGCCACTAAGTTTCAAAGAGATACAGGGAGTGAAACAGAATGAAAAGACTTTAGAAGCAACGTGAAACCCAGTCCTAAATAGGAAAAAGGGATAACCTTTACGCCTGTTCAAAAGACTTGGAAGGGTGTGAACCGGGCAGTAGGCAAAGCTATCAAATCCTATATTGAATGCATTTTTTTATTTGGGTCCTGGAAGGAATTGCAAGCAATTTAAAGTTGGAATTGATACAATAAAAGAAAAAGAAAGAATATCAAAAATACACATACATTTTTAATAGTATACACGCACACACAGAAAACAAAACAAAATTAACAATTTTTTTGTAATTGTGAATGATTTTAATTTACATGCAGATAATATTGAAAAACTTGATGATTTGGCAGGGTCATCAAGTATTCTGCAAAAATTCTTTGAAAAATTAAACTTTTTTTTTTTTTTTTTTTTTTTTTTTTGTGAGCAAAATATTTTCAAAAATCTCCTTCAACTCAAAATGCTTATTTCTTTTGCTACCATCCACTGGAATCTCAAAGACTGTTTTCCCAAAACTTCTGCAATATATACTAAAGTGAAGACTAGAAATATTTATCGCAACACATTGGGATACAAATGTTTGGCAACTTAGACTAAAATCATATCGGGTTATAGAGATTCTGTCACAATGGAATTCTGCAATGAAATACTTCATTTTTTTTTTTTTATTTTGCAAAGCCAACTGTTTATCTGGAGTAAAAGGAAACTGGTTTCACATTTAATTTAAAAATCTGATGGAATTTAAGGACGTAACACTTCAGAAAAATTGAGCCTTCATAAACAACGAACAAGGAATGAAATGGGTGCTCAGTTCTTACCAGTATTGGCACGAGATGATAAAAAATATTGAACATTTTCAAATAATTTTACCTATGGTTAACTGACAGTAAAAAGCAATGAATGCAAGATAAAAAGAACCAAATTTAGAAACAAACAGCTCCACTTTATATATATATATATATATATATATATATATATATATATATTGTACTTAATCATGGAAACCTGATGAGGGAACCAAATAGTTAAGAAAGTTTGTCTACAAAACAGCTAAGTGAGAAATTTCGTTTGTATTATATATATATATATATATATATATATTGGAAGGCAATTCAGAAAGAGAAACAAGTTTTTGATAACTTTTGTGACAGCTTCAGACACTGTTAAACATGTGTTAAGCAAATGGCTTAGAAAATATTACATACATCAAAAATATATATGTACATAGATATATACATATTTGTAAGTGTGTGTGTGTATATATATATATATAGGTCATGTATTTTTTTTATTTAGAATGAACTGGAATAACAATATTAAAATTAATAGATTTTTATTATGTACATCAGAAAATGCTTAGTCCAGGTTTGATATTTATATAAACCAGATAACACTTACACACACACACACACACACACACATATATATATATATATATATATATATATATATATATATATATATATATGAAAAGGAAATAGATGTACAACTGAGGTGGGGAAAATGATACCCGTATTATCACAAGGAAGGATTATGAATAATGGAAAGAAAAAAATACTGAACACTCCCTGCCTATTGATGGCATTAAGAATTTGGATTGGGATATAAAAATTAACAAAAAAAAAAAAAAACAACCAAACATGTGGAAAAAACACAGAAAGGAAAGAAGAAAAAAGTCCAGCCTCAGTTCAGGATGTGTTTGCCCAGAGCCAGATATGCAAGTAAATATTTTATATATCACTATCTTTACGTGGATATGTATGTGTGTTTGTATAGCAAGGAATATGTTTTGCCAAAAAGTAGTTGATTAGGCCAGGGCTGGTGCAAGGGTTCTCTCTACTACATCTCAATTTTCATATAAAATATAAATTTTATTGCAACCTAATTATGTACAATAATGGCTTACATACAATATAAATGAACAATTCAACTAGAAAAACTGAAAATAAATACAATGTATCTAGAACAAATTCAAGACATGTCATAATATACGATTCCATCCATAAATAGAATATATCGAAATACAAATTAGAGACATGTCATAATAGATCATTCCATCTTAAAAATAAATCAATAAGTGTTTTGTGACAGTGTTTAATATCAACTTGAGATTTTTCTTTTTAAAAAATTGAATAATTTTAACACATTCAATATTATAGATAAAAAAATAAAATCAGTGAATTTTCTCTACTGTTTTCTTCAAGCATGAACAAAACAAATCCATGGATTTGGATGAAAAAGAAGAATCCCAAAATGACATTAAAATCTGCAAAAATCTTTCCTCTTTTAGTAGTTGTGATATTTTTATTTGTAATGTATATAAATGTAGGCAAAAAAAAAAAAAAAAAAAAAATGCTAATGTTGGTAAGATAGCAAGGATCAAAAGGCACTGCCTAAGATCTCCAATCAGGCTTAGGGTTCCCCTAGTTGTGGGGGTTATGTGGTAGTATGTGCCAGCCCTGGAGCGAGCTATTTCAGGGATATAATGTTTTCGTTTTGTTTGTGTTTGTTTTGTTTTTTTTTGCATGAAGTCTTACACAACTTATTAAAAGATAAATAAAAAATATTATGTACACATACACACATTAGACTACCTGTGACTCAACAGGTCACAGGTAGTTCAGGTTATGAAACACTGAAGTTGATTTCAACATTTCATTGAAATGAAAGTTTATTTTATTATTCAGGTACATATTTTAATTCATTTGTGTCATCATTGGTCTGGTTGACAAGTCCATGTTTAATGTCTTACTGATTGTTTACATCATTTAATAAGAATAGAACTTCCAGGATAAACTTGAACTTTAAATCAGATTAAATTAAAAATATTTTTCTTTAATATGCCAAAAAACATTTTAAAATCACTTGTAAACATTTTTAAAATATGCCAAAATATATTTTTTAAATATTTAAAATATTGTTTCTTTAAAGAAAGCTGGAATATAAATAATTACTCTACAAACAACTGAACGAAACAGCAAAGCGGGATCTCTTTGTGTCTGTCGTTAATATTTTAATTAAAAAATTTATCTGTTTGAAGAAAGTTAAAATAAAAGTACTTACTGTATAAACAACTTGTATTTTTAAATCTTATTCACTTAAAACAGATTAACTTAAATCATTATGCACTGGATGAATGCCCCCACGTAATTGCAGATTTTTAGTATTATATATATATATATATATATATATGTAGAAAATAGGAAAATTTCAGAAATAAGTTATTCCAAAAAATATTTCGCTTAAAGATGGAACAGAGCTTAGTACTTTAATTCAAATAATTATATTGAAGTTTTCAGCTCTTGTTTTGAAACATGAGAATTCTTATGTAGCGTGTCGGAATCATATTTTTAAATATATATATATGTGTGTGTGTGTGTGCCTCCATACATGCTGGTGTCTTCATATGTGCAATTACTTGCAATTTTCTTTTATCTGCATGGGCTTATGGTTGGATCACATTGAAACACTTATTCTTGTACGATCACTGAAGTTAAGCAATGTCAAGCCTGGTCAGCACCTACATTGGTAACTGCTTGGGAATACCATGTTCTGGAAACTTGGATGTGCAGGTGGTGTAATGGATAAAAACATTGACTTGTTTATTGGAGAGCAGAGTTCCAATTCCTATTGGGGTCATTATATTTACTTATGTGCAAATACATTTTTCAATGGTAGGAATCCACCTTCTTCATGCAGGTATGGGTCAATTAGTAAGACTTTTATCACTAAACGATTATCTTCAAAATAAAGAAAAAATTCTTACAATCTAAAAATATTTTTTGTTGTTGAATAAACTGCAAAGGGTTGATAAGCCATAAAAAACAAATTGGTCAATCAAAACTGATCAGCTACACATTCTTTGGGATGTAAATGTATAGAAACTACCATCACCACAAAGTGAGGGATCAGTTTATATCTTGATTGTAATATAGAATTGGTCCCCCACTTTATATTCACATTATAATTTCTTTTGTTTATCAAATTCTTATTAAGTATGAATCCACCTATTCTCCCCTCTGCTATGGGTTAATTAGTAACAGTTGCCTCACTAAACTAATATTAAAAAAAAAATACAATCTAAACATTTTCTGGATTTAAATAACCTACAAAGGGTTGATAAGCTGTGAAAAATCAAATCAATCAGTTTTATCTGTGTTTCTTTTCAGATTTTTTTTCATTTGTTCTGATGATGCTCTTACAGAACAAAATGTTAATGGAATAAAAAATTTTAAACCTCCGTTTGGTTTTTCTCAAATTTCATGACATAGCTATGCTTATGTAGACATTTTTCCTTCTCTCTCTCTCTCTCTCTATATATATATATATATATATATATATATATATATATAAAAAATGTACAATGAGTAAAAATAGAAAATTGTCACTTAGCTGATTGATGTTATTTTTAGCATCCCAATTCTATACTTTTGTAGACAGACCCTCCAGCAATTGCTCCATCCACTAGTCAGGAAATACTAGCAATTGAATTGTTTATTTTCTTGTATGTCAGTGTTTTTATATTAAGTTAAAAAATAATTTAGGCATGTTTTCATTGGTGGAAGGTTTATTTATTTTTTGCCTACTCTCATTGTGTGTGTATGTGTGTGTAATACACTTGCCCACATGAATTTCATGGTTATTTCTCTTTTTTGTTGTTTTTCCTTGTCTCTTTTTATTGGCTCTTTTTTTTTTTCTCTCTCTCTCTTTCAACTTTGAGTGTTAGAGACAAATGTAGCAATCTGGCAGACAGTCTCTGTTTTTCATACTTCTGGGACATTTTAGGGCTTTTTCAAGTTCAGAAAATGTAGGTGTATTTGATTTTTTTTTTTTTTTTTTTTTTCACTTATATATCCTTTCTTGATCCATCTTCTAACACTCTGGAAGGAGTGTCTTGGTGAAAGAAAACATTGCACTTGGGGATCTATCTATTGGGTTATGTACACTTGGATGAATACCACCAACAGAATTTAGTGAGTAGCTGCACTATATTGAGTCAAATCGGTTTCTTCTTCATCACTGAGGCCTGTTTGTTCAGTGGTAGTATGCTTGTGTTGTATCATAACGGTCTGGGTTTGATTCTTAGTATCGGATGTGCACTACTGAGGAGTCCCAAAAAGGACAAAATGGCAGTCCACTGCTTTCAGCATTCTGTTAAGGATTCTTTTAGACTTGATGAATTACTATAAAGGATTACTCAAATCCACCCACTAAAATTTCTATCACACACACACACACGTGTGTGTGCGTGCGTTTGCACATGTGTTTCTTTATATATATACCATCCTGGGTATGACGATAAACTATGTCCAACAGCAAGGCCTCTGATCAGGTGGTTTTGAGGAGCATGTAACCACCTCTTAGCTCTTGGTGTTCCAAAGTTCACCCAGACCCAGGATGGTAGCACCTGTTAGGATAACCCCCAAACTGGAGTCGTAACACTATGAAAGTGTAAAAATAGGTTTTAATACCAGTAAAAAATAGTTATTACCAGCAATATATTTTTGAAAAAAGATGTTACCAGCTATATTTAAAAAAAAAAAAAATTACTAGTGATACATTTTTGAAGAAAAAATATTACCAGAAATAGATTTTTGAAAAAAAATTATACCAGCAATACATTTGAAAAAAAAAAAAAAATTATACCAGCAATACATTTGAAAAAAAAAAAAAAATTATACCAGCAATACATTTGAAAAAAAAAAAAAAATTACTAGCAATAAAAATCTTGTCAACATTAAATAACCCATTGAGGTTGATTTGCCATAAAACAAACCAAACCAAATTTTATAACTATAAGGGCATACAGTCATATCGTGTTAAAACACTGGTTCTCATACAATCACCAAAGTTAAGCAACATCGAGCTTGGTCAGTAGGTAGATGGGTGATGACTTGGAAATATCAGGTGCTATAAGCTTGGAGGTGTGATGGGTGTAATAGATAACAGTTCAGAATTGGAAATCAGAGTGCTGAGTTCCAATTACAATCAAGTTCATTACATTCACTTATGTGCAAATACCATTGGGAAAAGTATAGATTTACACCCCCCCCCCCAACCTACTACAGGATAATTAGTAGGACTTATATCAGTAAATTATCTTCAAATAATTCTTATAACCAAAAAATATTTTCTGTCTGTAAATAACTGGCAAAAGTTGATAAGCCATAAAATAATAAATCAATCTATTGTGCATACAAATATATAATACGTTTGTTTCCTTATAATTGTGTGTGTGTATGTATATATATATATATATATATATATATATATATAGTGTGTGTGTGTGTGTGTGTGTGTTGTTTCATTATAGCTCTGTGTGTGTGTATATATGTAGGGTGTTTTTGTTTCCTTATAATTGTGTGTGTAAAATATATATATAGTGTGTGTTTTTGTTTCCTTATTGCTCTGTATGCATCTGTATGTTTTTCTTTCTCGCTATGCGCGTTCGTAGAGCAGTGTGAGTTGGGTGACTCATCAAGTAATGGTTAACAAGCTTCTTTTATATCCTATTACTGTTCAAGCTTAACTGTATGCTTTACACTTCACACCAGATTAAGTGGAGTTGTGTCTACATTTCAAGATGTAGGTGTAGCCAAGATTGGTTTAGGGTTACATACAAATATATACTTTTTATCAGCAAAGTGATAATGCCATTAAGATGGATGGGGTTAATGGCAGTGAAAGAGAACGAAAAGGAACTGGAAACCCAATCCCAAACAGGAAACAAGGGATAAACCTCTACTCTTGTTCCAAAGACGAGAGGAGTGTGAACTGGGCAAGAGGCAAACCAATCTATTTCTTTGTATATTCTCAACATTGGAAGCTCTCTTGGCTGCCATTTGATCTGGGTTCTTATTTTCACAGGACTTTCTTTTCCTCACTGCAGCCTTGACTCATTTGATTGCAATCTAGTCTGCAATTTAAGTATTGCATTAATATTTAAGCTTACCTTTTAAAAGTTCAACAATAATTCTTAATTTATAGTTAAAATTTCAATTTTTTTCTAATGTCATCAAGAAAGTTGTTTGCATGACCTTGTTTCTTCTTACATGTGTGAGTGTGGATACTTTAAAGTTCTTTAGGAATAGTGGGTATAAATCTGCTGAAATTCAGTCTATAAAATATGACAGTAGTTCAAAGAAAACAAATAGAAACAGGAAGATCATCTGGTACACACCACTGTTTAATCAATTAGTACAAAGTTAGCACATAAGTTTCTAAAATTAATTGACATTTTCTGAAAAGGAATCCTCTTAGTAAAATTTTTAATAGGAATACATTAAAACTTAGCTATAGTTTTACTAATAATCTTGAGCAAATAATGAAGTTGCATAACAATAAAACACTTAAGACAAATTTAATAATTTTAACCGTAATGCGAGTACTACTGCAAATATTGTTAAGGACAGCAACCAATGTAATTGTAGGAATCCTAACCAATGCCCATTGCCTAACAAATGCTTAACTGAATTCCTTGTGTATCTGTGTTTTATCTCCTCAATAGAAAATACAAGGGTTAAAAAGTTTTATATTGGCAGCACCAAGAACACTTTCAAAGATTGTTGGTATAAACACCTATCTTCATTTACTAATGCTACTTAAAGAAATCGTACTTCACTTTCAAAACATTTTCGGAAGTTGAAAGAAGAAAGTAAAACCACTAAAGTTAAATGGAAAATTTTAAAACTAGCTAGAACATGTAGATCCTTATATCTTTATTATCTTATTTAATATTTTATATGATTGATATACTTAAAAGCTTTGGTTACTTTATTTATTGAAATATTTTGATTTAATTAAATTTTGTTTTGTTAAATATTTTTCTTTTCTTTTTTCTTAAAGAGCCTTATTATTTGCATACTATAAAATAATTACTGTTAAATGACGTTTCTTTAGTGAAATTGTCATCCATTCATCATTAACACTGTATCAAAAATTCTGTTTCAAATATTCCATATGTATCTGTTGCAAATTTAAATCCATGCTTCATGGCATCTTACTTAGCATAGACCATTTTGATTGGTTGAACTGATTACCAGTATAACAAGTCTGGCTACTTTACATTTCTATATTGACTTTATTTTCTTCTCTCTTCTTCCTTTTCTTTGTAGAAGTGTCTATGTCTTGTGTCTTTCTTTCTCTTCTTATTTTCTTTTTTTTTTTGTGGGAAAAGAGGTTGTTTGTAAGTAAATATTAAAAATTGTAATAATCCTCATTTACTACTGCCTGATGAAATGTGATGATATGCATCGAAACATGAGTGCATTCATGTAGCAGTTACAGTTTTTACATATGTTCTAATGTAATATCCTATAATAAAATGTGCATATATATATATATATATATATATATATATATATATATATAAACAAGAAAATAACAGAAAATTCTTGAGTACTGCTATCAACTCTTACCAAAATATAAATAATTTGCACCCCAAATTTTTTCATCTATCTCCTATCCTAAAAGATATGCTCCTTTCCTAAGCTAACTTTCATGACTATAAAAATTTAAAAAGATTTAATCAAATCCTATTATTTAAAATAAATACATGAATGAAATTATCCAATGAAAATAAAATGACAACAATAATAATTACATTAAAAAATGGAATGAAAATATATATAAAAACAAAAGAATTCACTGACATTTACTCAGTACATTTATTAGGCATTAAACTACATCACTTAGCATCTTCCATACTTTGCCTTGATTTTCTCGATTAGTCTGAAGAAGATTGATGATCATGACTAAATTTAAAAATTTTGAAAACTCACAACATTTTTTTATTTATAGTGTCCTGGGTATGACAATAAACTATGCCCAACAGCAAGGCCTCTGATCAGAAGGTTTTGAGGAGCGTGGAACCAACTCTTAATTGCTGGTGTTTCTAGGTCCACCCTGACCCGGGGTGGTAGCATCTGTTGGGGTCCCAGCTATGGGCAAATAGTTAACCCCGAAACTGTGGTAAAAACACTATGAAAGTGTAAAAATAGGTTTTAATACCAGAAATACTTTCTAAAAAATTATTACTAGCAATAGGTTTTGGAAGAAAAAATATTACCAGAAATAGATTTTTGACAAAACAAAATATTACCAGCAAAAAAAATTTTGTCGGCATTAAATAACCCGTTGAGGTTGATATGCCATGAATCAAACCAAACCAAACTTTTGTTTATAAATCAATGCTACAAAATAAAATCATTTCATTTGCTTTGATAAAGTTTATCAGAGGATGAAATGCATTGGCTTGGAGAAGTTTTCCTTTTGGTGTTTTATATATATATATATATATATATATATATATATATATATATATATATATATATATATATAAGTGGACCTAGGCAAACTGAAAATGGTGACAGTCTTTATGTTTCAGTGCAATCTTCAGGTGGCAAATCATTCCAAATAAGTTGTTTAGGACAAAAAATCAGATTGATAAAGATTAATTGATAGCATTTTTATTGTAACTTCTTATATGTATCTACATTTTAATTAAAAAGTATACAAATTAGAAATTAATTGTGAATGAGACTAAAATTTGAGGTACAGATTACATCAATTCCTATAAGTTATTACATTTGATTAATGTTCAGTGGAGTAATGGATAGCGGCTCAGATTGAGGAGTTGGAGAGTTGAGTTCGAATTCCAGTCAACATGTGCTAGTGCCCTTGGGAAAGGTATGGATCCTCTTCTTCTCCTCCCAATTATGGTTAAATAGGAGGACAGAACGGGTTCTATAGCCTTGGATAGCAACTAGTCTACCGCAGAAAGAAATGGTAACCTACTGCAGGGAAAAAATCTGCCGCATCAGTGATGTATAAAATGATACATGATCACCTAAGCGTGTATCACACATGGCACATAACTTAATGAATGCGTTTTCTGTTAGTGTGTATGTTTTCATGTACTTATTTAGTTATGTGCCATGTGTGATACACACTTAGATGATCGCATATCTTTTGATATATGATTAACAAGGTGAGGCAGATTTTTTCCTGCAGTAGGTTGCCATTTCTTTCTGTGGTAGACAAGTTGCCATCCAAAGCTATAGAACCCAGTCTGTCCTATTATTTACCCATAGCTGGGGGTGGGTGGGAAGAAAAGGATTCATACCTTTCCCAAGGGTATTAGCACATAAGTGAATGTAATGGATTGACTGGAATTCAAAATTGGCTCTCTGATTCTTCAGTCTGAGCTGCTATCCATTACTCCACTGTGCCTCCTAAGTTCCTTCTATGTACATATTAGCCATACTAATTGAGGGATTACTGTGTGTGTATATATATATTTGTTGCAGCTTAACTCAAGCGTTTCGTAATTTTTTA
Organism: Acanthosepion lycidas; assembly: GCA_963932145.1. NCBI lineage: Eukaryota > Metazoa > Mollusca > Cephalopoda > Sepiida > Sepiidae > Acanthosepion > Acanthosepion lycidas. The sequence goes on from OZ010614.1 coordinate 22,228,010, forward strand.
AGCACTCATTGGTACTCTCAACAAGAATGATTGCATTTATCACAGAAAATCTATTTTATAAAAACATTAATATGCTAACTTTCAAAAATATATATATTTATATATACACAACTGAGTATATATATATATATATAT
>OZ010614.1:22233144-22280644 GCA_963932145.1 Acanthosepion lycidas
TTTCTCAATCTTGCCTGATGATCGTGACATGTTTTTTTTTTTTTTTTTTTTTATCATTTCACCTTGGGCAAGGCAATAAACCCACTGAGCTGCAAGAGGTCTATGAATGTGAGAGAATATGAGTAAAAAAAGAAACATTATTAAGATATGAGAAAGGACAATAAAAGAACAGAGATCAAGATAGCAAAAGATAATGATTGACATTACCTTCAAATCTTTGAGCTGGCTTCAGTAGATTAAGACAAGTTCCCACATGGCAAGGACAAGTCACTGGCCAACTGTTCTCGCTATCTCATCTCAAGAAATGATCCTACTACTTCTGTACACCATAACTGTGTCCCCCCCCCCCTCAAACCAAATAAACCTAAAAAAATTGACCATTGTTCAGTCAATCTATGATACAGCATTGGAGCCTGAGGAATTGCCGATAGATAATATGAAGCCAGAGACAACATGCAATGTGAAATTATTTTTTATTTCATGGCTTAGGTTGAACTTACTTTTGAAAATATTACCAATTCTACTAATTTAATACTAACTGGAAAGTTCAGTGAAAATGTAAACTGTATAGAAAGTCAAATATCTCATCTGCTGCTCCAAGAAAAAACATTTTCAGGCTATTTTGCTGGTATCTATAAAAACAAGCATAAAATGCAAATGTGCACAGAAAGACTGCATCTGTGAATAAAAATAAAATGTGCTGATGAAGATATAAAAAAAATACATTGAAATTACTTATTTCCATATTTGTTAGTCTAATCTTGCTCATTTCACAGGAGAACCTTTCTGTCTCTCTGTTCAATTGCTTAACTATTTCTTTGATGTGCTGGTGCGATATATATAATCTATTTCTGATTGTTTCAATTATAACAATACTTCTTTCCAATTGCGAAAACCCAATTTCCCTGAAGTATTTACAAGGTAATTAGGTAAATGTGCTCGCATAAGATGACTAAGCTTAATTCTGGTTATAATCTTGAATTCAATTAATTAATTAGAAATTCTTCAATAATTCCCATGTTTTTCTCGTTGCTTCATCCTCAAACTCATTCTCAGAGCAGACATTCACCCATTAGCATTTTGTATGGAATCATGTATAGGAGATAAGGAAACTGAACATAGAATAGGCTGTGCTCAGGGTAGTTTCACCCAACACCACAAGTTGTTACAAAACCAAAACATTAACCTAAAAATGTGAGACATTTTTTCAATAGCTTTGTGTTGTAATGGAATGTCCCACACTCCCTATCGCCTGCATGGACTGATTATATCAGTAGCTATATATGCTTAGGCTGAAATTATTTTTTTTTTAAAAATAAATAAAGTAAAAATAACTAAAGTGAATATAAGCATAAAAATTATTTTTTTATTAATGATGAAACTTCAATACTGAGGAAGGCTTGAGAACACATCAGCCGAAACATAGTCATCAAAATAACATAAATGAGGATACTTGACATTGTGTTCAAATTGCAGCCTTGCCTACTGCATTCACTTTACACTAATGCTCTTGGGAAAGGCATGAATCCATTTCTTCTTTCATTCTCCACAGAGTAGGGTAAACTGGACTCTCTAGCCTTGGATGGTAGCCAGTCTAAGAGGAAGACAACTGAATTAAAATAATAAAATGATAAACAGCTTTATTATCTTTCAAATTCAGATAACAAAGTAATGCAGCCTGGCAAGCTATGATTGTGGGTATCCTGAAGGAATATGACTCCTAAAATATTGCCTTAGAAAATCAGATAACAAAAATCCTGTTGTCACATGTTATCTCCAGTGTTATAACCATTGAGCTTGGTCTGTAAGGCGTATGAAGTGGTAAATTCTTGAAGGAAGGAATATTCTAATTTAGGCAGGAGATAACATACCAAGTACATGTAAGTGATGAGATGATGAAAAAGGAATTTAAGGTGTTGGGGAGATGCTCTATAGATTCATTTTTCTCCCCCTAATCCAATTTAATGATAAAATAAAATGTTCTATGGCAGCTGACGGATACTTTTATTTATTTATTTTTTTTTTTCCATCTACAAGTCAGTAAATAACTTTTTCTTTTTATAAATGTCAAGAAAATACATTGTATAATGAGACTTAAGTCTACAATTGTTTAAGGTTTCATGATTTTTTTTTATAGAAAAATTTCATAAGAAACAAAGAAAAGATGACTGGATTGCAATATAGTATCCATTCTCTTATATGGCAGTGAATGTTGGACAGTTTCCCTAACAATGAGGGGGAAAAAAACTAAATGTTTGCAATAGAAATATGGTTCTACAGAAGGATGCTGAAAATTCAATAGACAGAGCAAATAAGACTGAACACTTACTCTCAAAATCAGGAAGAGATAAAGACACATAATGAGGTAAGAATGCTTGGAAACCTTAACTATCATGGGGTATATTTGAGGGCAAGAGAGATGGAGGAAGTAAGCAAGCCAATAACCTTTAACATAAGACTTATGTGAATGGATGGCAGAATCAAGAGTGGGGACCTTAGCAAAGAGAGAAAGTTGTGGAGAGCCATGATCACCTATGTCCTGAGGGGATGCAGCACATAGATGATGTTTCTTAGTAAATCCTGAAATGTCATAATGTTCTCAGGCACGAATAATCTGGTAGATGCCATAATTGGTGACAGTTATATGTTAGGGTGCTGATAGATCATTTATTGATGGTCGGCATCAGTAAGTCCACAAATTCCTTTCAACATTTTCAGTACAGTAGAATCCCTGACATCCAGACTAAGAAATTCTTTCTGGATATAAAGAATTGGTTACAAAGTCTGGATATGAGGGGGGTTATATCTAGATTAAAATAAAAGAACTGAAATAAAATATAACATTGATTTTTCAATGTTTTATAGTAAACAAAATAATCTAATGGCAAGTGAAATATAACGGATCTGATTTTAAGGAAAAGGAAATAAATTATGTAATGTTAATGAAAATTCATTAAATTAAGTCTGCCACATATGTAAAACAATGTAATGAGGATTTTTTTTAATCACTACTGCATGATGATTCTTTTTCTTCTAATTTCATTCAACTTTTTCTGCATTTCATTTTGCTTTTGTTCTTGAAAGTTTTTAAACAAAAGACTTTTTAACTCTGTATGTGTTATTGCAATCGTCATAGCTGAATGCTGGCTTTCTTTCCATAAAACTGACAACCTTTTCAATAGCTTTTTCAATTTCAGTCCAGGTTTCATCACAATCATGCATCTGGCTGCTATCTTGCTGCAGACATGTATTGTTCTCATCTTTTCCTCTTATTCCCATCATCTTTTGCACCTATACAAGCCATTAGGGTGAAATAAGCATAAGCAATTATCCAAAGTAACTTTCCTGAAAAACAAATTTCAAATCAGTTACTTATCCTCCAAATAGTTTAAATATATACCTCAAAATCATGTCCGGATATAAGAGATTCTGGATATGAAGGATTCCACTGTATTTCTCTTTTGATGAATGATAATTGTAATATTAACTGTTTCCTCTTTATAAGGAAACATTTGTAATTCATCACCCAAACAGCCAGTGCAAGTCAATGTTTATCTTTATTCTCAGTCCATTGCACAAGTGTTCTCATCTTGCATGTTAACGGCAATATTAGCTGTTTCCTTATAAGGAAACATTTGGCATTCATTGACCAAGTATTTAGATTTGCTACTTTAGGTTGAAATTTCTAAAATATTTCCTGTAAAACAATTTTTCAGGAAAATATGTTTCTCGAGTCCCATCATTGCAAATGATCTTTCCAGTATTGATAAGGACTTCCTTCCTAAGCTTTTCATTTGAAGTGGTGTGAAATGTCAACATCTTGATTATGTCATCATTCATTTTTCAAGTGTGCTATCCATTTTAGATGTTGCTGCTGTTGAATGTCCTCAAGTGATATGGTTTCTGTTATTTAATAAGTTCTTTGTTTATGATGTAACACCAGTCTATGAGGTTCGATGCAATATAGTCTTCACTGAGATCTACACTCTTCGCTCGTTCAAAGCCATTTTTGATTATTGATCTTAGAAAGTGGTTGTGTATAGTGGATGGTTGAAATATTTCTGAACAACTTTGGCACCACGTGTGGCATCTATATGAAAGTCTTGGTCTGTCGAAGCTGTTTAAGAATATGACTCTAGTTTTTAGGTTAATGGTTTGGTTTTGTAGCCAGTTGCAACAATATTTGACACTACCCCTTGTGCTATTTATTCTGTTTCTCTCTATACTGAATTTCTTAAACTGATCTATACACTAAATCCACGTCTTAGTGAATTGTGTGAGCCAACACTTAACCAGCCTTGAAAAATGTGAATCAGGAAAAAAAATCACTGTGCAATCTGCAAAAAAAAAGGTTTTCAAAAACCGAATAAAGCCTCTCAAGGTGTTTTTCTTCAGGTGATTGATCGTAATTAATTCTGTGAACAGACACCCAGGCAGCTTGAAAATGTGTGAGACACCCAATAAAAAATTGTGTTCAATTTGAAAAAGAAAAGTTTTCTAATTAACAAATAAAGCATCTCAAAGTGCATTACTTGTGATTAGTCACATTTTCAAAATGTCTCTCTTCTTTTATGTGCCATGTCCCTTCAGGACGTAGGTGATCATAGCCCTCCACATCTTCCTGTCCCTTGTAGCTGTTAATAAGTTTTACCTTTTTTTTATTTCTCCCAAACTCTGTTCTACCATTCATTTACTCCAGTTCAAGTATGTTACATGCTGAGGTGATCATAGCCCTCCACATCTTCCTGTCTCTTGTAGCTTTTAATAAGTTTTGCCATTTTGTTATTTCTCCCAAACCCTGTTCTACCATCCATTTACTCAAGCACATCATGTAATGCACTGAGGTGATCATAACCCTCCACATCTTCCTCTCCATTGTAGCTCTTAATAAGTTTAGCCATTTTATTTCTCCCAAACACTATTCTACCATCCATTTATTCAAGCACAAGAAGTATGTTACGCACTGAGGTGATCATAGCCCTTCACATCTTCCTTGTAACTCTAAATAAGTTTTGCCATTTTGTTATTTTTCCAAAATCTGTTCTGCCATCTATTTACTCAAGCTCATCATGTACATTTTGTGCTGTTTTCCTCTGTCCCTTTTTCTCTTCTGTGAGTATCAGGTTTTTCAGACCCTCCTTTCTCATTACATGCCCCAGAAATTTAAACTGCATCTTCCTGATGTGAAGTATAAGTTTCCTTTTCGTTTCCATTTTCTCCAAAACCTTGTTGTTGCTTATATATTTGGTCGATGGTAAAATAGCAGCACTAAGCAGATTTGGTATGAAATAAAAAAAACAATTAAAAAAATTCATAAGATTTGAATCAATATTAACATGGTCTTGAGAGTACATTATTTCATATCTAGTGATCAAAATAACAAAGATGAAGATACCAGTCTGAGTATTTCAGATTTCCTCTTGAAACTTAAACCAATATCAAGAAGGCTGGAAAAATGCCCTAACTTGTATCTCCTCATAAACTGCACTTCTTACCTTCTTCTCTTATGCTCATGCAACAGCCTCATTCAGTAACCTTCTATCTTGAGTGGCTCTTAACCTTTTTGAGTCTTGGGTTGACTGTTATCTTTCCTACACAACCTCATAAACTGCACTTCTTACAACCTCCTTTTATGCCCATGCAATAACAACATTCAGGAACCCTCTATATTGGGCTTTGTATTGTGTGTAGTAATTGGTCATGGTTCAGTGTAATTGACGAAATTCTCAACAAGCAGAATTGGCCAAGTTCTCAATAAACAATAAGAAAAAGAATGGGGCACAATAATACTAAATAAATAATATATATGCAAGTCAAAACAACAGTAATAAGGTAAAAGGTTCACAAAGTAAAAACTGTGTTCATTTGCAAAAAACCAGAAAGGGCAAAAATATAGGGGAAGGCCGAGAATTGTCCATCTTTTTTGGTTAGGAAGAAATTCTGGCATGATTCTGTAGGATTTGTCTCTAAATTAGTAGTCACTTTTTTGAATTGTGTGGAAAATTGGTTGTATCCTGTGGATTGTGTGACAAACTGTTTGAATCCTATGGATTATGTGAAAAATTGGGTGAAGCCTGTTCAGTGAAATCCTATGGATTGGGTGAAACATTGTGAGGTGAAATCCTGTGGATCAAGAAAAAAATTGGGTGAATTCTATGGATTGTGTGACAAATTGGGTGAATCCTGTTAAGTGAAATCCTATGGATTGTGTGAAACATTGTGTGAGGTGAAATCCTGTGGATTGAGTGAAAAATTAGGTGAATGCTATGGATTATTTGAAAAATGAATTTTTAAAGACAACATGGTGACCTAATTAACAAAAATGAGATTTCTGTCTGGATTTGTGTGATGTGGAGTTACCGTTCTTTACAGTTGGATTAATGTCCTTTTTGTTACTGCAATTACAATATTGTGGCTTGTAGCATTCTTTAGGTCTTTGCTAATCCAGGTCACCTTCAGAGAATTTAAAATTCTTTATTTATCCATGGACAGTAGAATAAGAACAATAATTTAACATTTAATCCCCATCAAACCTGTAAAAGTATTTCTTTGTAAATTTCTGGGATTAAGTCATCTGAAAGAAATACTGGCTGTTCGGTCAGTGAATGTCAAATGTTTCCTTGTAGGGAAATTGCTAATATCACTATTGTCATTGCAATTGTGGGTGTTAATCTTCAATAAATCAGTTGCATCTGCAATAAGGTAATCCTCCTGTTAGTCTGAATATTGACAACTGAACACATGAACCATTTTCAATATGGCTGCCAGCATTTGATAGAAGCCGCCACCTGGTGGCACTAAACAACAATCGAAAGGCTAGGGCAATAATTACAACATTAACACTTTTTCTATTTCTTCAGAGGTACACAGAGTACATAACACAGGCAACAAAAATTTTATAAGACTAATTCAAATATTCTTTGGGCACACACATATTATGTTCAAGAATCTTGGATAAGAGAACACCTCACCTGGTAAGTGAGTCAGCTATTTGGTGACTTGTGGGCACCTATTTAATATCAGACAATTCTTTATTGATCAACATTTCATGCTAGATAGCCATCTCTATTCTAAGTCTTTTATCCAGAATCTAAGTGCTTGAATGGGCTGTTTCACAAATACCTGAATTATCTGCTTTGCATACTATAGGGATGTTATTTACAACATCCTCAAAACCCAACAGTTGAAGAAGGTATTTCCTGTAGTATATACGTTTATCAGCCATGTCAACCATTGCCAATGTCTCAGCAGCTTGAGTGCTATTTGTAGCTATCTTTATATGTCTTGCCTGCCAGTAAATAGGCATGTAGTTGGTGATACTACCAACAAGAAATATTATATACTCTCCTTGGGAACCTCCGTCACTTAGATTAGCAAAGGAAGCAACACTATAAGCAACCATTTTGAACTGTCTTAAATTAAAAATTTCCGTTGTTTCACCAGCTCTGTATTTCTTCCTCCTTGTCTTTCTCTATATTTTGGCCACAAACGGAGGACAACAGTGCAGATTGCCCATCTAAACAACCATCTTGCTTTTTCCTCCATTCTGAAACACCGTTTTCAAAATCTAGTCAGAAAGGTTTCATTCCTTTTTGTAGAATACTTGATCTCCATTTCCTAAACCTTTTATTAGGTTGGTGCAAAAATAATGACGGTTTTTGACGTATTTTCTAACGTCAAAAACCGTCATTATTTTTTGCACCAACCTAATATACTAGTATCTCGGATATTACTTCTTACTCGTCCTCTTGTTCTTTCATTAGATTCGAGCTTTACAAATTCCTGCCTAGCCACTGTCACTGGATCTAATTAATGCCTTTATCCATTGTGCCATGTGTCCTCAAGGTGTGAGTTCAATACCTGGTTAAGGCAGTGGAGAATTTGAAGAGGGGAATTAACAAGAGATAACTGACATCCATTAGACATGGCATGTAGAACAAGAACAGTCTACCCCAGCAAGCAAAATAAAGGGTTCAGTTCGACATTCCAACCACCTGAAGAAGGCCAGAGCATACAACGGCCGAAATGTTGTGCTAAATATGGCAACAAAGATGTGGACAATAGTCCGAATAATGTAAATAGTGTACAGTTGATCTTATTATTAATTTCAATACAGGTTTTTATTTTGTCTGGAATTGATTAACCTTCAGCACTTTGCATAATTAATATTACTTCCCTTTCCACTGTATTCTTTTTCAAGGCCTCTCAAATGCAGTATCCTTATTAATTTCACAAAGTCGCTTTCTGTTTCCATAGCAGGATATGACAACACAACTTTGAAATTCAGGGATTAGAGTCAGCTTCATTGGCAGGATAAACTTTTGTACAGTAAATGAAGTAACATAGAGAGTGATAAAGGTTAAGGAAACCAACTGTAAAAATGAAATTCATAAAAACATAAAAATCTTTTCTGAGATCCACAGAATTTAGTTGTTTTCAACGCTTTCCTTATCTAAGTAGCAAGAATTTGAACAAGAAAAATAATTCTGGCTAACCAGCCAGTGAATTATGCAATATTGTCAGCAAGAGTTTGTAGATTTTTAATTTTAGTAGAGAAAGCCTCATTGGGGATCAATTTGAAATCTTTTCTTTACAGAAGAATGAAGAGAGTGATATAACTACAGCTTTCCTGAGAATGGTAAAATCCACTGATAACAGTAAATATCTCGCTATATCTAAAATAGCTTTCACCAGATATCCTAAGGCCATTTGATGGACATTGCGGGGAGACAACTCACTTTCAGTATGAATTAACCTTTAGCATTCTGCATTATTAATATTACTTTCCTTTCCACTGCATTCTTTATCAAGGCTTCTCAATTGCAGTAACCTTATTGTTAATTTAACTCAAAGTTGTTTTCTTTTGCCATAGCAGGATATGACAAGACAGCTATGAAATTCAAACACACTATTGTTCAAAGTCAACATCAGTGAGAGAATAAACTTTTGCACAGCAAATGAAGTCATATACAGAGTGATAATGTTCTAATAAGGTGTCTGATATTTATAATTTGAATCTGTCTAATTTGTTCATTTTTCTATATCTTAATTTTATACAGGTTTTTAAAGTTTTTCTTTACAATCCCCACAGACCAACTCAAAGAGAATTTATCATTGTAAAAAAACTGAAACTGAGGTTTGAGTACATTGTGATCTTCTTTTTCAGGTCGGGATAATAGTGTTTATTTTCAGCTGTTATGACAAGAGGAAAGCAATCCATTGGTTTCTTTCCTGGCAGAGGAAAATAGAAAACTTTGCTTTTGGGCAGAAAGACAATTTTCCATGTTCAAAACAAACCTCTTATAAAACATGGAATAGCAATGTGAGCCAATGTTGTTTCCGTTAGAACTGCATTGTTCAATTGGAATTTCATGTAAATTTGTCTCCAAATAGATATGGCCTGATTCCTCTGCAATATGGCCAAGTGGAAATTAGTTTGGCAATGTTACCGAGAACATCTTGATGTGTTGTGTATGCAGATCCTTATCGTCTATTAAGAAATAGTTTGTGTCAACATGTCATATACATCTTTCTTTTGCTTACTCATTGGAGTGTATTATTGAGACATCAAACAAGCTTTTTATCTGCATTGCAAATTGTTTGCCATTCATTTCCGTTCTGATCCTTTTATTCTTTGTCAGATTTCTTTCACTCTTTTAACTGTTTTATTATCTATCTTGTTTTGAGTTTTTTTCTTTAACCCCTTTACTTAGTCTTCTCTCCTCCTGATATTTTCCCTCCTTTACTCTTCTTGGTATGTTTTCCCCCTCTGCTCCTCTCGCTATGTTTTTCCTCCTCTGCTCCTCTCGCTATGTTTTTCCTCCTCTGCTCCTCTCGCTATGTTTTTCCTCCTCTGCTCCTCTCGCTATGTTTTTCCTCCTCTGCTCCTCTCGCTATGTTTTTCCTCCTCCGCTCCTCTCGCTATGTTTTTCCTCCTCCGCTCCTCTCGCTATGTTTTTCCTCCTCCGCTCCTCTCGCTGTGTTTTTCCTCTTTGATCCTCTCGCTGTGTTTTTGCTCCTCCGCTCCTCTCGCTGTGTTTTTGCTCCTCCGCTCCTCTCGCTATGTTTTTCCTCCCCTTTGCTCCTCTCGCTATGTTTTTCCTCCCCTTTGCTCCTCTCGCTATGTTTTTCCTCCCCTTTGCTCCTCTCGCTATGTTTTTCCTCCCCTTTGCTCCTCTCGCTATGTTTTTCCTCCCCTTTGCTCCTCTCGCTATGTTTTTTTTCCCCTTTGCTCCTCTCGCTATGTTTTTCCTCCCCTTTGCTCCTCTCGCTATGTTTTTCCTCGTCCGCTCCTCTCGCTGTGTTTTTCCTCTTGTGCAAGGCTATAAAGCCACTAAAATGTAGTGCAAAAAAAAAAAAAATCCATTATCACAGAGGGAGATCAATAAAAGAACTGTAATTACAAAAACAGAAGATAATCATTAACATTTCATTTAAATTTTTAAGATTTCAGTTGACTGGAAAGCAAGAAGCTGGAATAGTGCCACAAGCAAGAAGTGCAAATGAAGAACCTATTAGTATAGTACATATAATTAAATCTAGCCATTTCAACTACAGGATGACGCAGAGATGACGGACGTTTTTGAAATGGTCATTATTATCAAAATTTCCGTCTTCTTCCTCCCCCTGTATAAAATGATGAGATCTTGCTGTCAATCTAGTACTATGCTTAAATTCATAAAGCCTATGTACCCTAGAGAAAAGTTCATCAGAACAATTACTATGAAAGTATTTATAGAAAAGACACAGGGAAGCTACATTACAGTGCTGGGGATGTGACTGAAGCAGTGGTGCCAGTTCAAGAATTCTGCCATGTATGGAAATTCTGAAAATGAGTTTAAAAGTCTTTTTTTTTTTCTTCTTTGCTTTCTTTTTCTTATTTTATTCACTTTCATCTTTAACTATAACTCATCATTCCAATGAAATTTAGCCATTTTTTTTTTCTTGACATATTAATGTAAACCTACAATGTGACTCCTTCAACTGACAAACCAATAATCACTACATGTTGCATTTCCATTCTTGATTTTATCAGTCTTCTCCAAAAGCTGGGAAAGAGTGAAATGCATGCTTACAGGGTTGCAAGATGAAACAAAAATGCTACATTGTGAAATAAGAATGCAAACACCGTTTTCCATATTATATGTAGGGGTTTTTATTCAGGGTGTCGTCTGCTCAGCAGAGTGGATGGATAGGTAGGTGATACTTGGGATAACCTGCTATTTCAGCTCCTACCTCTACCAACTCCTGTACTACTGATGTAGCTGACAACATGAAATTGAGGCCTCACAGCCATATGGTGGACCTGTCTACCTCCCACCAAGAGCAAACCAGAACTCTCCCAGATCTCAAGGATGATCTTTAATATAGACCTGTACCTGAATACACCCTATTTCCATTTTTGTTGCCACTCCCCTTCTCCACTCCTTTACTTCCCATTTCCTTTCGGTTAAAATGGATGCTGCTTATAAGACCAAACTTCAGAAAAAAGTATTTGCTGGTCTATTGAACACAAACACTTGAGATCAAGATAAAACAGTCTCTTCCCTTACTGTGTGGGTGTCCATAGTATCACACTCACCACATTGCCTATATTGCAATGTTGTAAATGGAGTGAATACTGTGTATTTTTTGAACAACTGTTTGGGAGTTCTATTCTTTGTCAGTTTGTCCAAAGTGATGCTCCACAGGTTCTGGTCACATCAAAAAAATCTTCAGATTGATGTTTATCCAAGAGATTTGAATAAAGCACAATTGGAGTCGTATCATATGGTTCCAAATGAACGTGATGTCTTGGAGATGAGGATTTGATTGAATTTTCACAGCCACTATAATCAGAGAATGTTTGATAAAGAGTATTGTTTTGCCGTGTTGGTGGGGCTTGGGATATACCAGCTGTGTACCCTCCTGGAAGGTAAGACTTGGCTTGCTGATAACTGATGCTAGCTGCAAATCAATTATGCTATATTCCTAAAGATATTGTTTCCTTTACCAAAGACTAAAGAGCAACTTTTAACTAATTTAAGCTGACAATCTAATTATATCTGGTGCAATGCAGTCTAAGAAAGATAGTTCTCGAAGATAGCATTGTTTATGAACATTATCATGTGTGCTTAAAATAGATAAGAGTTATAATTTGCAAAGTATACTTGATTTGTGTTCACATCATGTTTATTTGGAACCATAAGATATGATTAATTGTGCTTTCGTCAAATCTCTTCGATAAACATCAATCTGAAGGTTTCTTTTTGATGTGACCAGAACCTGTGGAGCATCACTTTGGACAAACTGACAAAGAATAGAACTCTCAAACAGTTGTTAAAAAAATACACAGTATTCGCTCCATTTACAACATTGCAATATAGGCAATGTGGTGAGTGTGATACTACGGACACGCACGCAGTAAGGGAAGAGGTTGTTTTATCTTGATCTCAAGTGTTTGTGTTCAATAGACCAACAAATGGTTCCTTTTGAAGTTCAGTCTTCTAAGTAGCTAGCATCATGGTTATCAGCAAGCCAAGTCTTATGTCTTGGGAGGGTACGCAGCCGGCATATCCCATGCTCCACCAACATGGCAAAACAATACTCTTGACCAAACATTCTCTGATTGTTGTGGCTGTGAAAATTCAATCAAATCCTCATCTCCAAGACATCATGTTTATTTGGAACCATAAGATATGACTATGTATGTTGTGACCTGTTAGAGGCCAGAAGAGAAAGACACGGAAGATGAAGGTAGAGTGAACAAATGTATTGAAAAAACAGAAAATATATACAAAATTAAAGCAGAGAGAAGTGTCCATCTGAACTATCCAGATTACACTGCGTCCTGATTGCCCACCCAGGAAGTCTCACAGGTTGGTATTTATGAAGGAGGAAGAGTGGGAAAGTTAAAATCAACATGTTTTCTAATTGTGTTTATGAATTTTAAAAGAAGTTATCAATATGAAGTGCTAAGACTAATCAAGAACATGAGTGCTGAATGATATGAAGTGGCCCTGTCAGCTGGGGCTTTAGAATACGCCGACTGCACTTCTGTAGAGGGGTAAGACCCCCCCCCAATGAGGCGTCCTGGGTATGACGTTAAATTGCATCCAACAGCAAGGCCTCTGATCTGGAGGTTTTGAGGAGCGTGGAACCACCTCTTAATTGCTGGTGTTCCCAGGTCCACCTTGACCCGGGGTGGTAGCACCTCTTAGGGTCCCAGCTATGGGCAAATAGTGAACGCCTAGTTTTCCAAGTTTTACTCACGTCCTGGGTATGATGGTAAACTACATCGGTGTCCTGGGTATGGCGATAAACTGCATCCAACAGCAAGGTCTCAGATAATGTTTTCAGAAAAATAATGTTGCCAGCTCTAAGTTTTTTTGTAAAAAAGTAATGTTGCCAACTATACGTTTTTTTGTAAAAAAGTAATGTTGCCAACTATACGTTTTTTTGTAAAAAAGTAATGTTGCCAGCTATACGTTTTTTTGTAAAGGAATAATGTTGCCAGCTATACGTTTTTTTTTGTAAAGGAATAATGTTGCCAGCTATACGTTTTTTTTTGTAAAGGAATAATGTTGCCAGCTATACGTTTTTTTTTGTAAAGGAATAATGTTGCCAGCTATACGTTTTTTTGTAAAGGAATAATGTTGCCAGCTATACGTTTTTTTGTAAAGGAATAATGTTGCCAGCTATACGTTTTTTTGTAAAGGAATAATGTTGCCAGCTATACGTTTTTTTGTAAAGGAATAATGTTGCCAGCTATACGTTTTTTTGTAAAGGAATAATGTTGCCAGCTATACGTTTTTCGTGAAGGAATAATGTTGCCAGCTATACGTTTTTCGTGAAGCAATAATGTCGCCAGCTATACGTTTTTTTGTGAAGCAATAATGTTGCCAGCTATACGTTTTTTCGTAAAGGAATAATGTTGCCAGCTATACATTTTTTATTCCATACAAAATAGGCATTTAAAATTCATATAAACTGGATTTGGCATTAAATAACCCACAGTGGTTGATATGCCATAAAACCAAACAAACAAACAATATGAAGTCTAGTCTTACAGCACATTACTAAAGCACAGTAGGCCCACAAGGTTTTGTAGACCTTAATTCATTATTAGAAATACCCAAGAAAATTTTGTGGTTTTCCTATTTGAATTTTCTGATAAATTTTAATTCTTAAGCAGTGACATGCAGAAGTTTGATGGATCACTTTGGTCCTACTTATAAAACCACAAATCCACATTCACAACAGCTTTTGGGACTATAGGGCACTTGTACAATGTTATGGTGACCTACCAACATGGGAATGAACTCTTCCTCATTCATAAATACCAACCTGTGAGACTTCCTGGGTGGGCAGTTGGGATGCAGTGTAATCTGGATAGTTTGGACGGACAATTTCTGCTCTTATTTTGTATATATGTTCTGTTATTTCAATACACTTGTTCAATCTACCTTCGTCTTTCATGTCTTTCTTTTCTGGCCCCTAACAGGCCACAATATACAACAAAGTTAACAATGTCAAAAATTAAATTTTTATTTTACTCTTTGATGCCCCCCTTGATATGGATCCCTGGGACCATCGGACCTTCTGCCCACCTCTTTTGCACATTACTGTTTTTGAGTTAATGATTGAAAAAATGTCATGGCAAATTCTAAAGCATTAAAATATCTGTATAAATTCCCTTATTGTATCATTAGATATTTGAGCTTAACAACTTCAAACAAAATATTGCAATAACAATCATAAATATGAATGCTGATCATTATTTAAAGAAGTAAGTGGCTACAAATGAAAAGATAGTTTTATAGAATTTAAAGGGTTACATGTTTGTGTATTTTTGGTATGCATGTGTCACATATGATAAACAATTCAAGGGAAACATAGAAAAAGTTGAGGTTTCAACTACAGATCATTCTCCATAAGTAAGGATAAGAATGGTTAAAATGGTCGTGCTCAAGTAAGCCTTACGCTGTGTTGGAACGACCAAAGTGCTTACTTCATGAGTGGGCCTGCAAGGTATTGGAAAGAGAGAGAGAAAGAGTCGGTGAACTGGGGGGAAAATAATGTTTTGGGAAGATTTTTTTTAATAGATTACAGAAAATGTGATACAGAAACCTGAAGTCACATTGAAATAGTAAGAGATGCCTTTCAAAAGCTGAAAGCTTTAAGAAAGATATAAATGATTGCAGAACTGCCATGTTGTATCGATCCTCCCAGATGGCAGTGAATGTTGGACAATTGCTTCACAGATGAAGAGGAAAGCTACAGATATGGTTCTACAGAAGTATGCTGAGAATACTATGGAAGGAACATGTGAGCAACAAAGAAGTTTTATGGAAAACAGAAACAAAAAGGACACTTACCATATTTGATTGCATATAAGATGCACAGGTGTATAAGACGCACCCCAATTTCAGCAGAGAAAATCAAGAAAAAATTAGTAATTAGTAAAATTATTAGTAAAATGGTACAGCCTGCTATATTTATGAGGTATTATTTTGGTTAAACAAGCCAGGATTACAATTAAATGAAAAATAATAGGAAAAAAAGAACACAAGCCTATAAATCTTTATCATATCCTTTATATGATCTGTACAACCTGTGTCTTGTAAACGTCTTAGTTGACTAATTAGGATATAAAAATTCTGATTGTATTTATACCAATGCGACCAGAAGTTATCACAAGAAAAATATTAATGAAACAAATATATTTTACAAATATATAATTTGAATTTATTGCATATAATTTTAGTGAAACAAAGTACTAATATTAAATGTGATAAAATTAATATAATGAATATTGTCAGTGATAACACTTTTAATTTACATAATAGTGTTATAGACAAGCATATGGTTGCAAGAAAAAAATAGGACAACAGCAGAAATAGATTTACGTGATTTATTTCAATAGGAACGTGTGGGTTTTGGGACAGCTACCTTGTGGTATAGTTCATAAGCTGGCTGCCAATTTGGTTTGATCTCTCATAGTAGTTCTCACTGGTTGGCGTGGCGCTCCTCCTACTGACTGCCCAGACTGACCGTGACAGATCTCTTCCCTGGCCTCCTGTTGACTGCCAGTACTTCCCATGTAACCCCTTTTATGGTGTTTTTTATGGCTTAACAGGCTCGAAAAACGACGTGAGTATAATTAGGAGGGAAGCATTTTTATTGGTCGATAAATAGAAACACTTTAAAATATTATTTTATATTTTGACCAGAACTCGTGCATCGGGCCTATGTGCAAACAACGATAATGGTCATTTTGTGACGGGGCCTTGTCCCGTTCACATCCAGCTCTCGCTCTTGAATATGTTAGTTTATTTGCCTGCAAATCGGCCGAGATATGTCTTATTTTATTTTATAACAGTACCCTTGTAAGTAATGACAATAGGTATATGAAAGTTGCTCTAAAGTCTAAGCTAGTAGGAGTTGCCTGATAGCTAATTTTGGCCGACTATCGCAAATTTTAAACCTACATATCATATATAAGACTCAGGAATTTTAAAAGATACTTTTAGTAAAAAAAAAAAAAATGTGTACCTTATATGCCATCAAATATGGTATATTTCCAGTCAGAAAGAGTTGAAATTTCTCGGTCACATAAAAAGGAAAGAGAGACTGGAGAATTTGACAAACACCACAGACTGAAAACACAAGGGGCAATGTTCTGATGAGCTTTCCTCTTTTTATGAATTTCAGTGCAGTACTAGATTGGCAGCTGGGTCTCACTGTGTTGTAATGTACAGCAAGAGTGTATTGAGTTTTGGGATAAACACCTAACCCGGAGCTATGGGGTTAATAGGCAGAGAGGAGAAAGAGATTGGTAGTAACAAAAAAAAAACACTGCCTCAGAAACCACAGCAATTTTAGGAACAAAATGCTCATGGGACCAACTTCAAAAAACAATGTGTCTTTCCAACTGCTGACTGCTGTTTTTTTTTCTCAATACATTTATTAGCATGAGGCATCTTAGAAAGACCCATATCTTGACCAGTTGCAGAGAGGCCTGTATCTAGACATGCCAAGCTGTCTCGATGCTAACAGAAAACCCAGATGTAATTACTGTTGACAGACATGTCTGCACATGATCTAGACCTCTTTTGCACTTGTACTGACGTGCATTCACCATACACTGTTTCTGGTTTCTTACCTTTGTTATATGTGGTTAACCATTCAATTTAATCTTAACATATTTATGGTGAGTTGATCTTTCTCTTAGAAAGACTGTGTATAAAATTAATTAATAATTACTGCTACATTTACCTTTGCTCTTTGATGCCCGTAGTTTTTATATTTGCATTCAATCAATTGGAATGAAAACTTTAGTGTTTTATATCCAATTTTTTTTTTCTAAGTTTTTTTGTGGTTAACTTCTTTATTTTTCTTTTTTTTTTTTTTTTCTGTTGTTTCTGCTTGTTTTTTTTTTCCCCCTTCTTTCTCACTGTCTCCATCCCCACCTCTCTCTCTCTCTCTCTTTCCCTCTCTGGACTTAATAAATTACAATTCAACGCCGATAGAAAAGTAGTAATTGGAAACACCTTGCCAAAATCAGCACATTCTGTATTTTCTGTTCTTTATTTTAGCTTTCTTTCAATTGTAATCATTTCTGTCAGGACTATTTTTGTATGTGTTTTGTTTTCAAGCCAATCAACTAAGAGTGTTTTGTATATAAAAAAAAAAAACAGCAACATTTTATTTTATTTTATTTCTACTTTTGGCTATCTTGCATGTAAACTGTGCAGTTTTTTTCTAGAGAGTCAAATTTCAAGAAGACAAATCTGCATCGTAAATAATATTGCATATCGTATATGAAAGGGACAGGATCATATGGATCTTCTTTCGATAAGCCCCCGAATAACAGATTAACGAAATTTCCAAAGTCAGATAAACATGAAGGAAGCCACAAACATTATCATAAGAGATAAGTGCAAAAGTCAAGTCAGTGTGGATTACAGTACAGTATAGAATTATTATATAAGCAAGTGGTGAAAACATTCACTTTCTGACCAGGAAACCCAAGTTTGACTCTCATCATTATCAGTTTGTCAAGGTGAGTTCTTGATGTTATCAGTCTTGGGAGACAGTCCCAGCATACAGCACCATTAGAAAGTACCAGAAAGTCATACTATGGGTTGATCCAAGTGTTACAAGTGAAATTAGTTAGATAGAACTGTTTGTTGGTCATCAGTTGTCATACTAGCATGAAGTTACAAGTCATTGTGACCAAGGGTTTCTTGTTCAAATTGTTGCTTATGCCAGATTGCGCACTCTCTCCCACTGTAATTAATGTCTGTGGTTCTTGTGAAGAAAATGTTCGAATGAGATTTGCTTCTTACCAATAAAATTGAATCTGTTAACATGTGTCCAAAGCAACAAGGATGATGAATAAGTTTGTATCACAAATTCAAAATTGATGAGTAGTATAGAATTCATAAGTCCAACGTCAAAAGTCCAAGAGCCCAAAAAAATAAGGTGAAAAAAATCCAACTTACTAATTCCAACAGAGTGAACCCACTTTCCTGCATGAACCAAAAAATATGCCCTCCTTTTCAAGCAAAGCAACGGCTTTTAATTTTTGATTGGTTATGATACTCGGGGAGGATAAAAATAAAATTATGATAAATGAAGTATACTTAATTATCTGGGATTGAACAGAACACAAACTCTTTTGTGAGGTAGGTGATTTTTGCCACATCTCAGCTATGAGTAAATAGCAGGAGAGGCAGCTCTATAGATTTTGATGGCAACTGCTCTAGGAGAAGCTAACACTGAATTCAAAACTGACCTGGAATTCAAAACAGGCTACCTTGCCCAAGAAACACCACTTCTACTGTGGCTGTAGTACATGTGGCACCCCTATGACCAATCAGGGTCACAAGATTTGCACTATTTTTGCCACAGGAAGAGGATGATTTAACCCCATAAATGTGGCATGGTGGGTCTTAACTTTAGAGTTTCTGAACTGGTGGAACTAAGAAATATAGTTGGCTGTGGAAATGTTATGAGACAGTAGTTGTCATTCTTGTTGCATATTGTTGGTTATAATTTTTTGACTCCTCAGGGTATGTAATGTTTCTGTCACTAAGATGTCACACCATTCCAGATTTCTGGAACTTATTTGGAAATGTAAGCTGGATCTGTGTCTTAATATAGTGATTTTGAGATTGTAGAAGGCATGGTTTATATAACAGCTGTTATCTTGTTTCCTTCCCATTCGAAGAACCACGGCTTAGAATTTGAATGCAAAGTGAACCCTTGCAAGAGTGCCATGCTGACAGCCATTGATTGGATTTCTGCATAAAAACGGCGTTGATTTCCATCTCTGATCACGTCGCTACTGCAGCACTTTTGAAACTACAGCAATTATTTTCAACTCCTGTTAAACCAGGTTTAAGTGTATTGCATTCCTTGCATTGGGCATGAAATGAAAATTTTGCTCATGAAACAAATTGGCTTACTCTCCTTTACTCAGCTCTTCAGTCAGTTATCTTGATGCCAACTGTTGAATATACAATTAAATTCCATGGTGTATTTAAAATCTGTTATTCATGTATATATTAACATTATTTTGCGCACTTGGGCATGTGGTGTAATGGCTAGCAGTATTGTCTCGTTAGATCAATTACAACTGAGTATTGTGTTTGATATTCTCTGAGTGCTCAATACTTGCGGCCTTGTGCCACATCTAAGTTACACTTAGTAAATCACTATATTAATCTTATTTCTTAAAAATCTGACCAACAACAATCTCTCTCTCTTTCTAGTTTTCACTGCTTCTATAGTAAAGCATTTTCACAGCATTTTAATAATTAAAAATTATGAATATTCAAACATTAGTAAATGGATTAATTCCTGACCACTGAAAATCCCTTCCTTCCTGATTTTCAATGCATTTATACACTAAATCATATTTGAGTTCAAAGTTAGGATGCTTGTCTCTGTTGGTATTTGCATAATTAAAAGAAAAACTTCCAACAAATGATTCATTTTTATGGAAATATTTCGCCTAGCAGTTACTAGTCTTGATCACTCCTTAATTGGAGTAAAACAGTATAAATAAGTTCGAAACCCTTAAGAATTTAAATCAAGGAAAACAAATCGAGTTGATGATGTTTACAACGTAATAGCAAGTCAAGGCATAAAATATTTTTTTTCTCTCTCTCTCTCTCTCTCTCTCTCTCTCTCTCTCTCTCTCTCTCTCCATATCATGTTTTTCTTTGGAGCGGAGAGGTTCAGACAGGATGGAGTTGTGCTGCATCTATCCTATTGCAAGCATTTTTTTGTAGTTGCTATTACCATTTGTTCAGCCACTCTTCTTTGATTGAAATGTTTTTGGTTCATTAATTTTATTTCCGGATGGTCAGAGTCAATTCTGTGACTTCTGTTTATTTATTTATAATTCTTATTATTTTGCATTGGTCAGTGTAAGTTGAAGTAAAAAAAAAAACAAAAAAAACCCCACAAATTATAAAAATCTACCAGGTATTTCATATTGTTGAAAATAGTAAATTTACATATAATAGCCATCTTCTCTCAGTAATGCTTGCATTATTTCCTGACCACTGATAATCCCTTTTTTCCGGATTTTCAGTGCATTCCTATAGTAAATCATTAGTAATGGATTTACATTCTACAGTGTAACCCGGATATAAGAGAGTTGTCAGAACCGGAGAAGAAGTCTCTTATATCCGGGTTTGGTCTATTTTGTTTAGGTAAGTATGGCTCTAATTTGGGACCAGAGAAAATCTCTCTTATATCAGGGTTTCTCTTATATCCGGGACTCTTATATCTGGGTTACACTGTACATATAATAGCCGTCTTCTCTTAGTAATGCTTGCATTAATTCCTGACCACTGACAATCCCTTTCTTCCTGATTTTCAGTGCATTCCTATAGTAAATTATTTGTAATGGATTTACATTCTACATATAATAGCTGTCTTCTCTCAGTAATGCTTGCATTAATTCCTGACCACTGACAATCCCTTTCTTCCTGATTTTCAATGCATTCCTATAGTAAATCATTTGTAATGGATTTACATTCTACATATAACAGCTCTTTTCTCTCAGTAATGCTTGCTTTAATTCCTGACCATTGACAATCCCTTTCATCCTGGGTTTGAACACTGTACTCTGGTGCCGGTGGGAATACAGAAAGTCTAATCTTTGAGGTAGGCACCAGTTCTACTCCTTGTTATCTGAATCAATATAAAAAAAGGCTAACCTGCTTTCAAATACCAGCCTTCTCAGTGAGATGGGCCTGCTTACTTTGAAAATCAGCATTAACTTGAACTTTCAACACTCAACATTTCAATTCATTTCCTTCATAGAAAAAAATAGTTCTGGTCATACACAGTCAATAAGATTGTCTAGGTATATGTTTGCAAAGGTACAAAAATTTAGAAAAATTTCAGAGACAGGTTTTTGGTTGAGGTTGATAGCAACTCCATTGGCTCTGGGAGAGTGCCAAGACTTTTACTTGGTATATTCTTTCAATTTAATGAAAGAAATTTAAGATGAAATTTGGCACATGCCCAGGCTTAAATACTAACTTGTGCTGAAATAAGATTTCCAATAGTAGCACCAGTTATAAAACAAGAGAGTTAATTTATTATCTTTGGAACTAATCTGACTGCCTATTTGAATGAGTCAAAACACTTAACTAAATTTTTTTAAAGCATACAAGTACAAGGACATAAATTATTTTAAAATTATAGCCATAGAGACCTATTAAAAATACAATGGGATTATGTATGGTAATATATGTAAGCAACATACAGATCAATTTTTGTGTATGTGTGTGTTGTTGCAAAAAAAGAAAATATGTGGGTGGGGGTGAAAAACAAAGACCAAAAATATCAGATTCGGCATTTGTCAGTTCTTATAAGATGGAAGCAACTTCCTGACTTCCAGAGATGATTCAAAGAACAATTCTGAGAAATCCATTTTGACCTTGACAGTTTTTTTCCTTTGCTTTTTTTTTTTTTTTTTTTTTTTTTCTTTTCTTTTAATTGGGGAGGGGGCAACAAGTTTTCCATCTTTTCTATTCCTACAACCATTTCAATATTATCTTTTATCAGTCAAGTTTTTTTTTTCTTTTATGCTAAAAAATGTTACTCTCTCTCTTTACATCCTGTTCGTTTGTCTCACTCTTTTTTTTTTGACCCCTCTGTTCCATCTCTTTCTCCATTTACCCCCCCTTTTGCTTTCTCTTGTTGCCGTGCTCCATCTTGTTCCCCATCTTTGTCCCCCCCCTCCACCTGTCTCATTCGCCTGCCTTTGTCCCCTTCTACTTGTCTGGTTCTCATATTTTTGTTAGCACTCACCCATCCCATTCTCCTGTTTGTGCTACCCTCCAGTCATCTCTTTCACCCAGCTTTGACCTCTCTCACCCTTTTTGTTTGCTAGGCTCTGTCTCCACCACCACCTACCTCATTTGCCCATCTTTTTCCACACAACCAACTCATTTGCCCATCTATGTCTTCATCCAAATGCCTCATTTGCCCAACTTTGTCCTCCATCCACACACCTTTGTCCTCCATCCACAAACATTTGTCATCTCCACCCATCTTTGTCTCCTTCACCTATCTCATTCTCTCTTCTTTGCCCCTCATTGTTTTTCTCATTATCCATGTCTATTTGTCTTCCCCTTCCACTCTCTTCCTCTTTGCTGTCTCCCCTTCCACTCTTTGCTGTCTCCCCTTCCACTCTTTGCTGTCTCCCCTTCCACTCTTTGCTCTCTCCCTTTCCACTCTTTGCTCTCTCCCTTTCCACTCTTTTCTCTCTCCCTTTCCACTCTTTTCTCTCTCCCTTTCCACTCTTTGCTCTCTCCCTTTCCACTCTTTGCTCTCTGCCCTCCCTCTGCTCTCTCTTTGTCCTCTTCTACCACCCTCTCTTTGTCCTCTTCTACCACCCTCTCTTTGCCCTCTTCTACCACCCTCTCTACATTCCACTGCCACTCTCTCCATCTCCCTGCTTTCCCCCTATTTCTCCCTTTATCTTCCCCTTCCACTGCCTCTCACTTTCACTTTACCTTCCTGACACTATCACTTCCTCTCTCTGATACTTTCTTTCTTATTCATTAACTTTTCAACATTTGCTTTGATCCAATTCTCTCTCTTCTTTGAGTAAAATTATTTTCAGTGAGCGAGAGAGCGCAGTAGGAGAGGGAGAGATGTTATTATCTGCCAAACTGTTTTTGTTCACAACTGACCAGTATTTTGTCAGTACAGATTTTGTAAATCACTGAAAAATTTCACTTACAAAATTACTGATAAACCTTTCAGAAACAAATGTCCAGATCAGTTACAAAACACAAATGAAATTCAGTTTACTTTCCAATGGATTCTGAACATGACGTCAATCCTCTCTGGGATTGTAGATGAGAGTTAAAGCAAGGTTGAAAATAAGAGAATCTTGTGCAATATCTTTTTCCCTGTATTATGAAAAGGGGGGAAAATCCTTGCAATAAACAATAAGAATTGATGTCAGTAAGGGGGCAGGGTTTTGACTGATTTTGCTTTTGGAAATAATTTCTCAGGAATTGTTCAGACTGGTGTGGGGAGGCTATGGGAAGGGAGAAGTGGTGGTGCATCATACCTGGGCATGGGGATTGCAAGGATCCCAAGAGCTGAAAGGAGCATGGGATTTTCTTCTGATCTCAGGGAATATCTTCAGATATTGAAAACTCCATGTGAAGTATTTCTTCTAATCTGGATTGGAGCATAAACAAATAGCTTGAAATCTGCTTTCTTTTCTTTGGATCAGTTTTTTTTATTTCTGTTTTGGAATGGATAGAGAAGGATAAGAACTCAAATGTACATATCACCGGATTGTTGTCATTTTGGTTTCATTCAGTATGTGTACATATCTATAATTGGTAGGTGTGATTGAGAGAGTAGGACAAATAGAAGTTATAATGATATGTAATGTATACACACACATGAGTAAAATAAGTGTGTGTGTTTGTGTGTGTGTATATTGCTGATATGCCTGGAAGGTCTTTCTAAAAAAAACTCTGGTACTTACCATCGCCTGAAGGAGTACAACGTAGTGCCAAAACATGAAAACCATTGTGTAGCAATTTCAATGTTTTTGTTATTATATCTTATAATAAAATAATAATAATAAATGCTCTACTTTGTATTGAGCATTTTTTTTAAAAGTAAATGCTATGAACAGTGGAATTTTACTTCATCTGTTATTTCTCTCATTTGTGTGTATATATATATATATATATATATATATATATATATATATATATATATATATATATATATAATGGACTCTACTGTTGGTTTCAACATATGAGGATCTGCCAGCTTATTGATTCAGTTATAAAATTTCATGTGATGATCTTAAGTGGCACTTAAGACCCACTAGTGATTTACAAAGGAGGCCACATATGGAGCAAGTGTGAGGATTGTGAGATGAGATCGCTGTTAGATTGGCTGACCTTTTAGATCTTGCTCTCGCTTCCTGAAGATGATTCAGACAAACAGATTGAAAATTGCTGAGTTCACTAAAACACGTTGATCTCCATTCTACCCGCTCCAAGGGTTATGTGGTATATTGACAGCTGACAAATATATATAATATTCGTGGGTAATATACATACATATATATATATATATGTATATATAAAATATATATAAATAAAGAATTTTGTAGATGGACTGGTCTGTCTACTCCTCAGTGGGTATCAGCATTTTACTGCTTGTATTTCTGTGATTTTTTTTCTTTTTATGTCTATTTAACACTGGTGTAAGTTTTCTTCCTGTATTCTCTGTGTATGTTTGTGCAGCCCTGGAGATGTGTGTTTGCTCATGTGCATCAGTTTGTGTGGATGTGTCTACATGTAGGAAGTTGTGATCGTTTTGTCCCTTTCTTTGTTTATTTTTCTTTTTTGCCACTATACACTCACTTATTTAGTCATCTTTCTATTTTTAAATTCTGTCCGTCCATCTGTGTATCTCAAACCTCTTTAACTTGGGCTGCACTTTCTCTACATAGACATATCCCTTTTTGGAATCGGGATGACCTCAGGATTGAAAATCTGCCCTTCATCTGGTGCTTGAACATTCAGCATTGGGATTTGTGTCCAGATGAGGAGGGAACAGTTAAAAATTAAAATCTCTTTATATCTTATACATATACACATATTATACCTTTTTGGAATCAGGATGATCCCAGGATTTAAAATCTGTCCTTCATTTGGAACTTGAACATTCGGCATTTGGAATTGTGTCCGGATGAGTAGGGAGCAGTTAAAAATTCAAATTTTAGTGATTTTAAGTTTTTAATTTATATTGAATTTAAAGTAACACAAAAATTTTGTGAATTTAAAAAAAATTCTCTTAAATTCAGTTTAAAATATCTCCAAAACTTTGTCAATTGAAGAAATCAATTTTATTTCTTCAAAATGCCAAAGAATCAGTTAAAGTGAGGTCTTATGATGTGAGGTTTTGAAGTTCCATGGAGTTTGTGATTTAAAGGAACTCAATTTTTGGCCTGAATTGGAATTTTGGCCCAAATTGGTCTTTTGGACAGAATTGGACTTAAAGCCTGAATCAGAGTGAAGTCTTGAAGTTCCATGGAGTGAATTGAGGAATTCAGAGTTATTTCTTCAGAATTACCATTGATGTCACTGAACCAGAGGTCTCTTTAGTTCTGGGCTGGAGACTCAATTTGCCATCTGCAGGAGCTAGCTCAACAGTTAATGCAGACTGTGGCCTTTTAAGCTAGTATAATTTATATATATATATATATATATATATATATATATATATATAAGACATTTTTATGTTTATACATTCTTTTTATAGATACAAATATTTAATTAAATGCTCTGTTTATAGTTTAAAAGCAGTAAAATCAACCTTGCTCACCGAACGATCCTCTGTGGCCCAATCGGTTAAAGGCACGTCAGGCTATATGACGGTTCTGTATAGGATACAGGTCCGATTCCTGTCGGAGGACAAATATCTTCTATGAAAATTTCTCAGACTGAATGTCCGAGAAATTTTCATAGAAAATATTCGTACTCCCACAGTAAATGTTGTTTAATACTGTTTATTATAAACAGAGCATTTACTTAAATATTTGTATCTATAAAAAGAATGAATAAACATAAAAATATTTTAAAATAATTGTCGGACTTTGTCCATTCCATAATGTGTGACATATATACTGCTTTGAATATATGCTCTTTTAGTGCTAGAAGGCGTCGTCAGTGATGTTTTGAATTGGATCATTATATATATATATATATATATATAATGTTGGCACAAGTTCGCAGCACTATTTTTTTAAATTAGAAATTAGTTGAGAATAATTTTTTTGCCTGAAATATTAGTACACATGAAATCATGCATAACTGGCTGTGTTGTCTGTATCTGCATATGTAGAAATCCCTGTGTGTATGTAGATGCACACAGATATACACATGTGATCAATCCATGTATTAACCATATCACCTGGGGCATTCCTTTTTAGATTCTCATCCAATATCCAAAGAAAAAAAAAAAAGAACTGAAATAACTTTCTTTTAATCAAATTATAAATCCACTCTTCCTTTCCAATGACATTAACATTCTTTTGTTTTTTTTTTTTTTTTTGAAAGTTTTGCTGAAAAGCAAAAATAATTTCTTTGTCTATGGTTCCGCCTGAGGTCCTTCTGCAGAGTTCAGATCATTTCGGTTTTCAAAGAAGTGACACCCTGTATCCTAACTATTTCACCTTGTGTAATACCAATAAACTGGTATGTTTTGGAAAACTAGAACTATGCAGATTTTGTTTATTTCTTTCTGACATCTTTCAAGATTTGTCTAACACTGTGACTCTCAGAATAGGTTGCATGCTTCCCAAGGGGAAATTTCATTTTTAAAAGGGTTCAATTCAAGAATAGATTATTAGCAGTGAATTTTTTTTCTAGTGATTATGTGTGTATGTGCCAGTTAAAATATATAATATGCATACATAAAAAATATCTATATACATATATAATTAACTATCTCTATTTCTGAGATGTGGTATTGTAAATATTTACATTATGTACATTGTGCGGTCCATTCTGCGGTCCATTCTGCTCGTCTTTATTGCTATATTTAGAATATTTTGGCCATTGTGTGCGCCGACCTTCTTCAGGTGGATGGAATTTCAAACTGGACCCTTCATTACATCCACTAATGTAGATTGTTCTAGTTCCATGTGCCATGCCTTTTCTAGATGTCTCGGTTATCTCCCTTTAACTCAACTCTACAAGTTTTTGTTCACTGCTGCAGTAGCCAGGTAGTGAACTCAAAACTCATTGAGTCAAGTTACTGGATCTAACCAACGCTTTTATCCACTGGGCCATGTGTACTTGAGGACACATTGTGAATATGGCAATAAAGATGAGGACAACAGCCCGAATGATGTAAATAATATAAATGTGTAATTACATATACACATATATATATATATATTTAAATTAATAACACAATATTTTTTTTAATTATTGTAAAATTTTAAAATACTATGGCATTTATGCAGTCTCAAGTTTGTAAGTAGAGTTAAATTAATGACCTTTTAAGCTTCCTCCATGTGAATAGTAGTTCAATTCAATTTTTGAATAATAAGAATTATGTGTCGTTGGGGAGGGGGCATCAGGATTTTAGAGATGCTTAGGTGGGGCATGGCCAAAAAAAGGTTAGAAACCACTGGTCTAACATGATAATATAATCTATTTGATGAAATTGTTCATGTTTTTTGTTGGGGAGGGGGCATCAGGATTTTAGAGATGCTTAGGTGGGGCATGGCCAAAAAAAGGTTAGAAACCACTGGTCTAACATGATAATATAATCTATTTGATGAAATTGTTCATGTTTTTCGTTGGGGAGGGGGCATCAGGATTTTAGAGATGCTTAGGTGGGGCATGGCCAAAAAAAGGTTAGAAACCACTGGTCTAACATGATAATATAATCTATTTGATGAAATTGTTCATGTTTTTAATAGGACATTCTAGATAACTGCTCTGCCAATTTGGATTCAGATGACAAAGCATTGAGGGCAAAATTTAACACGGGACCACAAAAAAAATGGCGCATTGAACAGATAATGTTTTGTTTTGTTTTTTTTTCTTTTTTTGACAACACTATTATTGTACACTCTGTTGTTAATTTTTATTGCATTAAAAATAGTAACCAATCAGAAAACTTTGGGAAATTTGTAAATAATTATTATAGATCATAAATTCTATGCGCCTGAAAAAAACCCCATCATTCTTACATCTTTTATAATCTTGTAAATAATGAAAGATGTCTTTCAAAAGTCAAGTGAAGTATTAACAGGAAAATTTCATTAGAAACAAAGAAAAGAGTATTAAACTGTTATGTGGTATCAGTCCTCTTCTATCCTGGTGAATGTTGAATGATCTTACAGATGAAGAAGACTTGAGGCAACAGAAATATGTTTCTACAGAAAGATGCTGATAATACCATAAACTGAACATATGAATAACAAAGAAGTTTTAATACTTAGACTCAGAAAACAGTAGTTGAAATTTGTAGGACATTTAATAAGGAAAGAAGGCTTGGAGAATCTGATACTCACAAGACCTTGATGACAAGAGGGACAGAGGAAAGTAGTGAGTTGCCTACCTAACAAGCTTGTGTAAATGGTTGGCAGAACAGGGATTGGGAAAGATAACCAAAAGACAAGACTTAGTAAGAATTACAAAGGATAGGAAATTGTGGAGGGCCACAATGATTGCCCATATTCTGAAGGGATACAGCACACAGAGGAAGAAATAAACAATAGAATAAATGCTTAATATTCTTGTTGTCAATTCTCAGGAAAAATGTATGAATTGAGTTTCATTTATGGTTTTATTAAACTTCTAAAAATAGCTTTTTGAAACATAGTTACTGAAGGAGACTGCAGTATTTAGTGTTGTCAAAGAAAAATAACCTTTTGAACCTAGTCCCAAGTTAAACATGGCCAAATAGAAAAAGAGAAGTCAACATTTTGTTCCCTGTCTTGCAGCTAACATGGCAAATGATGCTAAAGGTTAGTTTTCAAACCCAGATAAAAACAAAATTTCAAATACTGATTTTTTCAGGCATGAATTGTGAGGTTAAAATTTACTGTTAGAACAAGTGCTAGGGAGCAGTTCTCCATGCCTTACTTTTACTTGGTTGGGGGTATCAGGATCATAACCAGACCCCACAGGCATTCTCAAAAGGGAAATGCCACAGAGGTTTTGGCAGTATTTGTCTTGGTCACAAACATGTGGTCATTGATTCTATTTGAATAACCCTCTACTTTGCTGACTTCAATCTAGGGTGCCAGCGATACCATGTGGTCCCTGCAATGGCTACATCTCTAGCTGTAGAGCCCAGTCAACCCCATTGTGCTAAATGGCAATTGACCCTACAAGAAAGTTAATCCACCATTTAGCAGGACTTGTTTTTAATCCTGTTGTGTATTTGATCACCCTCCTCATCAGTAAAGTCTGGTTGGCAGATTCGACTCTTACCGCTCAGCTTAATGGATGCTTTTTTAAGCAGTGGCAGTAGCTTATTTCCTTTACTGCCAAAGTGGATTTAACCATTGGTCAGCATTTAAGTTTTTTGAAATTTCTCCTCGGTGAACATTTTCCCGTTGTTTGATGAGATATTACCACTCTGTTGAACAAGAACCTGTTTTAACACTGACATTTCAGTTCTATTAAGCAGATCAAAAATTTAGCATGGAAAGACATCAAGCAGAAAAGCAATTTATATAATACCAGGAGTAATCAATGAATTATAGATTCCACAGAACATCTAAAAAAATTAAACAAAAAATATGAAGTGAATAGATTAATTAAACAGTTCATAAGCCTCTATTTTAGTCATGAATTCTTTATCACCTGTTTATTGAATCTCAATACATTATTTCAACACTTGCGTTTCATTGTGTCTCACTATTAAAACTTTCTAACAATTGTCGTCATTTTGAAGTCGTAGTAGTAGTAGTTAGAATAAATACTTTCTTATATATGCATGTACTTATCTGATGAGTCATGATTGAGACACTGATCAGTGTATATTTTTTTGTGTATTTGTATATATTTTAAACTGGGCTTTTTTTTTTCTTAAAGCCAATTTTACTGGAAGGTCTTCTTTTGGTCTTGCCAGAGGATTTAACTGTGGACATTTTGGTAGGGAATGTTCTTTATGCATGCAGTGGAGATTAAGTAAGATGTCTGATCAACTTGAAAATACTTAGGAATAAGTCAAGTTGAACCTATGAAGTTTGTATTTTTATTTGGCCAGACTTTTGAAGATGAAGCAGAATCATATATTATCTTTAGCAAATCTATATTAGTTTTATAGCCTACTTACTTACCTACAGATATATATATATATATATATATATATATATATACACGTGTGTATGTAAATTATTTTCATATAGTGTATCCAAAAAGAAAGAAAATATATAAAAAGACATAGATAAACTCTTCTTAGTGAAACATGTCAGCTAAGAATAGTTTTTCCACGTCTTTTTATTCATATATATATATATATATATATATATACACACACACACACACACACACACACACACATAAGGTGTATAAAAAATACTTTTACAAACTTCAGAGGTGGGTTCCTTACACCAAAACAAGGACAAAAGTTCATTTAAATATATGTTCGAAATTCCTTCCTTTTTGAGTTATTAAGTTTAAAGAAAGTTTATGTGAGATGGTGCTGTGTTGCCGGGTAGACTAGGTTACATTTGTCACTTGTGTATATTTATGGCTAGTCTGTCTTCCATGTTTAACATTTATAGTAGTGGGTTAACAGAGAAGTGTTCCTTTTAACAATGGCAGGATATTCATATCATGAGCAAGTAGATATGATTTTTATATACAGCTGCATAAATAATAAAGGACATGAGGATGCATGGGTGAATCAGATTTTTTTTTGCAGACTGAAGGCAGCTGTGTCATCCAACTTTTGATGCTGTTTATCGTTGCATCGCCAAGTCAGGATCTGTGGCACCACAAACTTTGGTGACTGATATCAATTTGTACACATGACTACAACACATTCTACATGGCCTTTTGGGCATATGCTTATATGGACATTTTATCTTGTTTTTCTGTCAGGAACCTGCCCTGCCCCCAAAATTTGTAAAAGTATTTTTGATACACCCTGTGCACACACACACACACACACACACACACACATATATATATATATATATGCACATTTCATTAAATACGACAGAAAAGGTGCTTTTATTTAGTTTTTTTTATACAATTTCTCATGCGATTTAATAATTTTTTTCTTTTTGGATGGTAAATTATTAGGTTGGTGCAAAAATAATGACGTAATAATGTCGTTTTTTGACGTAACGTCAAAAAACGACATTATTACGTCATTATTTTTGCAACTACCTAATATATAAAAACTGTTCGAATGTTCTTATTTTTTATTCAATGAAATGTGCATGAAAAAAAGATTGTTGCCTAAATACACAAATTTATAATATTTTGTTCCTTACCGTTTGGTACAACTCTGAGTTTCATGCACATAGTCATTGTCAGGCATGGATTGAAAACCAACTGTTGTAAAATTGAAATATTAGTATTTATAATCTACTATTAAGATAATGGAACATTCCATTTATTTATGAGTTCTTTTTATTTTTTAAATGGATTAAATACAAAAACGAATATTTAAAAAAAAAATGCACTTACATAGACCCAATTACAAACATATACAAGGTGTGGCAGTAATACTACCCACTTAATGGTAAGACATTAGTTAGTTGAAAACACCATTGTAACTAATGTCTTGCCATTATGTGGGCAGTATATGCATGAGGTATTTCTGCTGCACTCTACACATATGTAGAGGGTGTGATGGCTACAATTTGTTTTGTCAGTAAACCTAAAATAGCATTGCCTCTTATAGAAACCTGATTTAACTAAATCATGAATTTATAAAACAAACAATAACAACTATTTATTAGTCAGAACACTCGTATTGTGGAAAAGACTGATGACTTTCTGTCAGAGGAATTAGTTCATTGTGGGAATGGAAAGTTGATTGTAGTTTTGTTTCTTTAATGGCATATCAACTTCTTATGGGTCATTTAATGCCAAAATTTAATTTTCTTGGGAGCTTTGAAGTAATATAAATGAACGTTCTGCTTTCATAATTGAAAGATGATATTCAGCTTTTGTGCATATACATGTTTGTGTGGACATAATTATGAAAGGTGATGATATGTGTGTTTTATACTACAGTTCTGTTGGAGTTATATTTTGGAATACAGTTTGATTTCTTTAAGAAATTTTAGGATATTATATGGATGAATGTCATGGAAGAGTTCTTTCATGTTGGTTATTTGCTTTAGCTTCATACGAACCTCTTTGAGTAATTTAATGCTGAAATCCAAATATTTTTTGTGGCTTCAACTACATGTATTTTGACCACAATTGTATGCCTACAATTGCAGATAAAATATATTGTTAGTCATTTTGTGATAAAATGTATTGTTGATTCTACTGTAAAATGTATTTCTGGTTATTTCACTTTAAAAATGTATTGTTGGTAATTTTACTATATAAAAATGTATTTATTATATTTTTTGTTATAAAAATGTGTCTATACTTTCATAGTGTTTTGTTGTTGCTTGGGGATTCAGTATTTGCCTTTGGCTGGGACCCTAACAGGTTCTACCACCACAGATCATGGTGGTCTTGGGAATAACAGCAATTAAGAGGTGGTTCCATGCTTCTCAAAATCTCCAATCAGAGGCCTTGCTGTTAGATGTAGTCAGCTGTCATACACAGGACTTGGAATGGCAAGAATCAGTCACAAATAACATGTTTTAGCTTTTGGGAGCCTATTTGGTTTTAGTATGTAAAGCTCATATTACAGATAAAACCAGTTATCTATCAATGGAGTGTCAGTTGTCATGTAAAATTCCTTGTCCAGGAGTAATGAGTGACATTTTACAGTGGCAGTGTTTTGCACTGCTGCGTAGTTTTGGCTCTGTCAGTATGGATGCTCTGCTTCTGTTAATATACTGCTAATTGTCTAAATGCAAATTTTCCTCTGCTTATATAGGTTGAGATAGGCTCAACTTGACCAAAATTTTAGATTCTTGATCTTCTATTTGATTGGCCTAACATTGAATCCTTAATTCTGATTTGCTGGTTTTGTTATTTTACAGAAGGTACATCCACACACCATTTGCATTACAGAATCTAAATGTCTATATTAACTAATGCTTTAATCTTAGCTACATCTATGCACAGGAAAATATAATTTGTTTTTGGAAGTGTGACACATATTGCTACACAAAAAATGTAGTCAAATATACAAACACATAGATATTGAAGGTTAAAATATTTAAAAACCTGCATACATGTATATCTCCCACTGATATACATGTATGCAGTTTTTTAAAAATATTTCGAGCTTCAATATCTCACCTATCTATCCATCTTTCATAGTAGACGTCAGCCACTGCATCGCAAACAATGTGAGTAAAATATGCTGGAGTGCAATCATGCATGAACCACATGTGTCTTCAGATTAGCAGAGGTACATCGTCTAGCAGGACTAGAAGTGTGTTCAAAATAATCTCCCTTTAGACAGCTCCTGTAAGATGGGCTGGGAGAACATAAGGACCTACCAGACAGTCACTTACAATCCCAGCCCACACATTAATTTTAAACTGATGTTAGTGTCCAGCTTGTTATTTACCACGGAGACTCCGATCTGCCTTCAAATGTTGGTTGTGTAAATTTGTTATTCCCTCTCTTACAAATGTTGCCTCATTTTTAAACAGAGTGCAAGACCCTGCACACATTGCAAATGATAGGTATACAGGAGCTGCTCTTGATGTACACTCCATATGATACTACAAGATATGCAATATGCTAGGGCCACTTGAAGTGTGCTATAACTGGATTGTCTTTGACAGCCTGTAGAATGTGTTCTTTGTGGTCAGGCATAAGAATGGGTCTCAGTCTTCCTCGATCCATAGTTTGTGATTCCATGGATCCCATCTTGGCAACACAATGATAAACAGCAGCAAAGGTTGGATAACTCAAGTCTTCAGTCTGGAAATGCAATCTGACGTAGCTGTGCAGTCTCGCATCCATTACCATTCACATGGCTATATGTAAAAATTATATCTGCCTGCTCACAATATGAATGTCTTGCCATTGTAAAAAGGAATACTTATCAGTTAACTCACTAATACACATGTTAAAAACAGACTAGCTACAAATGTACATGAATGACAAATGTAACGTAGTCTGTATGTGAACACAACACCATCTATTGTAAACTTTCTTCAAAATAAATAACTCGCAAAAGAAGCATTTGCAGACATATATTTATATGGACTTTTGTTCTTGTTTTGGTGTGAGGAACCTGCCCCTGAAGTTTTTAAAAATATTTTTGATACTCCCTGTGTGTGTGTATATATAATATATATATGCACACATTATGAAATGGACAATGTCCGACAATTATTTAAAGACATTTTTATGTTTATACATTCTTTTTATAGATACAAATATTTAAGTAAATGCTCTGTTTATAATAATGTTGTTTAATAATGTTTATTATAAACAGAGCATTTACTTAAATATTTGTATCTATAAAAAGAATGTATAAACATAAAAATGTCTTAAAATTATTGTTGGACTTTGTCCTTTTCATAATGTATGAGATATATATATATATATGCACACATTATGAAATGGACAAAGTCCAACAATAATTTTAAGACATTTTTATGTTTATACATTCTTTTATAGATAAAAATATTTAAAAATCTATAAAAAGAATGTATAAACAAAAATATCTTAAAATAATTGTCGAACTTTGTTCATTTCATAATGTGTGACGTCATTTGTCTACATTTGGATACACTTTGAGCAGATATGAATGTATGTCAGAGAATCGTGGAAGATTGTAGTTTAAAGATAG
This sequence comes from Acanthosepion lycidas, assembly GCA_963932145.1. Taxonomy (NCBI): domain Eukaryota; kingdom Metazoa; phylum Mollusca; class Cephalopoda; order Sepiida; family Sepiidae; genus Acanthosepion; species Acanthosepion lycidas. The sequence continues at coordinate 22,268,122 of OZ010614.1, forward strand.
TAAAATCAACCTTGCTAACCGAACGATCCTCTGTGGCTAAATTGGTAAAGGCACATCAAGCTAAATGGCGGTTCCGTATAGGATACAGGTTCGAATCCTGTCGGTGGATGAATATTTTCTGTGAAAATTTCTTGGACATTCAGGCAGGTAAATGTTGTTTAATAATGTTTATTATAAACAGAGCAATTACTTAAATATTTGTATCTATAAAAAGAATGTATAAACATAAAAATGTCTTAAATATATATATATATATAATATAAATGCAATTTTTATTTATTATATATGCACTGTACTTATTGGAAAGCACTCAATATCAGTGATAGGGGTAACCACAATCCAACTCTATACATACATATATATATATATATATATATATATATATACACACACACACACATGGATTTCAGATACTGAAGTTCAGGAGAGCTAAACCACACCTTTTTGGCCTTGTGTTTTCCACTGAAAACTTATCGAGTTATTTGCTGCAAAGAAAGAATCCATCTTGCACATCTAGCATTCATCCATGCATTGAATATTGTTGCCATACCTGGTCTCCTGTTCCTCCTGTACATCTTGAAATTCTTAACAAAATCCAGAATTACACTTAGTAAATAACTATTGTCAATGCTAAAAAGGGTGTTTCTTGTCTATTTATTATTCAAGTATTTCATAACACCTGCAGCCAGCCATGAAACCAACAAATGAACACATGTGGCCCTTCAGAAAAAGTTTACCTGCCTGTCACAAATATTTATTTTACATGTGCAGGTGATGTAATTTATTAATGGTGCTGACAATAGAATTGGTTGAATGATTAATAATTCCTGTTGAGGCTATTGTATTCATACAATTTGAACAAGTACCATTTAATCCATGTCTTCTCTCCTCAGCTATGGGTAAAATAATAGTGTACAGTGTTCTCTTTAAATTTGCTTGATGACCAGATTTCGAAAACTATGACTTTATAAGATGCTTATAGCCATATCATGTTGAAACACTTACTCATTTCTGATCACCGAAGTTAAGCAATGTCAAACTGGGTCAAGATGGGTGACTGCTTGGGAATACCAGGTGCTGTAAACTAGGATGTGTGAGTGTAATGGATAATGGACTGGAATTTGAAACGAGTGGGCCAGGTTCCAATTCCAGTCAGGTTTAAACACACTTGAGAAAGGTATGAATCTATCTCTTCTGTGTATGCATGTGTACATATACGTGTACACACACACACATGTGCACGTATGTATGTGTGTGTGCATGTGTATTGCCTGACAATTGCATTTAGCATGAAAGAGTGTTGACTTCAATATTTGCTTTTATATTTGCATACACTCTATCCATGATATTGAGCACCTTAACCAATAAATATTGCATACCTTAAAACTATATTCTCTCTCTTTACATACATACATACATATACATACATACATATACATACATATATATATATATATATATATATATATATATATACACATATATATATATGCACACAGAATCAATTATATGCTGTTTCTTGCAGATAAGCATATACAGTTAGATGTTTATACATGCCCAGTTACTTAGACACATGCATACACAAATACAGTGTGTGTGTGATTTTTTTTTTTTTTTTATATATATACTAAATGCCTCTGAAGAATTGTTGTGCTGGCTTCTAAATGAGCAGAAAAAAAAAAAAAAACTCAAAGAATGCAACTGAATCATATTTACAAATGGAAGAAACAATAAAAAAAAAGAAAAAAAAAGAAAAAACATTTCCATAATTATAAAAAGCATCATGCAATTTGTGTGAAGTTCTGGGTCGAGGCTGAAATGTCAAAAATTAACCTTTTCATCTTATTGGCTTTATAATTTCAAAATAGTCAACAGGTTTCCCACTGTTTGTAATCAGTTGATTATTGTGTATGCATTGGGAAACACATTTAAGACAAGTACATGAAACTCAATTGATGTGCTAAGAGTTGGGGGAGGGTAGAAAATTTTAGTGCTGTTATTATACATTGAGCACTGCCTTTTTTTTTTAACTCTATCACTCTTATGCGTGATACACACACGCACATATATATATATATATTAATGTATGCATGTATGTATGTATGAGAGAGAGAGAGAGAGCCCAGACACAAATTAAAAATTTAAACCTGCCCTCTTAATAATAAACCGTGAATATTTGTTCCCGATAATTTATAAATGATATATCTGTATCTGATTATGTCCCTATGCACTCTCTTTTTATCATGCATACTAGAGTTTCTCCAGTAGAATTGGTATTAACCAACTGGCATTAAAATTTTTAGAATTTACTTATTTTTATAACTTTGCATTAGGTTAAATTTTGTCTGTGATTGATTTTGTTTTTTCAGCTTATTAACCTTTTACAGGTTATTTAAAGTTAAAAAATATTTTCAGATTATAAGCATTTTTTTTGGAAGCTGATAATGATTTCCTGATACAAGCACTATTAATTAACCCATAGCAAGAGGGAGAAGAGCTGGATTCATACCTTTTCCAATGGTATTTGAGCATAAGTGAATATAGCGAAAGCAACTTGAATTGGAAATCAACTCTCTCATTTCTGATTCCAACATAAAGTATAAATTTTAAACCTATGGATACTGTTTCATTATTAATAATTATACCAATACCATTCAGATAAAGAAACAATTATTACTTGGTCTACATCATGCCACTCTATTAATGTTTCTATTTCCTATAGTTTTTAGGAAATAATTGCATTAATAAGGGAGAGATTAATTATTAGGTTGGTGCAAAAATAATGACGTAATAATGTCGTTTTTTTACGTATTTTTTAACATCAAAAAACGACATTATTACGTCATTATTTTTGCACCAACCTAATAATTATAACAAAAGGCTGTAAGAGTCTGACATCCAATAAATATAAAACTCCTTTTCTTGACATATTTGGGAAAGATATTAGAATAATCCCAAATCTATACTGGCAACTTCGGGTAGGCAGTCCATCTAGAGGAAAGAAAACCCTGATTTTAAACCTTTGCTACCTTGTGGCAGTAACATGCAAAAGGAGGAGGAGAGGGTGTGACAGACTCGAGTAAGCATATCGGGAGGATATTCCGGTTGATTTTGTTAGATTCACTTACAGATTCATACCTTTGTATTTGTGGATTTCTTCTCCTCGCCAGCTATGGATTGAATAGCAGGACAGACTGGGTTCATTAACCTTGGTTGGCAACCAGTCTACTGTAGAAAGAAATGGCTACCTACTGCAGAAAAAATAAATTGACCTTGTCAGTCATATATCGAAAGATACATGATCACCCAAGCGTTATGTATGGCACTTAACTGACTGAAATAGGACTTGTATCAATAAATTATTATTTCCAAAAACAATTCTTACAATTGAAATATATGTTGTAGCTTTAAATAATCCACAAAAGGTTGATAAGCCATAAAAAACAAACCAATCAATCAATCAATACCATGCATGGCATCCATATAAAAGTCCCAATCTTAGGAAAACACAAAGCGTAAATTTTAAACCTATGGATACCATTTTGCTGCTAGTGATTATAGAAATACCTGTCGGATAAAAAAAAAAACAATTATTAATTGGTCTACATCTAGCCATTCTATTAATGTTTCTATTTCACATTGTTTTTAGGAGATAATTACTATAATTGCACTTAATAAGGGAGAGATTAATTTAATAGGCTTGTATAACAAAAGGCCGTAAGAGTGTGACATCCAATAAATATAAAAATCCTTTTTTCTTGACATATTTGGGGAGTATAATAGAATAATCCAGAATCTATACTGGCTGCTTCAGGTAGATGGAGCTTGACAGCCTGAGAAGGTAGTCCATAGAATTTAATTTCTTCTTTGCTGATTTCTTCCTTTATAATGATAGTGTTGATGACTACATTCATCACCAATGTCTAGATTCAGGTCTAGATGCTTTCAGTTTCACCAAAACCTGCTCCTGTTATCCATTTCCTATTACCATTTGGTTTTGCAAGAGTTGCTTGGAGGTGAAAGAAAATCAGACTAGAAGGAAGAGCTGAAGGTGTGAAGACTTCTATGTGAGATTATTTATTTCATAAAAATACAAAAATTTGGCACAAGGCCAAAGGGGAAATCGGGAGAGGCTGGTCTTCATTAACTATCCTAGTCCTAGTTAATCGCAATCACGACCCATTCATTCATTACAATTTGTCCATTCTCCACGACGACTCGTCCATCACCACTTAATCCAGCATATACCAAAATACCGCATATTCACAAGGGACCTACAAAACAACCCATGATGTAAAAATTTAAATCCATTACATTGTCCATAAAGTTTGTTTGTAATAAAATTCCATGAGTTATTAAATGATGATAGAAACCAGAAAATAAACTAAAATGAAACACAAAGATAAAACTAAAACAAAACAATGTTAGTAGACTTCTACGTTAGTATCACAATCATATCATCGAGATAGTATTTCTCTGAAAAAAACACAAGGTCTGAAGATAACATTTTTCTACTCAAATTATATAACAAATGTAACAGCAAAATTGTCCAAATCATGTAAAAGCAAAATTGTCTATTTGTTAAATTAAGCTTTGAACCATTGTATCTTATAAATGATTAAAGATATCTTAAAGGAATTCTCTGAGGTTTTAATAACACAATTGGATTCTGAGCAATAAGAATGTATAATTACTCTCCAAGCTTAACAAAAGAATTGTGATGAAATCGATCTTAAACGAAAATGATATGTTCGTTATTAATTAATCATAGCTAAGGCTTGGAAGCTCATGAATTATTGAAGTAAAGTGCATATATATATATATATATATATCCTAGGATCGTTTTCCAACATATTCAAAATGTTCTTTGCCCTCTCTAACATAACTTTCTATTCTGGAGTAACAAGATGCCTTACGCGTTTCGCGTACAATTACATTTTCAAGTCTTTTTTCACTGCTTTTTGGACTGTCATTACTGAAACTCCTCTGACATGTGCTAAACATCTTATGGATTGAGTTGAATCTTTCTAATTGATCTCTTTAGTTCTAAGTTAGTGCTGATCTCTCTTCCTGTTGTGACTTCCTGATTCAGTTATCCACTTTACTGTTCCCTCTTTATTAAACTTGTTCACCATTCTCTTGGTGGTTCTTGAATGGACTTTGAAGATGGAATCCAGAGTATGAATGTTGGTACCATTACTGAAGTCCTGAATTATGCTTTTCCTTCCAACATTGTTCAGTTGAGAAGACAGAAAACAATTTTAACCTGTTCTCTTTCTAGCTGATTAACTCAAAGGCTTTTTCAGTGATTCTTACGACAAGATGGCTAAACATTTTATCTGAAAACCTGGAAAAAAGAAACTCATTTAGTGTAGTTGTTTTTAGATATTAAATATTTTGTGGGATGGACAATTACACTGTAACATGATTTGGACAATTTTGCTGTTACACATGGTATATTAGATTAAGGCTCTTGTTAACAGGAGAGCAGTGAAGTTAAGCAGTGCTGATCCTAGTCAGTACCTCGATGGGTGATTGTTCAGGAGTACCAAGTGCTGTAAGCTTTGATGTATGGTTAGTGTAATTGGTAATAGCTCAGAATGAGAAATTGGTGAGTAAAGTTCAAATTCCAGTTGGGTTTGTTATATTCACCTATGCATAAATACCTTTAGGAAAGCTTTAAAGCCTTTCTCTTCTCCCCATCCGTAAGTAGGACTTGTATCTGTAAATGATTACCCCCCCCCCACTAAATTCTTACAATCTTAATATATGTTGTGGCTTTGAATAATCCACACAAGGTTGATAAGCCATAAAAAAACAAATCAATTGATCAATCAGTGCCATGCATGGCATCCATGTGAAAGTCTTGATCTTAGAAGAAACACAAAGCATAAATTTTAAACATATGGATACCGTTTCATTGCTGGTGATTATAGTAATAGCTGTTGGATAAAAAAACAATTATTAATTGATCTATATCATGTCACTCTATTAATCGTTCTATTTCATATAGTTTTTAGGAATTAATTGCTATAATTGCACTTAATAAGAGAAAGATTAATTTAATCAGCTTGTGTAACAAAAGGCTGTAAGAGTGACATCCAATAAATGTAAAACTCCTTTTATGAAGGAATCATATTGAATTCTAAGAAAAACAAGGAGGAATCTAGAATATCTTGTATTGATTTTTCTGTTACATACTTAAGTAGATACTTTCATATGTTTTTTTGAGTGATTTCCAGGATTCAACTGAGATTCAATAGTCAGAACAAAATGGCTGTTCTCAGAATTACAGAAGATATCTTCTGGTGAAGATGAGATGAACTGAAATAAGATAACATTAAAAGCTATGCAAAAAAGCATTTGGTTGTCTGAATAACTCTTGGAATGATAATGACTTCAGAATAATAGTAAGCTGATGCAGAAGAGATTGGTTAAAACTTAGTGACAAGAAAAGCAACTGAAGTCAGATGAATGATGCAAACAGTTCTTTAAATGGTAATAATTCTGAGAAGTAGAGAGAAACTTAGGAGTAAATAATAGAAATCCTTACACACACACACACACACACACATCTATATATAAATGTGAATGTCAGTGTTTCACTGTCACACACTTTTTCAACTTAAAGAGACACAATTCTCTAACTTTCAATAGCTCATTTCAAATGAAAAAAAAATTACTATTCTCAAATTAGTGTTTCAAAATATAATTGTTGGTGTTTTCAACTTGACTCCTGTAGGCTGTAGACCAACATATCATACCATTTTGTAATCAGGCCAACTCCGTGAGCAAATTAAAAACATTCCAAGCCAGATTCAGACATACGATCCTGAAATTTTGGATTCCCAAATTTTCATTACTGTGACTGTTTTTGGTGATTTTTTTTTTACGTGATTTTTTTTGTGACAAAATTTTTTGTACGATAACAGATTTTATAACTTTGAAATAAATTTGGGAATAATTGAAATTAATTGCAAATACAGTGAAAGTCACGCATGATATAAAAATAATTGTTTGTACAGAAAAAAAAGGGTCTATATACATCAAATTGTTTTTAAGTGGCAACAGAAGAATTATTGTTGAACTTTTAAAAGGTAAGCTTAAATATTAAAGCAATACTTGAATACAGTTATCAGTTTTGAGTTCTTTTGTAGTTTATTGTTGCCTATTGCTTTACTTCACCATAGCTACTGTGAGGAAGGCCCAATTGAGTGCCCTCTGCAGGACCTAGCTTAGTCAGGGCAGCTGTGTGCATTTGGGCAGTAATCCCTCAATTTATATAAAGGCTGACTGTTTGGAAAATAAAACATTCCTATAATTCTAGATACATACATAACAAAATCCATACATTCACTTAAAAGTAAAACTAAAATTCATCCTCATTAATGGATAGAAGTATAGTCAAAAGCGCTCAAACATACAAAATATTTGAACAATTTATACATAATTTATGTCCAGAACAGAAGATTATAAGAAGAGATTAAAAATGGAATAAAGAAAAACTTAACCTTAGTACTTTGTCAGTCATTTTTAATGAAATTTGTGTGTGTTTTATATATATATATATATATATAGGAGAGGCATGGATAGTGGCCCAGATAGAGAAATCAGAAAGCTGAGTTTGATATTCAGTCGAATCCATTGCATTCATTTACAGGCTAATACCCTTGGGAAACTTATGAATCTTCTTCTTCTCTCCCCAGCTATGGGTAAATAGCAGGGCAAACTGGGTTCTATAGCCTTGGATGGCAACTGGTCTACTGTAGAAAGAAATGGCAACCTATTGCTGGTGGAAAAAAAATCTGCTTCGTCAGTCATGTATCAAAAGATACATGATCGCCTATGTGTGTATCACACATGGCACATAACTGACTAATATATATACCCTTACACACACATCTACCTGTTATTGCAGAGCAAGATCTGATTGTCCAGTAGGAAGACTCTGCATGACAAGGAAAATGTAAAAAGAAAAAAAGATATATATAGGAATATCTGCAGGAAATTGGAAACAGCATTTTTATAACCATCGCCATTTCTTCACAAATGAATCCCAAAGACACCCAACAGCACTATCAAAACACTATTGGGATTTAGTAGGAATTGGCTTCAGCCCTCAAGTGAAATGGAGAATTATCTCTAGAAATTTCAGAGACCAGTATGACCTATATATTAAAGAGAAGATCCTAATAATGAAGCATAAAGATCCTGATGAGTTACTAAACCAACACAATGAGATGATCTTTAAATGCACACACAAAAATCATCTCAATATAACTCACTACACTTAAAAAAAAAAAATCACTATCAGTTATAATATATATATGCAGTTGTATATGGGCATAAGTACATTGATATACATTCTTACCTTTAAGGTACGATTTATAGGTTTCCATATGATATTTGCAGACGTATACGTATGTTGGTAATGCGTAGATATTTATATACAATGGTAATATTGGCATGTATTTAGATGCGAGGATTCTTGTATTCACAAGTGTGCGGTACATATTTGTTTGTATAAAAATGTGTATATGGGCTTATATATGGATATGTGGATATATATGTATATGTGGAACATGTGTAAATATATATATATGAGTGTATTTGTAAAGTATGGTAGATATATGTATATGGGGTTGCATATATATATATATATAGAGAGAGAGAATTATATATGTGGTGTATATGAAAATATATATATATATATATATATATATATATATAATATAGTTGTATGCATATGTATATATGTGTGTATGTTTGTATAAATAGAGATTTAATGTAAAGACAGAAATTTCTTTATTTTCGTCTAATTACCTTCTAAGCTTACTTCATCATGAAATAATTTCTAATTAGACTTGAAAAATTAGAAATTTTACTCATCTGGGGATAATTTCAATTTTAATTAATTTAAATTAAAAATATTACTTTTTAACTATTATTCATGATATTAAAAGTATTAAAATTAAAAATTTTTTTTTTTTTAAACTTAAACACTTAATTCTCTATCTAACATTAACTGTAAAATTTAAGAGAAAATTTAAATATGTATAAAGATGGATGCATGTGGAAATATGTATATATTTGTGTATGTATGTGCATGTATACCGACGTGTATCATTGTATTTGTATGTGGTTATATATGTAATTGTACGTGAATACGAATGTATGTGTATTTACGTAAATATATATGTGGTGTGTGTATGTAAAAACAGTATATTCCTTTATTATTACCTTCAAATCTTACTTCATCTTGATTTGAAACTTAAACTTAATTAAGAAATATTACTCATCTAAAAATAGCTTCAAATTAAATTTATGAAATAGACTGGAACTAAAAAAGATTTTACCATAACCATAATTCACCATATTAAAATATTACTATTATTAACTTTTTATTTTTATATTTGTTTATTAATATAATATTTGATTTACATTAAATCCCTGATTTATTTGTGGAGAAGTTAAATATATAATTTACTATCAAGCATTAAATCTAGTTTATTTCAGGAGTATTTTAACATTTAAATTACTATCAAATGTTAAAATCTGTACTTTTCTAAATTGCCCAAACATCAAGCTATACCACCCTTCTCCTTCCTTTCAAAACCCTACGTTCATCTTTTATTTCTTATCTTCTTGGTTTTCAAGGCATTGAATGTAATGAGCCAGTGTTTTACTTTCACTGAAATGTTTGAGTTAGATTGAATGAGAGATCAGCTGCCAGTCTCTGGTCATCACGAGTTTTGGAGTTGCACACATATAGCATTGCATCATTGGCATAGACATTCACAAATGATCTGAGTATATTCTTAGGCAGATCATTAATCGTAAAATAAGAAGAGGGTTGGTCTGAAGAGTTGTTAACTATGATCCCAGAGGGCTGGCAGTTAACTACCTTTAAGGACCTACTGATTAGGAAGGACTTTGTTATTGAGGAGACTCTTCCAGTGATTCCATAGTTAGAGGGGTTGAGCAGTAATCCTTTGTGCTACACCTTGTCAATGGCCTTCAAGATATGCTACATAAACCAAAAACCTTAAGTCATGTTCTTAAATAAGTCTACCACTTGTCCATACACTGAATATTGCTGGTGCTTCTATGCATTTAGAAATTTTTCATAGAAACTGAAGAAGAATCTGAAATATTATTGGTCCTAATCTGTCTCTTCAGTCTCTTTTGTATCACCATAATATGGCTTCCCTCTGACTCTTCTCTAAATATTTTAATAATTGTTCTAATGAGCTTTCCTCTATGGTACCTAGACTTTATGAATTTAAGCGTAGTACAAAATTGGCAACAATGTCTCATCATTTTATAGTTGAATTGGCTAGATGTAACTGGAAGTTCTATGTTAGCAATTTCTTTTCTCACACTTCTCGCTTGTGGAACTCTTTTCCAGCCTCTTGCTTTCCAATCAACTTTGCATTTAAATTTTTGAAGGTCAATGTCAATCATTATCTTTTGGGTTTTTAATTACTTTTCTTTTATTGTCCTCTCTCCTTAAAAAGGTTTTTTCTCTTTTATTCATTCACATGCAGTAACCCTTACTTAGTGGCTTTATTGCCTTCCTTGGGGTGAAATGATAAAAACAAAAATAAATTCTTTCTTATCAGATCGATACTTTCATATGGATGTCACCTATGGTGCCATACTCATTAAAAAATAGTGAGCTGTATAGTATCACTTTCTCAGATCAGTTATTAAAAATGATCTGAGTATATTCTTCGGTAGATCATTAATCATAAAATAAAAAGAGGGTTGGTCCAAAAAGTTGATAACTAGGATCCCAGAGGACTGTCCGTTAATAACTACCTTCAGAGACCTATTCATTAGGAAAGAATTTATTATTGAGAAGACTCTTCCATTGATTCCATAGTTAGAGAGGTTGAGCAGCAATCCTTTCTGCTAGACCTTGCCAAGGGCATTCAAGATATGCTACATAAACAAAAAAACTTCATGTTCTTAAATAAGTTTACCATTTGTCCATGCATTCAATATTGCTGGTATTTCTACACATTTAGAAATTTTTTTATTGAATCCAAAGAAAAATCTGAAATATTATTGGTCCGGATCTGTCTCTTCAGTCTCTTTCCCATCATCATAATACAACTTCCTTTTGACTTTTCTATAAATATTTGTATAATTGTTCTGATGAGCTTTCCTCTATGGTACTGAGACATTTTGAATTTTGTGTTTATTCACTGGCCCTTTTCCACCTCAGACATCTTGGTGTGTTGGTGATAAGACAATTTTATTTTATTCCTTTTGATTTGATAAAGGTAAGCAAAACAACATTTGTAACAACATCAGCTTTATTTTATACTCATAGGAATCATATGTTGGCTAGTGTATGCTTTTGGTTGTCTTATACTACAGATACCAAATAAAATCATGCAAATTTACTTCAATTGTGGGTCTTGTATTATCTATAGGTTGCCTTATACACTGAAATATACTGTGTGTGTACACACACACATATATATATATATATATATATATATATATATATAGTGAACATAGAAGTCGACACTTAGAGATGACAGTCTGTTTCATGCTAGATGTAATTGTCAGGGTGGCCTGGCGATTGCATCTAGCATGAAACAGACTGTTGCCTCTAAGTGTTGACTTCTATGTTCACTTTTATATTTACACACGCTCTATCTCTGATATTGAGCACTTTATCCCATAAATATAGCACATCTTAAGACTATATTTCTTTATATATATATATATATATAATGTCATCCACAGACAGACTGTTTCGCTGTATCACAGCTCATCTGTGCGGCTAGACATGCGGTTGCCTCTAGCTAGGATCGAAACCCGACTGAATTGGTATCAGGCGGATATTCTACCACTAAGCTGTCGGCGCACGGTTGGGATGAAGGTGGATTTTTAGCGTATTTATTTTTGGAAACACGCCCAGTGACCGAGAGTGACTCAATTCGGCTTGCGAAGAGTCTTGCTATATAGCTATAATAGTCACTGTTTACAAACCCATACCTCAGCCCGAGAGTGCTCAACTGGAATTAAATTTAATTCAGGAGCTAATATATATATATATATATATATATATATATATATATATATATATATCTCTGTTCAGTATTTACCTGGTCTTTTTTTTTTCTGATCTTACTGTTTATTGGACACTTTGTCAGTTCTGTTAGGCATTTCTGCCGATTATATTTAACTATAGGCATTTACTCTATGATTGGCTTGCAGAAGCATAGCTATATTCTTGTTTAAATTTTCGCATCTTTCTTTGACACACATTAATGATGACAATAATAAAACTTTTTTTTTTTTACCTTTATGATTTGACATATATCAATTCCATTTTTCAGTATTGATTATATTTCGAAATTCATTCTGTGTTACTCCATCTGGCATTTGCTTAGCAATGTGTCATCTTTGACTTGTGAATTTCTCTTTGATGTCTAATAATGATAACAGAGCCTTATATTAAGGATTCCTTTTAGATAAGAAATCATCACCTGCAAATCATGTTTAC
>OZ010614.1:22285644-22320644 GCA_963932145.1 Acanthosepion lycidas
TAATTTTTACCTGTTTGCCAGGATTTATGGCTGAAATATGGTGTTTTAATTATTTGTCATATGGCAAATCCACCCTACTTGTAATTACTGTGCATCTGGTTACAGTGAAATATGATGAGGTTTTGTTCTATTTTTATTACTGTTGTCATATGTACTTTTTTTTTTTAAGAATAATTTTATTTATTAATGATGTAGTTGGGGAAATTATTGTTAACTACTGTTTGTTTTGAGTTTGAGTTCACTCGGAAATTGTCTCTATGAAGAAGAATTTAGGTATGTGCTGTGTGTATATATATAATATATATATATATATATATATAATACGTGGTGCAATTGAATTTATATTACAGTGAATCCTTAATACAAAAAGTAAATTAGTAAAGTAATGATATAAAATGGTGAAATCCCTTCACTAACAAAATTTTAAAGATGCATTAACCTACCAATCACTTGATGAATGTTATGATCCTTGCATATGCAGGTATTAAGTATTTGAATATTTAAGGTTATGAATTTAAAAAACAAGCATTATAATTTTGAAGCAAAGAGATGGATACATGTCCTTCACAAGGGCATTTATGTGAAAGTGTAAGCAACAATGTCAGAATTTGAACTCTGCTTATCAGCTCTCCTTTTCATGCTGAAAACATTTATGAACTACAAATCAACAGCTGTTAGCACAGGATGAGAACAGATGGTTTGGTGAATTTAACACACACAGCACATGATGTTGGAGGCAAAATAAGTAGAGATAAGCAATGAGAAACTTACTTGATTTGTGTCAGTAATTGAATGACAAAGCAAGGACCACAAAGACAAAAATGAGTTGTAAATGAACATGTTGTACTAAGAGCAATAAAAGACTGGTTGTTGATAGCTATGATCACTCAGATCCTGAAAGGACATGATACAAAGTTTGTTTTTTTTATTATTTATCTCTTATGAGAATCAGCAGAACAATATTGACTGTTTTGGGTTTACTGAGTTCTTCCCCTTGATTGCCCATCAGAGAAGGCTAGCAGGTGTTTGATCAATACTGCCAAGGTTGATGCCTTCTGGCATTGACAATAAGATGGATAAGGAAGAAAGAGTAAAAGAAAGAGAAGAAGAAAGACAGACCTGTTGCTAACGTGAGGAGCTGGTCTAGGCTGGATGCCACCCACCACTTGAAAATTATGAGAACTAACTGCAGTGTGCATGTTCTTACTTAGTCACTTCCCAACTCAAAACCCAGCTTACAGCCATATCATTTTGAAATGCTGGTTTCTGTACAGTCACTAGTTAAGCAATGTAGAGTTTGGTCAGTACCTAGATGGGTGACTGCTTAGGAATATTACATGCTGTAAGCTTGGATGTGTGGTGGTATAATAGATAACAGATTGTAATTGTTAATACCTATGATCACAATAAATAAATATATATATTTTTTTTTTTTTTTTTTTTCATAATTTTTTCCCCCATTTACAGCTCTGAAGAGAGGGGGCGAAACCGGTCGGCTGGTATTTTATTTTAATAACATCATGGTCCAATGTAAAAATATTCTTGTTTTTAACGCCGTAATAAAGTTTTGTACCACAAAAAAATATTTTTAAATATATATATATATATATTGTGATCATAGGTATTAACAATGAATGGCAACTGTTCCTTTCACATCTCAAGACCATATGTGTATTGATATAGATTTCTTCATTGACAAATGTTTGATTAAAAGCTTCTGACAAAGATTTTTATTTTTTTTAGTTAAACTTTCTTGTTTGTATTTGTAAATCTATCATTGTATGTAAACATGCTAGCTAGATCCTTAACCACATGAAACATGCAGTTCTCTCTTTTGCTGGAATAAAATTATGCTTCAGATAGGGGTCTGTTTTGATTTTGTAGCTCTAAACTGATCCTGGTTACCGGCAACCAATAATGTAGCCCTGTCCCCCTTGTTGGTATTCAAGTTCCTTAAGAGTAATCAAACCAGCCCTTAATCCCAACTTTCTTCCTGTCTCATCTCACACCATTGCTCTATATCTCATCACTCTCACCTTTTTCTCTCACTTTCTCAGCATCTAAGCTCAGCCTACTCAAAGGGATACTACCCCATCCTGTGATGATTCCAAACTTTAAGAATGTGTATTTGAAAATGGATTTTCAGTCATTAATCTTTCTTCATCAGCTTCTATCACAGTGTGGTTTACAAAAGCCAGGGACATGTTCAGAACCTGTCGAAACTCCAACACCATCCCACCCTACCCCACCAGCCAATCTCAAGAAATGTCATGGGTGAGGAAGAAAGGGAAAGAAAAATATTCTCTATCTCTTTAGTGATAAAAAAAAAAAAAGTTATTTATTTGTTTATGCATTTTCTTGATCAACAACATCACACAGCCTTTTTACCCAGGGTTACTCAAAAATATTATTTATTTTTTTTATCACTCGTATCCAAAAGAATTCGAATTAATGTTGGATATTCAATTTTTCTGGGCAAATGTCACAGAAATTAAAATGAACAAACCCGTCAGGCTAATCTCTATCTTTGTAGGGACATTTTTTCTATTGTGTGACCAATTCAAGCCAGGTGGGTTTTCCTGGCTTTATGTCCAGATCTTTAAATGTTATTTGGTGACCACCCGATTTCATTATCAACAACACATTTTCCTATTTGACATCTTCAAGGATACATTAATGGTCTCTTTCTCATTGGCTGGAAGTAGGATGTGTAGTCATGGTTTTGCTCAATCTTACTAAATTTTGTCTTATTAAATTAGGGTTCAGTTCTCCTTGGAATTGCTTGGGAGTTCACTTACTTCTTTGAAATATGATTTTTCAATGCATTTCATTTTTAATATTTTCAACTTTTCAATCTATCTCCCTGTGAATTTCGACAATTATCATCCCATTAGTAGACTCTTTCCTCTTTCTTTTTCCTTTTTGTTTGATCACCCCACTGAGATCCCAATTTCAAAATTCTAATTCTCTGACAGCTATATTGAGATTTTTCTTCTCTTGTGAAATTAATCACCAAACATCCTTACTTTGATTTTTGTATCAAGTTTTATATTTTTGAAACTTTACTTTGCATTTTTACTTTTGTAATTGTCATAAAAAAAATTGAACAAAAATATTAGTCTGTATGCTTTTCAGTTCAGCTGATAGTTTTCTTACATGTCACCCCAACGACATTCTTTATACACCCCTCCCACTACACTCTTTCTTCTTTCTCATCATTATCTATGAGATAAAGAAGAGATATTTGAATATGAATTTCATACATATTAGTGACTAGCAGAAGAGCCCGGCGTTGCCCGGGGGTGTAACAGTAAGAGATAGGTCAAGTATCGACCATCATAAAGACTGAAAATAAAATTGACAAAGATTATTGTTTAAGGTTGTCAGACACACATGTCTTAATTAGTTTCTTCTTTTTTTTTTTTTTTTTTTTTTTTTACAAATTGGTCAAACTCAAACAAAAACATTGTTTTCAATCATTATGAGTCTATCGATTGAATAGAATTTTATTATAAACAATTGTCTTGTAAATGGAATTTTTAAAGCATTCTGAATGTAAAAATAAAGAAAAAAGTGTGCAAGACAATAAGAAACACTACCTGCCAAAAAAAAGTGAAGTTTTGTTGAAATAGGTTGAAAAATGTAGGAAATCCGATCCCATATATAAACGTACACACACACAAACAACCTGGGTTTTATAAGTATAACTCAATATGAGTTGTCCCCCTTTCATTCTGGCGACAGAATCGTGTTTTATTGTGTTTTCAAATTGATTTTGTGCAAAAACAATTATGTTTTTCCAATTTTTGGCACTGTCAGAACCACCGCAAGGTAATTTTACGTAGTCCTGTGAAGTTTTGTTGAAATCGGTTGAAAAATGTAGGAAATCCAATCCAATATATAAACGTACAGACACACACACATACAATCTGCATTTTATAATAAGTAAGATTGTGCAGTATTTATTGGAAGACTTGTAAATATTAAAATTTACGCATACATAAACAGCACAAGTGAACATCAATAATAAAAAATTCTTAGTTACAAAAGTTATCAGTTTTAGTAAGAAAAACATGGAGTTGATTTTTTTAATGCTTTTTGTTGGATTATTATTTATGGGTGTCAGTCTAAGAGTAGGACAACTCTGTATTCAAAATTATGCAGAAGGCAGGAAGGCATTTTACTGTTTTTTCCCTTAGATGTCTTGGCAATTCACAGATAATGTGGAGAGCCATGATCTTGAATTTTAAAAATTTTCATTTTCAATTTGTGTTTTGTTATGTTAGTTTTTAGTTTGTAAATGAATAAAGGGCCACATGAATTTTTACTTATAAATAAATCTGAACTATATCGCCTAGAGAAATGTTTTTGATTGGCAGCTTGTACCCCAAATATGGTGTGTCTCTTCCTTTCAAGTGTCAGATTGGAAGCTGCCATCTTTGGAATCTGCCGTCTCTGTACATCTGAGAGAGAGAGAAACAAGAAAGTTAAAAAATTGTTACATGCTTTAGAATGCTACACTAGATTGTCTTCTATCTGTATCTCTCTCGATATGTGTTCTCAAATATCCAGCACCCCCAAATATGTTGTGTGGATGGTGTAATGGTTATCAATGTGGAAAGCAGAATTGGTGAGTCAAGTTCAAATTCCATGCAGGTCTATTGTGTTCAATTTTGTGTAAATTCCTTTGGGAAAGGCATGAATTCATTTTTTTCTCCCTCCCCAGCTATGGGTTAAATAGAAAGTCAGACATGGTTCTCCAGCCCTGGTTGGCAACCAGTTTAGGAGGAGGACAACTGTGAATTCAAGATCAGCTTGAAAATGGTTGGGCTCCATCAGTTTATCTTACTCTAGATACATCAACTGCTGCAGTGCCTGTGATGCACCTTTTACCTTAATAGGTTATGGGACTCGGTCACAGAGAGAGAGAGAGAGAGAGCATATATATATATATTGAATAATATAGACACATTGTCTACTTATTTTTATACTGATCCTTTCCAGTTGTCTAGTTAGTTTCTTGATGTTAACATGAAATTCATCAAGGAAGTCGTTGTTAATGATGGTCTTAGAAAAGTTCAAAAGTATTTGGGTTAGAAGAAACTACACTACCTTCCTTGATGAATTTCATCTCAACATCAAGAAACTGATTAGAGAACTGGAAAGGATCAGTATAAAAATGAGTAGACATAATATAACTATATTATTCAATGAAATATATTCTTATTACTATTATAAATTAATTGATTTAAAATGTTTTTTTTCGCTACACAGTTCTAACCATGTTTCAAAAATGGAAGGTCTGAATAAAAACATTTACCAAAAAAAAATAAAAATATCTATAAGAACACCGGATTATATATCTTACTGTTCTTTCTTTTTATTTATATATATATATATTTCTTATTACTATAAATTATTTTGAGTGGGTACATTAACACCTGAAATACTAGGCACTATAGTGATTTTCCAAGCAGAGCTTAGATGTGGCACAAGGCCGAATATATGGGGCACTCACTATTCAGTCGTTATTGTTCTAGTGAGACAAGCTTGCTAACAATTACACCACCTTAAGGTGCCCAAAGATGATTTTCGAAGTTTAACTTAGATTTGGCACAAGGCTGAAAGTATGGGGCACCCAGTGAGGATTGAACTCTACTCAGTCATAATTGTTTTAGCGAGACACGCTTGCTAACCATTACACCACCTTAAGGTACCCAAAGATGATTTTCCAAGTGTAGCTTAGATGTGGTACAAGGCTGAAAGTATGGGGCACCCAGTGAGGATTGAACTCAGTACTCAGTCATAATTGTTCTAGTGAGACAAGCTTGCTAACCATTACACCACCTCAGGGTGCCCAAATACCACGCGCTATAAGCTTGGATATTGTTTAAATTTCAATATTTTCTTGGAGGCTTGCAACTCCTGAACCCCCAACTGTATCAACCCATTGAGCTTACCAAAATCTATTCATAGGCTACATTTTGACAGTTAGATCCTTGACTCTATTGTTGCTGGTTGGAGATTCTGGGCTCCAAAAATGTAGATCCACCACTGGTCTGCTGTCAACACTGTGTCATCTACGTACCTAATTTTGTTAATGTTTTTATCTTGAAGTTTTGAATTAGGTCCATATTGTTACTTGAGTGCTTGATTTGCAAACCTGACTTTTCTCCCCTTTCCAAGATGAATGCTTGAATCTTGAAAGTGCTTTCTTTATATACCTTCCTTTCTTCTCCACAGTACCTTACGCTGATTGAAATATCAGTGCTACTAAAGTATGTGGTCTACCATCAAACACTATAGCATCCTGTCTACTTCATTTCCTACTATAGTATGTGGTCTGCTGCACTAACAGAGTAGCATATATTGTAGATAGTTCTCTTGTAAAAATGCAACTGATGTTTCCTCACTCAAGATGACAAGTCTTTCAGAAACATTTTAATCTGAAGGAGGTTATGCAGCTGATGTTAATGGTTTTAGACTTGGGGGAGATTCTGATGTAGGAGCTTCATTTCCTTCCTTTTATGGGGAGAGGACACACTTGTGGTGTGGTGATGGTAGAATTCATTGTGGTAGACTGCTGTTGGGTGGCATGTGAGGTGTAGTCATGGTTGAATTCATAGTGCAGTAGACCGCATACTATAGTAGTAAATGAGGTAGACCACATGCTATATTTGCACTCAAATAGGTTTCAAATTAGTCAGAAATTATCTTCAGTAATGAAGAAATAACTGTAGTTGAAAAATAAATAAATTATGGTTTAATTGTGGAATTGATGTGGCAGAAGAATTGTTTTAAAAAGAAAATCACTCAATTAAATACAAAATTTCTTTGCAGAGAGTCAAAATATGGAGCAAAACATTTTACAATAGAAAAATCTCATTATCTGTAGATATTTAGTTGTTAAGATAAATATTTTTTGAGTTTGAAATTTACATGTCAAGGGGGAAAAACCTAAATTTGTTGTGAGATTTTTCTGTTATTTCAGTCATTTTCCATGTATTTTATCATCGTTTAATGTTTGTCATTTTCATTTCTTGTTTTCTATCCACTTTCTCTCTTTATCTTGTTGTTTTTGCCTCTCTCTCACTCTGTTTACAGTTACATCATTGGTTCCCATATGATTACCAAAGTTAAGCAAAATCAAGCCTAGATGGGTGACCACTTAGGAATTCCAGATGCTGTAAGCTGTGGATGGTGTAATGGATAGTGGCTTGGAATTGTTAGTTGGAGAGACAAGTTCCAATTTCAGTTGGTTTCATTGTATTCACTTATGTGCAAATACCCTTGGAAAAAAAATATAAATCTACTTCTTCTCCAGCTATGGGTTAATTAGTAAGACTTGTATTACTAAACCATTAATAATTTAAAAAAAAAAAATGTTCTTACAATCTGGAAGTATTTTCTGGCTTTAAATAACCTGCAAAGGATTGATAGGCTGTATAATAATAATGGATCAATTACTCTCAATCATTTCTTATTTTGTTATCTTTGTGTGTGTATATATATATATATATATATATATATTGATTTTAGGACTGAAGCGATTACAGGTATCCAAATTTTCATCTAAACCGAGATTCAACATCACCACTTGATAAGACACCGGAGGTGTTGAAACAAAATGGCTATTTTTGCAGTGATTTTATAACATATTTATGTTATATTTTTTTTTTAAATAAATAATTATATCTGCTCTACTCTGTATTGAGCACTCTTTTAAGAATAGTAATTGTTGGTTATTGGAATTCATTCCGTATACCCCAATTATATACTTGGGTATATATATATATATATATATATATATATATATATATATATCTGTCCCCCTCTTTCTCACCTCCCACTCCTGTCATAGTGGCCTGTCTCTCTCTCTTGTTGTAGAGGCCTGTCTCTCTCTTGTTGTAGAGGCCTGTCTCTCTCTTGTAGCGGCCCATCTTTCTTTCTTGCTTGTCCAAGTCTATCACTCTCTCTCTCTCTCTTCCCTATCATAGTGGCCATATCTCCCTCACTTGTCCAAATCTATATATCTCTCTTTCTCATGTTATAATTGCTCATCTCTCCTTTTTCTTTACCTATCTTTTCTTCTCTCTTCTGTACTTCCACTCTCATCACTTTTTTCTGTCTATCCTTTTTCTTTACATTTCTAACATATTTCTCTCTCTCTCTCTCTCTCCATTCATCTTTCTGCCAAAAATTGAAGAGGCATCTTGAAATTTCATTCTCTAAATTGCATAAGAGAGAACATTCAAATCCTGTTTCAAAGATAATAATTTATTGTCAGAATGTGTTACATCCAACAGATTGTCCATTTATATTCAAAATGATTGCTGAAAGAACTGTTATGTCACAATTCTTCTTTGAAAGCATTTACCAAATGCCAGCTATGACTATTTAATCAATCATACCCCATGACACAATACATTTTTTTTTCTGCTCAGGTCATCTTCAGATGCAGGAAGCCATTTCCATTGACCTGGTTGAAGTGGATGAAATATTTTGTTCTTTGTTTTATATTGTTTGCTTTAGCTTTGTTCTAGACATTTTCTTTTTCATTTTCATGTGCCTAGTTCAGAAAGACGATTTTTTGTTTTGCCTTATTTTTTTTATGGGGTAAATAATAAAAGCCTCCCATTTGTAAAGCAATTTTAAAACTGCTTGAATGAGAGTGTTATCTCAAGTTCTGAGATGAAATATTATTCCATGGATTATACAAGCTTGTATTTTAACTGTAAGTTCTATGCTAACATTGCCCTGTTGGCAGGGCTTCAGAATACGCTAACTGCACCTCTGCAGGGGGTAAAAGTCCCCCAAGGGAACCACCTGTTGGCTGTGGGTGGCGACCCGTGATGCCTGGAGACGGGATCCTGGTGGTTGAGCAGACCATGATCCAGGTGGAAAGAGGTCATAGTCCTGCAACACACCACTTTGGCCCTTACCTGGACTAGACGAGTTGTCAGAGGGGCTCAATCCGATCAATTGGCTGGTCAGGTCAAGCCCTAACATCTACTCCCAAACACAATATAAAAAAAAAAAACACCATCTATCAAAATAAAATACTTAAGCTCCAAATTTCTATAAGTAACTAAACAGTAGATGTTAGAAGGCTCTGGCTGAGGGTCAGTTGTCAATGTTGAGACCCATAGGCCCAGACATGGCTGCAAACCATCCACTTGTGCACTGATGTTATGGGGTGATGTGGCAGGTGCTCTGGGTCTCTCACGCTGATGAGTATACTGATCCGTCAAGGCAATAGGGTTTCCCCCTTGACAGATCCCAATTATGAGCTTCGACATGGATAGGTGGGTGGGGAGCACAGTCAAAGAATCAGATGACACATTTAAATGGAAAACAAACACAAACAAAACCCCTTAGGCAAATTAAGTTCCAATAAATCCATTAAGAGATCACATATGGATTCCGACTCTGAGGAGGACCATAACATTATGGAAAACTTTCCCAGATTCATAATATTAGAATCTATGGAAGGGACTCCATTGACCAAATTATCCCCTTTTCTGATATAGAAAGTAATATCCACCAATGTTCCCGCTAAAACAGTGAAGAGCATCCGAAACGGAACACTACTAATAGAAGTAGAGAAGAAACAACATGCCACCTCCCTCCTGAAAATGACCAAATTTCATAATGTGAAAATACGAGCCTACCCTCATCAAAAATTAAATTCCTCTAAAGGAGTAGTGCGAAGCAGAGAACTCACAATTGTGGAAATTAAAACAGAACTAAAAGGCCAAGGAGTAATTGATGTGAAGAGGATCTCTATAAAAAAGGAAGGAAAAATAATAGAAATAAATATATATATTTTAACTTTCAACACACCTATCATACCAAAAGAAATAAAGATTGGGTATAATATAGAAAGGGTGGAACAATTTATCCCTAACCCTCTTCGATGCTATAATTGCCAAAAATTTGGCCACGATGAGGATGGATGCCGTGGATGAACGACATGTGGTAAATGTGGATGAAGAGACCCAGGCCATCTTACAAATGAATGTAAAGAAAAAACTAATTGCGCAAACTGTGGAGGAGATCACCCCTCCTACTCAAGAGAATGTGATGCATTCAAAAAAGAAAAAGAAATTATGACTGTGAAACACACCAAAAACATCTCCTTCCTTGAGGATCATAGAATAGTGGAAGGATATATGAAAGGGGAAATATACTCACAGGTTGCAAGAGAAACAACAACCAAACAAGATAAATATGAGGCGTTAGTAGAGAAACTTCTACAATTGGGACCAAACGACTGGCCTAGGTTCATACAAGAAATCAAACCAGCTATGACGAAACCTAAAGTCACCCTCATAAAACAACCCAACAAAAAGGAAGGGGCCAAAGAAATAGCAACAAAATCAATAGCAATATCCATCTCTAATTCAAAGCAAAAGAATAACAATTGCAAAGAACAAATAGAACAAGTAATCGAAAAACCTGAGGGTACAAATCCAATCCAAATGAAAGATAACAAAATTACTTCTGCCAAACAAGAACCTACACTACCATCCATATCCAAATCACGACCAAAAAAAAGGAAAAGCAAATACAAAACAAATTCGAAGCCTTAGAATCAATGGATGTCGAAGGAGAGAATCCTCAACTACACACGAAAAAAAATGAACAAATACAGAACCAATTTGAAGTCTTGGAGCCAATGGATACCGAGAAACAGAAACCTTGAACATCTAAACTAAAACAGCTTTCAAAATAAATGGCTTACAGAATCCTCCAATGGAACATAAGGGGTGAGAAGGTCAACCATTGTGAATTGATGCTTCTCATCGCCAATTTCTGCCCAGCAGTCATATGTTTAGAGGAAACCCATCAAAAATCAAAAGACTCACTTCACATTAAAAAATATACATCATACAACTACATAAATGATCAAAGAGATAGAGCCTCAGGTGGCTCATCAATTATAGTTAATAACAACATCATTCAAAGCGAAATCAAATTAAAGACAAAACTACAAGCAATTGGAGTATTAGTAACACTACAAAAAACAATGACCTTCTGCTCACTATACCTACCTCCAAATGATACGCTGGACAAGAGAGAGCTGAATGAACTGATTCAACAATTATCTAAACCCTTCATACTGATGGGGGGGGGGGGATTTTGATAGTCACAGTGAAATGTGGGGCAATAAGGATACAAACAGAAGAGGGAAAATAATAGAAGAATTTTTAGATCAGAACCAATTATGCCTTTATAACAATGGGGCTAATACATATCTGCACCCAGCAACTGGAACATTATCAGCCATTGACTTAACAATATGTGATCCCAGCATTTACATGAATTATCACTGGAGAGTACATGATGAGACCTGTGGAAGTGACCACTTCCCTATCATATTAGAAGGCCAGGACCCAGAAAGGGACAATAAAACACCTCGATGGAATATTCAAAAGGCAGACTGGCAAGGTTTCCAAAATGCATGTCAAGAAAAATTGACACCAGAAGCAAATATAAACAAAGAGGATGATATCACATACTTTACAATCACATTACAAACAATCGCAGAACAAAATATTCCCAAAAGTTCACCCTCTTCTAAATTCAATAACTCCTGCTTTAACACACAATGCAAAGTAGCTGTGAGAGCCAGATGAGCATCCCTTAGGAAATTTAAAAATCGTCCAACCAAAGAGAATTTAGATGCCTATAAAGATGGTAGAGCTAAGGCACTCAGGACCATTAAAGAGGCTAAACAATCATCATGGCAGCAATATGTTAGTAAAATGAATTCAGACACTAAATCTAAAAAAGTATGGGACGTGATTAGAAAAATTTCAGGAAAAAACAACAGACAACCTTACCAACATATCACCCATAAGGGCATCTGAATTACAGATAAAAAAGACATAGCTGAACACCTAGCTGAAAACTTTGCTAAAAACTCCTCCTCAAACAATCCTCAAATAAAGAATTCCAAACAATCAAAAAGTGCGAGGAGAAAAAAGAAATCAATTTTCATTCAGATAACTCTGAAACCTATAACCAACCATTCACGTTAACAGAATTACAAGACGCTTTAAAAAAAGCACATAACACAGCTGTTGGTCCTGATGAAATTCATTACGAATTCCTAAAGCAATTGCCCAGAGGACCAAAAAAATACTTGCTTAAAATCTATAATGATATCTGGACTACTGAAAAAATCCCAAATATATGGAAACAAGCCACAATAATTCCTATGCCCAAACCTTCCAAAAACCCTACGGATTCAATGAACTACCGCCCTATTGCACTCACCAGCTGTGTATGCAAGACTTTTGAAAGAATGGTGAATAAAAGGCTGGTGTGGTATCTAGAAACAAACAAACTGATCACAGAACATCAGGCAGGCTTAAGAAACAAGAGGAGCCCTATTGACCACATAGTAAAATTAGAAACATACATACGAGAAGGTTTCATCCAAAAAGAACACATCGTATCAGTGTTTTTGATTTGGAAAAGGCATATGATACAACATGGAAATATGGGATAATGAAAGACTTGAAGGAAATGGGATTGAAGGGCAGAATGCCAATACTGATAAAAAATTTTATGAGTGATAGAAAAATTCAGGGTGAAATTTGGAAATACCCTTTCAGCTTGGAAAAAACAAGAAATGGGAGTGCCACAAGGCAGTATACTCTCTGTAACACTTTTTAATATAAAGATTAACAACATAATTAAAAACATTAATACTGGAACAGAATGTGCCATATACGTAGATGATTTAATGATATGCTATAGAGCAAAATATATGCGCACAATTGAAAGGCAACTGCAACTAAGCCTAAACAAAATTAATAAGTGGGCTACAAATAATGGATTTAGTTTTTCTAAAGAGAAAACCAAGTATATACATTTTTGCCAACATCGTAAAATGCATAATGATCCTATATTGAAACTTGGTAAGGACACAATAACCGGAGTTAAACAATATAAATACCTCGGTATTATCTTTGACCAAAAACTCACTTTCATACCACATATTCAGTACCTGAGGAAAAAGTGTAACAAATCTATCCAACTACTGAGAGTCATAGCCCATACAAACTGGGGAGCTGATAAAAAAAACACTTCTGAAACTCTATCGAACACTAATAAGATCCAAACTGGATTATTGCTGTTTCGTTTATGGATCGACAAGGAAATCATATATCAAAGAGTTGGACACTATCCATCACCAAGGGCTCAGACTAGTAATAGGAGCATTTGCCACTACCCCAGTCGAGAGCCTGTACGTAGAGGCACATGAACCACCACTGGTAATGAGAAGAGGAAAATTGGCATTACAATATTATATCAATTTAGCATCATGTCCCTCAAATCCTACATACAAGTATGTCATTCAGCCACAACACAGTTTTGTTTGAAAAAAAAGAAAAGGCCATCCAACCATATGGACTACGAACTAAACAAGCTAAAGATGAAGCCGAAATAGATATATCCATAATTCACAAATCTGTTAGCTTGAAATACCCACCTTGGTTGGCAAAACAACCAATAATAATACTTGACTTAATCAAGTACTCAAAAGCAAAAACCAACCCAATTATATGCCACGAAGAGCTTCAAAATATTAAAGACAAATACTAAAACCACATGGAAATATATACAGATGGATCCAAAGTTGGAGATAAAGTTGCATGTGCCGCAGTGCACAACAAAAACAAACTATTAAAAAGACTCCCTGATAAAGCATCAATGTACAGGCTGAAGCATCAGCCATAGAAGTGGCATTGAATATAATTGAAAACAGTGAAGAAAAGAAACACATCATCTTTACAGATAATAATTCAGTGCTAAGTGCATTGAAAAATAGAAAAACTGACAACCCTTTAACAACTAAAATCCTAAACAAGATCGATGTAATTACTAAAAATAAAGATAGTCTTCTGCTGGGTACCCAGTCATATCAGTATAAAGGGGAATCACACAGCTGATCAGGCAGCAAAAAAAGCACTAGAACTGGAACCCTCAAAAGATAAGATTCCATTCACAGACCTAATAGCAACAATTAACAAACATCAAATGAACAAATGGCAAGAATCATGGAATTCTTACACCAATAACAAATTACATGCAATAAAGGAACAAATTGGAGAAATAAATGACTACAGTGAAATGACTAGAAAAGAACAAGTAACATTATCAAGACTCTGTATGGGCGACTCGAGCATCACCCATTCTTACCTCCTTAAGAAGGAGGCAGCTCCAATCTGTATACCATGCCAGAAGGCTTATACAATATGTCACATTTTGACAAATTGTTTAGACTTGAAGCAAACTCGCCAAAGGTACTACAAAGAAACAAACCTGAAAGAAATATTCCTCCAAGTAAAACCTTCAAAAATACTTGAATATATAAGAGAAACTGGTCTCTATAACAAAATCAAGAAGAGATTGGGATAAACACAAATATATCAAGTTATATACCTCCATGAAACTGCTTACTTCAAGATGCATACTCAAACCAAGAAACACATTTAAGATTCTTTTAAAGTCACTCAAACCCATTTTCGGCATAAAATGACCACTAAGGTTGAGATGCCGTTAAACAAAACCATCAATCAATCTATGCTAACAATTTCTTCTATTGCACTTCTCGTTTATGGAACTCTTTTCTGGCTTCTTGCTTCCCAGTCAACTTTATATTTAAATTTCTGGGGATCAATGTCGGTCGTTATCTTCTGTATTCTTAATTCTTGTTCTTTATTGTCATCTCTCCTTAATTGTAGTCTTT
Organism: Acanthosepion lycidas; assembly: GCA_963932145.1. NCBI lineage: Eukaryota > Metazoa > Mollusca > Cephalopoda > Sepiida > Sepiidae > Acanthosepion > Acanthosepion lycidas. Next base: position 22,300,409 of record OZ010614.1, read on the forward strand.
CTTATATTATTTCACACTCAGTAACTCCTTGTGTCCTAGTGGCTTTATTGCCTTGCTTGAGGTGAAATGATTAAAAAAAAAAGTAAAAAAAGGTTGATACCTAAGCTATACTAATTTAAGCATGGTACTAGATTGGGGGCACAGTTTCACCATTTTACAGTTGAAATGACTAAATGTAAGTAAATTCTATATTAACAGTTTCTTCTTGCACTTTTCATTTGTGGAACTTTCTTTTGACTACTTGCTTCCCTGTCAACTTTGACTTTCAAAAATCTTAATGCAATGTCATTCATTATCTTCTCTCTTCTTAATTGTTGTTCTTTTATTGTTCTCTCTCCTTAATAATGATTTTCTTTTTCTCATATTCTTTCACACTGTCTTAGTGGCTTTATTGCCTTGCTTGGGGCGAAATGGTTAAAAAAGAAAAGTTAAGTGTGAAATTGATGCTACATTGGAAATGTGGTTTAGAAAAATGATCATAGACAGAAGAAAATTCATTGTGTGTCAGGAATTTGTTTTATATTTCATAAAACAAATTACTGGCACTCATATGTGCCGTGTCCCTTCAGAAATTTGGTGATCATAGCTCTCCACAACATCCTAACCCTTGTAGCTCTTAGTAACATATGTATTTATACTATTTTATATTTTTAATTTCATGCATGCACATTGTTTTTAATTTTGTCGACTGCACAGTATAATAGGGTCAATTGGGCACCATCTGTGCTGTACTGCTTGGCATTCGCACCGGAAGTGCCAACACAAACATTTTAGAGTGTTTAGTTGTCAGTCTGAGGTCACTACAGAGGATTCACAGTTGGATGATATATCCAGTCATCATTATGGTGTTTGGGGTGATCACTAGTGATGGTGACGTTATGCCTCCATTCATCTTCCCACAGGGCCTCAGACTCAACATGGAGGCATATATCAGGTGCCTTCAAGAGGTAGTGCTGTCCTGGGCCAAGACAGTGGCTGCTGGAAGACCCTTTGTTTGGCAACAGGACTGTACCATACCACAAAAGCAGGAGAACCCAGTCATAGTTCTCACACAATTTCTACAACCACAGCATCCCTTACATCTGGCCACCTAACTCTCCAGACTCCAACCCCCTTGGTTATTCTATGTGCAGTGCAGATGAGCAAGAGATCAACAAAACTCTTTGTAACACGAAAGGTGAACTAAAAACAAGAATTATGGCAGCCTTCACTAAGTTAAACAAGGAGACTGTCCAGAAGAGTTGCAGGAGATTCTGAAGTTGCTGGAGGCCGTGGTTGAAGCCAATGGCAATTTTATTGAATAAATTTACTCTTTAGTATTTAAAGATATTTTTGTGTAATTTTGGTAAATTATATTTCTTAAAATAAAATGTCAGTGATATTTTCATTTTTGCATAATTCAGATGACAATTTATCCATTGCACCCTGTGTACACACACAGGGTGATTGAAAAGTAACTCCTTATTTTATGTATGATGACACTCCAGTCTAACTATAATTTTATACAAGACATCATACATAAAATAGGGAGTTACTTTTCAATCGCCATTTATTATATATATATATATATATATATATATATATATATATATATCTCAAATATGTGGTGCAGTTCAATTTATATTACAATGAATCATTCATACAAAAAGTAGATTAGTAAAGTTAATGATATAAAATGGCGAAATCCCTTTGCTAACAAAATTTTTAGAGATGCATTAACCTACAAATCACTCAATGAATGATATATATTAGGTTGGTGCAAAAATAATGTCGTTTTCTCACATAGTAACATATATGAGAAAACGACATTATTTTTGCACCAATCTAATATATATATATATATATATATGCGCGCACACACACACAGACACAAATGTCCGTGTGTGTTTGCATCTCTGGGAGAAGAACCCACTTATGGCAAATGCTGCCTTTATTTATTCCCATTGGACAATGTAATTTAATTATTTATTGCCATTCTGGCTTCTAATTGAGTTTCCACATTGAATGTTGACTGGATGATAGACTGATAGACCTCCACTTGTTCTATTACGTGTTGTAAACACTCTCTCCTCAAGCTCGCTCGACCCTAAATTCCTGTATTAAATTTTGTCTTTTTTTTTTTTTTTTTTTTTTTTTTTTCTTTCGTACACTCTTTGACTGCCTTGTCTCATGAAGATTATCCCCAGAATGTGAAAGATTCTCTTGTACCAGTTGGTTAGTATATTTCTGAGGTTGGAGGTAGTCAAATATTGTTTCAGGTCATTTGCTTCTCTGGTGTTTGAACCTCACTTTTACACTTGTCTCCTTTGGAAATTTTTAATTTTGTTCAAACAATAATCATTTTCCATTTTTTTTTTTTTTTTTTTTTTTTTAAATAATCAAAACTTCTCTTCATTTAATTTTTATATATAGTTTGTTACTGGTTACTGCTGCTAGGGGTTCAATAGCAGGGTATGCTACTTTAGTGGTAGTCAGTCAGTCAGGGAGGAGCGTTATAAATTTTGTGAAGAAAAAAATCTATATGAATTAAGATTTAGTAAAATGAACAAATTATAGAGATTCAAATTTTAGCAAACACATTATTACAACATATTAACATATTCTTAGATAAAAACCCTTTTTATTTTTATTGAAAATGATTAATTATGTTATCCCTACTGAGTACATATCAAATTAAAATAAAATTTAGCTACTAATTTATGAAAAAAAATGAAATTTACACAACATTTAAAACCCACGTGAAAATACTAATCTGCAAAGTTTCAGCTTTTATGAATATATAATTATTAAGTTATTGGAAATTTTATTGTCAGTTATTGTCAGTTATGTGCCATTCACTTAGGTGATCATGTAATTTTCAATACATAACTGACGAGGCATTTTCCTGCAGTAGGTTACCATGTCTTTCTGCAGTAGACCAGTTGCCATCCAAGGCTATAGAACCTAGTCTGTCCTGCTATTTATCCATAGCTGGGGGGAGAAGAGGTGGATTCATACCTTTCCCAAGGTCATTAGCACTTAAGTGAATATAACGGATTCAACTGGGTTAGCCAAAAAGTTTTAAACACAAAGCCATTTATTCAAAGATATAATTTCCGTTTTCTTCCAATATCTTCCGCCAGCTTGTGGACCGATACATTATTTCCAGCTCAAAGAATTTCTGATTTTATTGGCAAAAAAACCTTCCGAGTGAATTTAATTCTTACACCCTCTTCAGAGTTAAAAATCTGTCCATCCAATGAAATAAGGAAGTGGAAATCTGAAGGTGCAAGTGTGTGTGTGTGAATATGGAGGGTGTGGCAAGACCTCCCAGCCAAGCCCCAGTAACTCCTACTGCATCTGCAAAGTAGTGTATGGTCTAGCATTGTCATAATGAAAGACAATGTCTTTATGATTAGTAAATACTGAACACTTCTAGTGGATTGATGTGTTTAATTTGTCCAGCTGGTTACAGTACTCAGCTAAATCAATGATCCTATCCATGGGATAGGATCCTTGATATCATTGAAGAACCAGCAAATTGAAATCAAAATCTTCAAGTGAACTTCTGTTTAGGAGGTTGTTTGTGATGCTTCGACCATCCTTCCGCCATGATCATTTACACTTCACGTTATTATAGACTATCCATTTCCCAAACCCCACCCCACTCCCTCCACCATTCTCTTCAAAAAGATTTTATTCTTATTTCTGCAATGAATTACAGATAGAAATCCATTGGGTAAGGTCAGCCTCATTCAGTTGTTGTGGGATGCAAACATCAAGCCTGCTGATGCAACCAAGTTTTTGTAGAATGTTTACACCTTTATCCATATGGATCAGTGGATAAAAAAAATCCAATACCTGGCCACAGCAGAGGTGAAGAAAACTTAGAGTTGAGTTGTTTTTTTTTTTTGTTTTTTTTAAGTGTTTCACCCCTAGCAAGGTGGGAAGCCACTAGGACACAAGAGGTTACAGAAGATTTGGAGTGATAGAGGAAAGGAGGAGAAGGATAGTGGATAGATCAAGGCAACTGGAGATGCCGATTGACATTTCATTTGAATAGTTGGAGATTATAGCTCTCAGGGAAACTGGAATAGGGAAGGGAGTTCCACAGGCGAGAGGTGCAAGATATGAAGCTAAAAGGAATTAACTGAAATTCAGAAAAGGCATGGCACATGGAATTAGAACAATCTACTTCCGTGGACTAAATAAAGGGTTCATTTTGAAATTCCAACATATATCAACTAAACAAGGCCAGGCATACAATGGCCAAAACATTGTGAATATGATAATAAAGATGAGGACAACAGTCCAAACATTTTAAATTGTGTAATAGTTACAATACCTCATCTCATGGTGATGCAGAATGTTTTCAACGCTTGATTTGGATATTTGGAGACTATCTGCAATCATCCTGGCCATATAAAGGGGGTTGGTGTCGACTAGCTCCATTATTTTGTCACCTTTAATCTCAGTTGGCTGGCCAGAGTGAGGTGCATTTCCTGATTGAAATCTTAAAAACCATTTCTGGCACACATGTTCTGTAACAGCATCTTCTGTACACATTGTATATCTTCCTCCAGGTTTCTGCCACTTTCTTACCTTTTTTTTTCTTCTTTTTGTAAATAAAAAGAATAAAGGAAAGAAGTGTTGATAATGTTCATTTTGACTCTCCATTTTCAAGGTGATTTCAAGCACACAAATGGACCTGTCTTGTCAGAAGTTTACATCAAATTATGTTAAGTGTCCAGTATTGTAGAGAGAGTGGTTAAGGTTAAATGTAAATAAATGGTAGCATTACTCAACAAACAGAATTGACAAAGTTTGCAAGAAACAAGAAAAAGAAAACGGCCAAAAAAATTATATAATAATAATTCAAATAACGCATAGTAATTATTATTCAAATAACACATTGATTTAACAACCATTACACTATCATGCCGATGAATGTGCCATTTATGTGATAATTGTTCAATTAAATCTCATATCTCTACCCTTCCAAAATACAAATTCAATAAATCTTTACCAATAACACAAATATACTGTATGTAGAGTGAGTGAGCATGGTTAAATATAAATAAATGGCAGAGCTGCCCAAGAAACAGAATTCACAAACTTTGCCATAAATAATAAGGAAAAAAGGAAAAGCAAAGAAAGGGTAAAAATAATATAAAGCAAACAAACAATATATTCAAGGTGAATTAATTGTAATAAGGCAAAGTAACAGTAATTATGCAAAAAGTTCACAAACTAAGAAATGTGGTTGATACAGAAGAGCAAATTTGGATAAGCAAACGTAGTGTTGTGACTTCAAGATGAGACAGACTAGGACCGAGTCATATGAAACTGAGAACTGACCTGTTTTATTGGCTAGGAAGAAATTCCAGCATGCATTTGTATGCTTCTGTCTATAAGTTGGCGATAAGAATGTATTTTGCATTCATTCCTATTCTAGATTTCATTTTAATTTTTGTATTCATCACTCCCCACTCCATTTCATGATTTCATATTTTTATTTTTGTAAGAAAAATAAAAATAAAGAGACATTTGTACATAGGAAATTTTTATACAGTGGTTGTTTTTGTAGGATCCCTGTGAATATGCAGTATTGTGGTATATGGTAAATTGAACGGTGATGGACGAGATCTTGTGGTGAATGAGTAATTGTAATGGATGAATGGATTGTGAATCTGATTACCTTGGTTTAGAATAGATGGTGTAAACCAGCATCTCCCAACTTCCTGTTGAGCCTCATGGCCAAATTGTTAATTTTAGCAATAAATATATATTCCAAACAGGATTGTAATCAACAGTTATGCATGTCTGGTTTTCAGTGTCATTTTCCATCCTCTGTTAAAACACTTGCCAGATATTTAAGTTTTTGCACTTGCTTGATTTTGGTGTCTCCAATGTGTAGTTTACATGTTGGTATGTCCCTTTTGCTGACAACCATACATTGTCTTCTTACAATTGATGGTCCTTCTCACTTTCCTTTATTATCTTATTTTCCTTGACTCTTGTATTTCATAAACATGGTTGCCAAAATTGTTTAAATTTGAACATTCCTGTTCTAGATTGGAACTCACAAGTATCTTATAAGTACTTCTGCACGAGAGACTGCTTGAAGTGAGCAACTTCTAAGAAGGCTTGAAGTTTAGTGATAACAAAAAATGAACTAACTTTTTGGCCAACCCAATATACCATTCAAGTAACACACATTTAAATAGAATTCAGCATTTTTCTGTTAAATAAAAGTGCAGAGATTGGTCTTCACACATTGATCTATAAATAGGAAACAACGTATCATGTAACCAAGTTAAAAAAAAAAAAAATATCTGCTATTGATTACTCTGTTTCTGGTCACATAAATACTGTCTTCAAAAAAAGAAACTTGACTTACAAGATTATTTGCAAAACACCAACAATTCTGGGATATAAAATTTTGTATTTGCTCTTTATCTGCTTTCTTTTACCTTTTCTTTGTGTATATGTTGAATATTTTAACAAGACCAAATCTTTCTGCGCCATCAAACTTCCACAAGATAATGGCTGCCTTAAAATCAGTGATTCGAGTTTGGTCCAGCCTCTTTGGCTCATTTTTACACACATACACTTGGGAAAGGCATGAATCCATTTTTTCTTCCGGCAATTATGAATTAAATAACAGAGTAGATTGCACTCTCTAGCCTTGTGTGGCAATCATTTTGCTTAGACGAGGAAGAAAACAAAAAACACTTAATTCCAAACCATGGAAAAGGGAAAAGGTTGTGTAGGAATGTATTATTATTAAAAAATAAAATAAAACAATAACATAAAAACGTTGTATAAAATAAATAAAGATTAAAAATAATAAAAATACTCCCAGCATGCAACAGAAACAATTCCTGCTGGAAATACAGACATCCCACCAAAGGACGTTAAATTCAATCTCTTCAAAACGAGCCTTGGTACAGGCAATACGTGTTCAACTTCTCTCTGATATAGCTTGAAATTCTATGGAGTAAGTTCTCCCTTTCATCACATGTACCATAAAAAGTACACACACAAATATACATAAAATATAAATAAAGTGTATGAAATTAGCACAAAATTTACCATGCTTTTCCTGTTATTTGTGTACATTTTATTTCCTGTCAAGTATGCTTTTATGAAATTTTATCTCCGTGAACACGAGGCTAATCTGCTGCTATGATGTCAGTGAACCCCCACAATAGTAATCTACTATCTTTGTCAAGAAGGTATGGCAATTCAGAGATAACGAAAAAAAGACTGTGAAGAGCCATGATCGTCTACATCCTGAACGGACATGGCAGTAAAATAAATTTAAACATTCCTTCCTCTTCTTATATGTGCCGTGTCTCTTCAGGACGTAGGCGATTATGACTCTCCACTTCTTCCCATCCCTTGAAGTTTTGTCTTTTTGTTACTTCTCCCAGACCCTGCCTATCTTATTTTCAAATTTCTCTCTCCAACCACTAATGTTACTTTTCTCACCTCTCTACACATCCCTCCTCACTTTCCTCCTCTCCTCGTCCATACACTCTCTTCCCACCTTTCTCTTATTTCGTTAATTAATATTAGCCGATCAAATATTCTCAGACATCAAAGTTTTCTCAGTTATACTTATCCTTCAAAAACTAATCCATCATTCATTAACCTAGCGTTTTGCTTCTGATAAACACACGTTGTCTTTGATGAAAAAAGAAAGAAAATATAATACTGCTAGTTTATTGCTTCTTAATTGCTTGATTGTGTATTTTAATTGCTTTCCGTTTCGTTTTCCATGAGGCGAAGGAGCATCTTTGAAATTTCATCCGAATTATTGCTTCATTTAAAAATTCTAACGTTCTTGCTTACGTAGACGAGATGATGAATGAAAGTTATCTCCCTTTATCAATATTTAAAACATAATCACGAAAAAAACCAAAACAGTGTTAATGAAATTTTCAATAAGGCAAAACTGGATTAAACAGAAAATGCTTTGTCATCATTATTGAAAATAATGATGACAAAGCATTTTCAAACTCAATCTATTTGCCAATTGTTTCGTTTTGATTTAGATTTCAATTATTAAACATTTATTTAGGAGACAGCCTTTGTAACGGCACATGAACATTGAACAGTGAACAGCTGAACACTCTTCTTGCATCTTTCTTTGTAGGCTACCTTATGTTTGTCTTCAATTTTATTTCTGCCGCTCTTCTCCACTTTTCTTACTTTTACTTTTATATATATAATAAGTAAAAATGTGTCGTTACCCACATTCGTTTTATTTAAAAATTTATATAATGTATGTCTCCCCTTATCAATATTCGAGGATGCCTGTCTATTGCAAACGCTTGCTCAGGCACATTTGTGTTTGTTCAACACTCACAGAGTCCACATGTGGCTTATACTGCATCTATGCTGAGCAGACCTTAGTTACAGTTTGTGGGAGAGAGCGTGTTATCTAGCGTGATCAACAATCTGAATGAGGCCAGCACACTCAAACCCTTGGTCACGATGACTTGTGACTTTGTGCTAGTGTTCCGTCTACCCAGTTTCACTCACGAAGCTTGTATGATTTTCCAGGCACTTTCCAAAGGTGCCACACACCGAGATCGTCCCCCTCCAGATCGATAACATGAGGAAGTCTCCTTCCTGACAAATCAACCTTGGTGATATTCGAACCCGGTTCTCAGTCAAAAAGCGAACGTTCTAACCACTCGGCCATGTGTGTGTGTGTGTACACGTTTAATAGCTGTTATATTACCTCAAGCAGCAAGAAGCTTCAAGCACTATATGCGCAATATATAGAATGAAACTTGTTTGGAATCACAAATTAATGCAAGTGTTACTGATAGGATATTGAGAGACCAGCAAGAAACTGTATTATTATTATTGAGAGACCAGCAAGAAACTGAATACAGGAGGACTATTTTGGACTAAAATGAAGATGTCTGGAATACTTATTTTGTGCGTGTGCCAGTGGGAATTTTAAATTTGATAAAATAAGTGTGCGTTTATAAAAATATTCCTCAGAGTATTTTTGTATAAGTTTAACAAAAGAGAAACAAAGTTATCGTTCAGTGAATCGAATTATTTTTGAAATGATAAGCCTGCCGTACGAAATAAGCACCGTTGGAGGCGAGAGGGGAGATATTGAAAGAATTAATAATTTAATTTTGTTTGATCATACCGGTACTTGTAAAGGAAAAAATGTTACACACAAGAGTAGTTAAAAAAAAAAAAAAAGGAATGGAGTTATGTCCCCTTATCAAGATTTTAAACTGATTTTGTGTTGAAAAAAAATATTCATGGATAAGTTACTTATCCATGAATATTTTAAGTATAACGAAAATTTCCGTAAAAATAAAAATTGAATCTATTAATTTTACACACTTTTCTTATTAATATATTTATATTTTTCTCTTTACTGTTAATTCTGAAGTTTTAATCTCGTCTTTAGCTTAGCTGCAAGCCTCTATGAAAAAAAGTTTTGAATCTGTTAGGTTTTAGTTAGATTTTCTAATTCTAGATATTGATTGGAACTTACACATGGTGACATTTTTTTTATATTAGAACAATATTTATGCCCCCCCCCTCCATGATTTAAAAAAAAATCTCTTTGTCAAAACTTAGTAATTCATTTAAACCAGTAAATCTCATGACAGAAAAACTTGGCTTCCTGGGGGAAAACAATTTTTGTTATGAATTTAGGTATGTCATAAATATAGGGAAGAAATTACTATATGCCAATACAAAATGGAGGAGGAGTTAAGAACAAGCTTAAAAGAGGAAAACTGCTTCATATTTAATAACATTTTTAATTTTCTCTAGTTTATAATAGACACTGCCTTCCAATAAACAGTAAAAAGTTGGTGAATTATTTTGACAAGTAATTCTCAAGATAGGAGATAGCTGCCTACCAGAGGAAGAATTTAATTCAAATATGTCATGAGAATTTAAAATAGAGTTGGAATTGAAGAAATTTGGGACCAAAAGAGAAGAAAGTTATTTATTCAAACTCTTAGCACTCTTTAACCTTTGTGCCCACCAAAAAAAACTTTTTCCTTAACACTTGTATTATTTTTACTACTTTCACTTCTTGGCAGTGTTTATTGCTTTAAAAAATGATAAGAATTTTAATAAAACCTAGACATATGACAAAAGTGAATTTATACATTTTTTTTCTTGAGAATTTACAACAAAAATATTAAACACTATTTATTAGGTTGTTTATTTACAAGAATAATTTCATATTTACAACATTCTAAAAACTAATACAATCATATTAAAACTAATGTTATGCAATATTTATCATTTAACAATTTATAATGAAATAAATATGAAAACAAATTTTTAGTTATAAATTTATAAACATTTACTAAATTATTAAAATAGGTAAACCAACTATAAAGAAATCCTTATTATTTACCATTTTATTAGGTCGGTGCAAAAATAATGACGTAATAATGTCGTTTTTTGACCTATTTTTTAACCTTAAAAAACGACATTATTACGCCATTATTTTTGCACCAACCTAATATAAAGTTTGAATTGATTGGCAATTAGCCGATCTTTTGCCAGCCATTCCAATAATAAATAAATAGTGTAAATAAAGGTTATTCTAATAGTGTTTATTATTTTTGTTATCAATTCTCAAGAACAAAGAAAATGTATAAATTAACTTTTATATTTTTAAGTTTCATAACAATTCTAATCTGTGTTTTTTTGTTTTTTTTTTAAAACAAACATTACTGAGGAGTGAAGGTAGTTAACCTTAGAACACTAACCATGGGTATATAGTACCCAGCGCAAATTTTCCTATTTTTAATTACAATTTTCAGTACCTGATTTTCTTACCTAAATAATGTTTTTCAGTTCCTATTAATGTTAACTCAAAGTACAAAGTTTGAAGTGCCTGCACGTAAAATATTTCAAATAAAGATTTATATTTAATATTTTTTTGTTGTTGATATTTTCAAAATCGGGTATGATATACCCATGGTTAATAGTGGGGTAACTTTAATTGATCTTTAGTGTTCTAGAGTTAAAATAATAACAAGGAAAGAAAAAACTGTCCTTTTGACATACCATTTTTTTTTTCACAGGAACAAAGGTTACAGATAGCTCTCGTACAATTTTGGAACAAGGATTTATAAAAGATTACTTTATTTTACAATTTTTTTTCTTTTACAAAGTCTAGGAAAGATGAATCCAATGGTTTTATTAAATGTAAAAATTTGTACCAAGAATATTTGTTAGAAAAGCAAATTTGGAAAATGCCTAATTTAATGTCTTGAAGACTTCATTTGTTAAGTGACAAATGATGCTGTTACTAGTACATTTTCTCACAATGTTATTTAATCTTCAAAGAATTGCTATTGTTTACTTAGTCGATACATGTTGGGGAAATAATTGAAAAACCTAGTGGTGCTAAGTTGTTAAAATTTCTAAGATGACACTTTTTCTTACCATATTTTTCAGTGTATCAAATGCACATTTTGAAATTAAAATTCTCATAACTCATATCTCCTTTTATCCTATAAACCAAATGTATCACAATATTCAAATGTAAGAAAGTTCATTTGAATTGCCTTGAATAGCAAACACAGATGAAAATTCTTGAACAGCAAACACAGATGAAAATTCTTGAACAGCAAACACAGATGAAAATTCTTGAACAGCAAACACAGATGAAAATTCTTGAACAGCAAACACAGATGAAAATTCTTGAACAGCAAACACAGATGAAAATTCTTGAACAGCAAACACAGATGAAAATTCTTGAACAGCAAACACAGATGAAAATTCTTGAACAGCAAACACAGATGAAAATTCTTGAACAGCAAACACAGATGAAAATTCTTGAACAGCAAACACAGATGAAAATTCTTGAACAGCAAACACAGATGAAAATTCTTGAACAGCAAACACAGATGAAAATTCTTGAACAGCAAACACAGATGAAAATTCTTGAACAGCAAACACAGATGAAAATTCTTGAACAGCAAACACAGATGAAAATTCTTGAACAGCAAACACAGATGAAAATTCTTGAACAGCAAACACAGATGAAAATTCTTGAACAGCAAACATGGATGGAAACTTTTGAATGGTAGACATGGAGGAAAATTCTCGAATGGCAGACATGGAGGAAAAAAAACTCTTACTATTTGATGTTCTAAGCAGTGGAACTAAACTCTTAAGACTAATGGTCACAAAAAAACTGCATTTTACAGTGGTGCTAACATGTACATATGGAACACCAATATTAATTTTTAAGATAAAATACCTTTAGAAAATTATCTATGCAAAAATGTGTCAATGCAAAAAAAAAAGGGGGATTATATGGAAGTTTGGTTTGATAAAGAATCCTCCAAATACAACTGCAGCTTTTTTCCTCGCAAAAAAACATTATCTTCAAAATTTGGGTACATCTTGTACACTTAAAAATCTGATAATAGTTTAATTACTCACTCATTTTCTTTTTCTTGCTTTCTATGCATAACAAGTTGTTAAAGAATTGGAGCTCATCCGATGCTAACCGAATTTAATCATGTAGCTTCTTAGTCATCTTTCTGATTTCCTCTTCAGTACATTGTTTTTTTTTTATACTGAGCAGGAGATCTTATAGTCTTGTTTGCTATTGTAAATAATATCAGCTTTTGTCCTGTTCTGGGTATGATGATAAACTACATCCGAGAGCAAAATCTTTGATCAGGAGGTTTTGAGGAGCATGGAAGCACATCTTAATTGCTGTTGTTCCCAGATCCAGCCTGACCCAGGGTGGTAGCACCTGTTAGGGTCTCAGCTATGGGAAAAGAGTTAATCCCCAAACTGGGGTTAAAACACCATGAAAGTTTAAAAATAGGTTTTTGTAATAAATATACCAGCAATACATCTTTTTTTTTTTTTTTTTTTTTTAAATATTACCAGCAATAAAAATTCTTGTTGGCATTAAATAACTGTTATATACCATATCTATGAACACTAATGGCTGTGTCCCAATTCTCATAAATATGTTGAACACTGTTGTAAGTGGGGGTAATATGCTGTCTAAGTAGTGCACCACTAGCAGTGGTTTACCTATTTCATGCCACTGGCGAGTATTGTATTTTGTTGGTGTTATACAGATTATCATTTCATCACCAACTTCTGTTTTGGTTATTCCTCATTCAGTAAACTTTTCTAGGTTAAAGCAATAAACCATTGATGTTGATATGCCATCAACCAAACCAAATCAGATTTTGTCATTTTTGGTCATCTGTAGTTCAGCTTTCCCATAAGACGACTTGCACATTTACATGGGTTCTCATCACATGGGTACAAAAATCTGACTTCAGCCCCACACCCACTGTAAACAAATGTATTTTTCATGATCTTCTAAATGTGGATGTATACATGATATAGTGGCTGTTAGAGCCAAATGAAGTATTGGGATGCAGGATTCAAATTCTAGCCATGGTCGTTGCATTCACTTTTGCACAAAATACCTTGGGAGGGATATGAATCTTTTTCTTTCAACAATATATATATATATATATATAGAGAGAGAGAGAGAGAGAAAGAGAGAGAGAGAGAAAGAGAGGTTCTGTCAGTCCTAACCATTATGGCTCGGACCCAACATGCCACTTACATTGCAGCAAATCACCCATATTCCCTCTGTATTGGTGAGAACAAACTCCCAAGAGGATATTTCTCCGATCACTACGATCTTAAGCTGTTCAAGTCTAGGCTTAACTTTTATCTTCTCCTCCTGTCTGTATAAACTGCCTTTTAATATAAACCTCTATCTCAAATGGCCCCCGGGCCTTGTACAGTGTAAACCTTACTGTTAGGAAAATCTATCCTTCATCTATGCTAATAATACTGCTGCCACATATGGTCCAGCACCCCTACTATTTACCTTGGGTTCTTTTAATAAGATCCAATTAAGAATCAGCAACATTACAGGTCCTGACTTTGCATCCCATATTTTATTATTATTTTTAACTCATTTTATTTTAATGATATGGTCCAGTACCTCCTGCTATTTACCTTTGATAGTACATTAAGCAGTACAATAAAGTAGACAAGATTTAAACTTGTCTGACCAGAACATTACCATTACCAATATGGTTTCCCATATTTGGCAGCATGGAGAACACAAATCTTTCCCATTCTCTTTGGTCTGCCAACAAAATAAATTGCAGGGGGAGGGAAAAAGTCACTCAGCCTCCAGTCTGTGAAGATTATGTTCAGCCTGAAATCAATCATTAGTCATCAACGATTGGTGTTTGTTGTCTTTTTATTTTCACTTGTTTTTTTTGTTTTTTTTTGTTTTTTTTTACTTTTTTTGTTTGTTTTTCTTTATTCTTCTATTTGCTTCCTGTTGTCCTCTCCTTTCTCTTCCCCATTCTCTTGCTCTTTTCCTTTTATTTCTCTTTCTCTTTGTTTTTTTTTTCCCTTGCTCTTTTTTTCCTTATTTCACTGACATATTCTGATGCAATCAATAAATAATAACTTCTTATCGGAAGTAAACACTTTGACATGCTGTGTTGTTATTTCACTTCAGAATTCCACCCAAATGAATAAATTCCATTTTTCCATGGGGGGTGGGGACACATGGATGTTGCTTCATCTTTGATAAAATGGAAAAACTACCCTCTACTGTTGATTATTTCGAAGACAGCATAACAAACAAATACAGCAACTTTTCAGATTTTAAATAATAATCAGTATTCAGTTTATTGATTCTTTTACTGCAAATAAATTAGTAAGTCTGTTGGAAAATCGCTGTTAGGCAGCATTCAACTTTAATCATGTCTCTCTCTGCATATATATATATATATATATATATATATATATAAGTGAACATAGAAGTCAACACTTAGAAGCGACAGTCTGTTTCAGGCTAGATGCAATTGTCAGGTGGTCTGACGATTGCATATAGCATGAAACTCACTGTCGCCTCTAAGTGTTGACTTCTATGTTCACTTTTATATTTACACACACTCTCTCTGATATTGTGCACTTTATCCCATAAATATAGCACATCTTAAGACTATATTTTTTCATATATATATATATATATATATATATATATATATATGTGTGTATATATATATATATATATCTATATATCATATGTACAATTACAATCTTTAGGGGTGGGTCCCTCGTGCCAAAACAAGGACAAAAGTCAATATAAATGCATGTCTGCAAATCCTTCATTTTTGATTTATTAAGTTTAAAGTTTATTGTCGATGATGTTAAATGAACAAATGGTCTTCTTCAATCTATCCTGTCTCAGCAACGTAACGATAAACAGCAGCAAAGATTGGATGATTCGGCTGCCTTCAGTCTGGAAACTTCATTCTCATAAGCCATGCTGCTTCATGGTCCTATGTAAAAATCATGTCTGCCTGCTCACTTTATGAATATCCTGTCATTGTTAAACAGAGCACTTTTCAGTTAACTCATTACTACACACGTTAAATGTTGATACAGATTAGCCACAGATGTACATGAATAACAAATGTGTCCTACTCTACATGGCAAAAAAGAAAAGCGCCATCTACTGTAAACTTTATTTAAACTTAATCACTCAAAAAGGAAGGATTTGCATACATATATTTATGCAGATATTTGTCCTTATTTTGGTGTGAGGAACCTGCCCTCAGAGTTTATTTTTGATACACCCTGTGTGTATATATATATATATATATATATATATATATATATATATATATATATATATATAGTCTGTTTTATCTCATACCCAAGAATTTAATTTCTTCTTTGCTAATCACTTCCTTTATGATAGTGGCATTAATGATGACCAAACAGACCAAGTCTTGCATGGAAGAGTCGTTGACATTGACCACGTAGTAATGTTATTGGAGGACAAGGTCAATTTTGTTAAGCCTTTCTGTCTTGTCACTTGACTTCCTTTTCTCTTCCAAGGTTTTGGTTCCAATGGTTCCGTGGTCTTTTCACACAGATTATCAAACTTTTCATTACTTTATATATATATATATATATATATATATATATATATATATTTATTTGTGTGGTATATACATTAAAAAAAAATATATTTTTTTAGATACATTTTAGTTGAAAATTGGAAAAATGTATTAAAATTAATCTGACCTAGCTAGTCAGCTAAATTTAACAAAACTTGTATGGGGATGGATGGGGATGGATAGATAGCGATATATGTCTGTATATGTATGAGAGACATGCTTGAAAGTACGAGATAGTATGTTTTGAATTATTCATGAAGCCCTTCTTGACCACCTTGGCTGTATACTTGGGGATCATGGCCCTACAAGTACAGAGCTAACAGTGGCATCTTCTGTTTTTATTATACAGTTATTTGTTGAGTTGAATGTTTTTATTTTAGTTTCAAGCATTATGCTTTGAGCTTTCTTTAAGTATGTCATTGTAACCATCAACAAATTTCAAGCCAAACACTTTATTCAATCCATAAGAATAGGTTGTTCACATAGCCCTATCTGTTTTCTTTCATTTGTCCTTGCAATATCCCTTGTCTCTTCCACAGAACCAAAGTATGTGGCATGCATTTTTTTCACCCTACCCAGGGATTGAACTCGAAACTAGAACTGTTTTCATTTTCTTATTTTCATATCTTTTCTTTTCCAATTCTCAAATTTACTCGCAGTTCTTTGATTTTAAAGCACTACTTTGAAGAATTTTTTAACACTTCATTTCTTTCATGTTTTTAGAATAGATTTTTAAATCTTTGTTATAAATGAACAATTCTCTTGGGTTGTAAACAATGACTTAGGAATTTGGTTTTAATGAAAATGACTTTGTCTCTCTATTTATCAGAATTGGAACACTTTTATATTTGTAAATATTTTATCAGATTTGAATTTTAAATGTCAGTCTTGAAATTGCACCTTGAAATTGACAGTTCCTTAAAACAATGTAAAAAAAAAAATCATTTGACAGACATATATATATATATATATATATATATAATGTACCAACCAGTCAGAAACACTAACCACCTGGAGTTAGTATGGTTATTTCACTGTTTTTAACTCCAGACAAAGTTATTTTGTTTTTTAACAAGGACAGAATTTAATTTTCTTTATTTTTTGTATTTACTCATTTTGACTCCAAGCAGAATTCTTTTTTTTTTTTTTTGTTTTTTTTAATACCAAACAGATTTTTATTTGTATTTTTTAACTGTTTTTGGTTCCAGTTAACCTCAGTCAGAATTTAATATTATGTTGCTATCATACATGGTCAGTGTCAATGGAAATTCTCTTGAGAAATGGCATCAACAAGACTCCTTACAATGCAAGAACTTTTGAGAGAATCATCACCAAATATGGATTGATTTTTTTTTTTTTTTTTTTTTCATCTCTGTGGGATATTTAAAGCCAAAACATATTGTAGGAGGTTGCTTACCTTGCAGAGCAAATGATGGCAGTTTTCTGGAGGTCAACAATATTGACCTCAGTTCCAATTTCCCTCAGCACTCTTGAAGTTTATATGTCATGTTTCAAAGGCATTATTATTATTTCTTATTGAATTTATTTATCATTTATTTTCAATTTTTTGCTTCCAAGCAGAATTCTTTAAAAATTATTCTTTCACACAGTTCCCTTGCAAAATATATATTAGGGTTATGACTTTTTGTTAAATAATTGATTTCCTACAGTATCTGTCTATATTTCTGAGATGAGGTATTATGTACACTGTTTAAATTATTCAAACTATTGTCCTCATCTTTGTTTTATTGATTTATTTCCTGTATCATAATTCAAACTTTTGTTAAAAAAAACAGTGAAAAAAGGTTTAATTCATTTTTTTTTTCATTTCTTTTTAAATGTAACCTCAGCACAGACACACAAAATTTCTAAACTTGTATATAAGCATTATGGTACTATGACTTTCTGGAACCTTCTAGAACTTGTTTTTTTATTTATTTGTATGTTATGCTGTAGCTACAAACTGTTAAATATGTTAAAAAATACACAAATACTATCCAATTATGTTATTAGCAAACTGAAAAATAAAGTTTCTGAAATATTTTGATTTTTTTTTTTTTTTTTTTTTTTTTGTGTATAGGGTGAAATTGAATTTTTGATTTGTGGGGTGACCTTTTTCAAGAACAAAAGCAAATTGTCTTTTTCATTACTTTTGAACAAAAATTTATGACACAGGAACATAGGGTTACAAAAAATTCATAACCCTTATGTATATATATATATATATATATATATATAATTTGGTTGGATTGATGTGAGTTTGTGACCCTGGGTTTCATGCTTTTGCAATCGTCAGAGTTTGTCTGACGATCTCAAAAAGCGTGAAACCCAGGGTCACAAATTCACATCACTCCAACCAAATATGTTAGCTCTATCTCTGATATTGAGCGCTTTCTAATAAGTACTGCGCATATAATATATATATATATATATATATAATTATTTATATATACACACACTTTTCACACACACACACACACACATATATATATATATATATATATATATATATATAAAATTATTTATATTTATATATACACAGACTTTTCACACACACACACACACACACATATATATATATATATATATATATATATATATATATAATTATTTATATTTATATATACACAGACTTTTCACACACACACACACACATATATATATATATATATATATATATATATATATATACACACACAGACTTTTTACACACGCATATATATATATATATATATATATATATATAATTTAGGGACAAATACCACATTTTACTTTTCTTTGTTTTTTTATTTTCCTTTTGGCCATTATTTTTAGTGCCTTCAGCAATAGTTCTTTGATTTTAAAGTACCACTTGAAGACATGGCTTTAAACAATTTTTTTTAAGGCTTGCTTTATTTCATGCTTTAGGAATGTCTTTTTTTTAATCTTCCTTACAAAGAAACGATTCTCTTGAGTTGCAAAGAATGATTTCAGGACCTGGTTTTCATGGGAAAGATTTTGTCTTTCCAGTTGTCAAAATTGAAAAACACTTTTACATTACCAAGATTTAGAATAAATCCAAATGTATTTCCTTGCAGCAGAATAGCTAAAATGTAACAGGAAATCTCAAAAATTCTTGTTAGTCTTGTTATTTGCTATTATTCTGTACAAAGAACTAATGTAGTGGGAATTTGATTTAGATAGAAGAAGAGTGGAAACTATAAATTGTCTCACTTAGACAAGAACAAGAGTTTTCCATATTCAGTTTATGTGAATACATGAGTATCAACCACTGTGATACAAGATTTTACAATGCATTTATATGGTTTTGAAATTGGTAAATATTGGTAGTTTATATTTGAATATGTAAGCATTTATTTATTATGTAGGCCTCTTTTCTTTTTTTTTTTTTTTTTTTTTTTTTTTGGCAGGAGTATGTGGAAGGTTCTTACATCTTCCAGAAGCTTTTGCATCAACTAAATTCCTGCATCCTGAGTAAGACGATGATCTGCATCCGGCAGCAAGGCCTTTGATCAGGAGGTTTTGAGGAGCGTGGAACCACCTTTTATTTGCTGGTATTCCTAGGTCCACCCTGACCCTGGGTGATAGCACCTGTTAGGGTCCCAGCTATGGGCAAATAGTTGACCCCCAAACTGGGGTCAAAACACTATGAAAGTGTAAAAAGAGGTTTTAATACCAGCAATACAATTTGGTAAATAGTTATTACCAGAAATGAATTTTTGTAGAAAAAATTATTACCAGCAGTACATTTTGAAAAAAAAAAAAAAATTACCAACAATAAAAATTTTGTGAGCATTGAATAACACATTGAGGTTGATATACCATAAAACAAACCAACCAATGCCTGAAAAGTGGTGAGAGGTCAAAGAAACACGGGAAATATGCTGACGACTAAATATTAAGGCTATGAATTGATATGAATAAAAGATTTTGTCAAAATAATTCCAAAAACTTTTGCATCAACCTTCTATCTGAAAAATGATAGATGGCCAGAATGTCAGGGAAAATACTTTGATGACTGAATAATGAGGTGATGAATTTAGATGGATAATAGATTTTGTCTAAATAATGTCGGAAACTTTTACATCAACCTAATACCCGAAAATCAGTGGAAGGTCATAGAAAGGTAGAGAACATTTTGACGACTGAATAATGAGGCTATGAATTAATATGAATATGAGTTTTTATTAAAAGAATATTAGAAATGTTTACACCACCCTCTTGGTAAACAGAGTGAAAATCAAATTCCAATAGGTGAAGAGAGT
>OZ010614.1:22328144-22338144 GCA_963932145.1 Acanthosepion lycidas
CAGTAAATAGTGTTATCACAATTTGATAAAACTATAAAAGACAAGTTTTTCCTATTCTGAAGTGTGTATACATTTTTTGGGCAGGTTCTGCATGCGGATATATATATATATATATATATATATATATATATATATATAAATGTGAGTGTTTATGTGTTATCATAGTTTTCAATGGATTACTCTCAAATAAGGTGAAAAATGTTTGATTGGAATAACTGAAAAATGGGGATTACACATAATTTTGTTACAATTCAATACTGATTATTATTTTTGAATCTGGAAACTTATTGATTCTGTTGCATAAGAAACCTGGGGTTACCCTTGACAACCATAATCAATCAGTTTCTTTTTTTTTTTTTAATTATTTATTTTTCCAATTGTTTTTACTTTTCTTTCTTTATGTTGACTCCAAAAAACTGTTTCATTTTTTCTGTCTCTTCTCTTTCCTTTTTTCTCCTTTTAATTTTTTTTCTTTTATTCTTCTCTTTTGCTTTTCTCTTTTCTCTTTTGCTTTTCTCTTTTGCTTTTCTCTTTTCTCTTTTCTCTTTTGCTTTTCTCTTTTGCTTTTCTCTTTTGCTTTTCTCTTTTCTCTTTTCCTCTTTTTTTCTTTTCTCTTTTTTTCTTTTCTCTTTTTTCTTTTCTCTTTCTCCTTTTTTCTTTTCTCTTTCTCCTTTTTTCTTTTCTCCTTTTTTCTTTTGCTTTTCTCCTTTTTTCTTTTCTCCTTTTTTCTTTTGCTTTTCTCCTTTTTTCTTTTCTCCTTTTTTCTTTTGCTTTTCTCCTTTTTTCTTTTCTCCTTTTTTCTTTTGCTTTTCTCCTTTTTTCTTTTCTCCTTTTTTCTTTTCTCCTTTTTTCTTTTCTCCTTTTTTCTTTTCTCCTTTTTTCTTTTCTCCTTTTTTCTTTTGCTTTTCTCCTTTTTGCTTTTCTCCTTTTTGCTTTTCTCCTTTTTGCTTTTCTCCTTTTTGCTTTTCTCCTTTTTGCTTTTGCTTTTCTCCTTTTTTCTTTTGCTTTTCTCCTTTTTTCTTTTGCTTTTCTCCTTTTTTAATTTAATAAACAAATTCAAATGTAAAATTTAATAAACAAACTAAAATTAAATGTAAAATTTAATAAAAAATGTAAAATTTAATAAACAAACTAAAATTAAAATGTAATAAATGAACTATAATTACACTTTCTTAAACTAAACCTAAACTTAACATTACGTATTATATAAATTTCTCATTTAATCATTACTTGCTTTTGCCTTTTTGGATGTACTTTAAGCACTTACAGACATTTTGAATAAAAACCTATCCAAAGAGGTTTGCTTTTGTCAGCTTTTTAAACTGTTATGGAAATGCGACAAACAAGTGTCATTATAAACTGCTCCAGCATGACCAGTCGAAGCTTTTTCTGGATGTTTCTTTTCAATGAAACTTGAAAGCTTCTCCCACATTGCCAGCAGTTGAAGAAATCACTTCCTCCAACTCTACCTCCTCCTCTCTACTGCTGGATCAAAGACGATATTTACCCATTCAGCAAAAAACTGCTGCATAACCCATGCCCTAGGATTGGAGCACTACATAACCTGCAGTTTTTCTTTAAGAATCTTGTGAGTCTTAAAGGCTCAAGGATTATCAGAATGGTACACTAGCAGTTGCTTTATTTTACAGTCACCACTAGCATTTGCACACAATGCAAGGGTCAGACGTTCCTTCCAGGGTTTATGACCTGGCAGCACCTTCGCCTCTGCGGTGATGAAAGTCCTCCATGGCATTTTCTTTCAAAACAAGCCTGTTTCATCACAGTTGAACACCTGTTGGGGGATGTACTCTTCCTTTGCAACAAGTGCAGCTAAACATATGATGAACTCCTCAGCTGTTTTAATGGTTGCACTTGCAGCTTCACCATGCTGCGCCACCGAGTAGATACCAATTCTCTTCTTGAAATTTCGAACCAGCCTTAAAAGTATCTTCTACTGCATCTTTTGATTTTGATAGTACTTTCTCCTTCAAGTCGCTATAAATAACAGTCTCCAGCAATATATATCCTCCGAGCTCTTTCTCTTTCACCCAAACTAGCAGATACTTTTCCATTTCTCTATGGATATTTGTCCTTAACTGGAACAGAATTATAGTTCTTTTCACCATTGTCGTACTTTTTATAGCATCTTTTTGTTTAAGGGTGGTACAAATTGTACATGTATTGCACTCATACTGTGTTGCCAGTTCAATCATTCATACACCATTTTCATGTTTTTATTATTCTTTTTTGCTTTACTTCTATTGACATCATTCTCTTCTTCTTCTTTCAAGCTTCTTTTCTGATGATTTTGAGCTATTCCTTCTACTATAAATCGATGGTCTTTCTTCTTCTTTTTATTCTTCTCCTTCTCACCACTGTTCTTTATGCTCACTTTCTTTGGACTCGTGATGGTACACAAAAAAAAAAAGAAAAGTAAAAAAAAAATTACTGTAATGCAATTAGAAACTGTAAAAATGATGCACAAACACTGACAACGAATACAATATGTCTTTACTGTAGGGGCAACATACAAGAAAGAACAAAAAGCTTGTTGTACTGATGCTTTACTAGTGTGCCAACTAGTGGCAGCTTTGATAAGCATGACTCATTTCTCATTATTAACTCACATGTCAGTTAAAAAATGGCCTGAGCCACCACTTGCATCTCAAAAAAACTCGTACGTTAAGCTACTCGTCTCTCAAGGTATCACTGTATTTCTTATTGAACAAGAGATTATAGTCAGTTGCTGCAGGAAGTAAGTCATAATAACACTGTTAGTGTATGGATAAGTTACAAAGTAGACTATCTTTGTTTAGACAGCTCTGTGTTCAGTGAGAATGTGTGTACATCTGTGACTCTGAGAGACAAACAAATGAACTCAATTCTGGCTTTACTGCAGGTACCTCAACTGATTTAAAAAATTCCATAATGAAAAATTGCACCAAACTTAATAAGTCTTATCATAAAAATCTTTCAGGATTTTTTGAGTATTAAATAATAAATTATAATTTTTCAATATCCAACTGTGTTATTTATATTGTTTGAACTGTTGTTGTCATATTCACGGCATTTTAGCTGTTGTATGCTCCGACCTCCTTCAGGTGATTGGAATTTCAAATTGAACCCTTTATTTTGTCTATGGGGGTAGATTGTTCTAGTTCCGCATGGCATGTCTCTCCTGGATGTCTCAGTTATCTCCCTTTAACTCAACTCTCCAGGTTTTTTTCCCCACTGCAATAGCCAGGTATTGAACTCGGAGCTCTTTGGTTCAAGTCACTGGATCCAACCAATGCTTTATACTACCAGTGAATAAAACATGACCCTGAAATATCATGGATATGACAATAAATATGGGGACAACAGTCTGAACAATAGAAATAATATATTTTTTCATCTTTTTTTTTTTTTTTTTTTTTTTTTTTTAAGAATATTCAAAATTTTTTTCAGGGCAATGTAAATAATGTAATCACATTTTTTTGAAACATTCAAAATTCTTTGTTTATTTTTTGCATCAGTGCAGGGGTCAAATATTAGTATAGGAAACTTTTGTGTGTGTATGTGTGTTTTTTTGTTTTTTTTTTTAGTGAAAAACGCATTAATTTGGAAAATCTTGCAAAAATCACACCGCTAGCTGTGAGGGTGAGGTCAGAGAGCATGACGTCTGCCAGCAGTGGCAAGTCTCCATTACTTTATAGTCTGCTTTATGTATTGTACTTGAGGATGTCACACGTCTTTGTGCCAATTTTGAAGCTCGTGTTCAACAACTGGTTCCAGCAGGGGTCTGTCCTTGACTAGATCTCCAGGGGTGTGATCATGCTGTAGAAAAAGAGCAAGGATGGTGGGTGGGATTTAGATGTTTATAGGCCCATAACTCTGCTAAACTCAGTGTTAAAGATTTTGGCCAAGATCCTGCCAGACCATTTGCAGTCAGTTGCTGTGATTCTGAGACCTGAGCAGACTTGTGCTGTAAAGGGATCAACAATTCGAAGCAACATTCATCTGATCAGCATGATCCTAGAGGGTGTAAAAGCTGATGATCAAGCTGCACAATTTGAATCAGTCCAAGGCATTTGATATTGTTGACCATCAATACCTGGTTGCTGTTCTCAAGCCTGCAAATTCAAAACTGACTTTTGCAAACGAATCTGCCTCCTGTATCACCAAGAGACTGGGCATGCAGTCAAGCCCAGTGTAGAATCGCTGACCCTGGTCATGCTCAAGCCAGGGCTTCTGCGTACACTAATGACATATCCCTTTTCATGTTGTGCCACAGCAACTTTGAGGTGATACATAAGGTGCTTGAACTGTATGAGAAAGTGACAGCGGCCGAGATTAATTGAAACAACTCTTCCAGCTTGTGGTTAGGTACCTGGAAGGGGATCATGGTTCTAGGGCCCTTTAGTTGGACTGACAGACCTATCCACATTTTTGGTGTATGGCTTAGGCCTAGGCTCCAGCTGAAAAAGAATTGATCTTAAGTATAGGCAAAGGTTGAAGTAGTGGTTCAGACTTTGCTCCAAAATTGGTTGTCTGTGAAGAGTAGGGCTGAGGCATGCACTGTGTATGTTTTTCTTCTTATTTTTTACTCGTTGCCTGTACTACCTCCCTGCAAGAACTGTAAGAAGGTTCTTGAGCACTTGCTCTCTTCCCTCTTGTAGGGTGGTTGAAAGCATCAGGTCTGCATAGATGGCTGTGCCCAGCATTCGTGTCATCGGCAGGCTGGGAATGCCACACTTGGTGAGTCATCAGCATGCTTTGCGATTGACTTTCCTATGCCGTGTGTTGACAGAGGACTCTTGGATGAATGTCTTAGGGACACCTTCTTTAGCCTAACCATCACTCCTCCTGTTGCTGAGCACTGTCATAGGCCCTGGAATCAGTTAAGATTACTTAGTGTTGGGTGGCCTTGAAGATCATTCCTCGGTTCATTGACTTTTTCTTTCTGTTCTTCCTTTCTTTTCTTTTCTTTCTGTTCTTCCTCTCTTTTCTTTTCTTTCTGTTCTTCTTTTCTTTTCTTTCTGTTCTTCTTTTCTTTTCTTTCTGTTCTTCCTTTCTTCCTTTTTCTTTTCTTTTCTTCCTTTTTCTTTTCTTTTTTCTTTTCTTTCTTTCTTTTCTTTTTCCTTTCTTTTTTCCTTTCTTTTTTCCTTTCTTTTTTCCTTTCTTTTTTCCTTTCTTTTTTCCTTTCTTTTTTCCTTTCTTTTTTCCTTTCTTTTTTCCTTTCTTTTTCCTTTCTTTTTTCCTTTCTTTTTTTCCTTTCTTTCTTTCTTTTCTTCCTTTCTTTTCTTCCTTTCTTTTCTTCCTTTCTTTTCTTTCTGTTCTTCCTTTCTTTTTCTTTCTGTTCTTTCTTTCTGTTCTTTTCTTTTCTTTCTGTTCTTTTCTTTTCTTTCTGTTCTTTTCTTTTCTTTCTGTTCTTTTCTTTCTTTTCTTCCTTTCTTTTCTTCCTTTCTTTTTCTTCTTTGTTCTTCTTTCTTCCTTTTTCTTTCTTCCTTTCTTTTCTTTCTTTCTTCCTTTCTTTTCTTTCTTTCTTCCTTTCTTTTCTTTCTTTCTTCCTTTCTTTTCTTTCTTTCTTCCTTTCTTTTCTTTCTTTCTTCTTCTTTCTTTTCTTTCTTTCTTCCTTTCTTTTCTTTTCTTTCTTTCTTCTTTTCTTTTCTTTCTTTCTTCTTTTCTTTTCTTTCTTTCTTCTTTCTTTTCTTTCTTTCTTTCTTTCTTTTCTTTTCTTTCTTTCTTCCTTTCTTTTCTTTTCTTTTCTTTCTTTCTTCCTTTCTTTTCTTTTCTTTCTTTCTTCCTTTCTTTTCTTTTCTTTCTTTCTTCCTTTCTTTCTTTTCTTTCTTTCTTCCTTTCTTCTTTCTTCTTTTCTTTTCTTCCTTTCTTTTCTTTTCTTCCTTTCTTTTCTTTTCTTCCTTTCTTTTCTTTTCTTCTTTTCTTTTCTTTCTTCCTTTCTTTTCTTTTCTTTTCTTTCTTCCTTTCTTTTCTTTTCTTTTCTTTCTTCCTTTCTTTTCTTTTCTTTCTTCCTTTCTTTTCTTTTCTTTCTTTCTTCCTTTCTTTTCTTTTCTTTCTTTCTTCCTTTCTTTTCTTTTCTTTCTTTCTTCCTTTCTTTTCTTTTCTTTCTTTCTTCCTTTCTTTTCTTTCTTTCTTCCTTTCTTTTCTTTTCTTTCTTTCTTTTCTTTCTTTCTTTCCTTTCTTTTCTTTCTGTTCTTCCTTTCTTTTCTTTTCTTCCTTTCTTTTTTCTTTCTCTTCTTCCTTTCTCTTCCTTTTCTTTTCATTCTGCCCTTTTCTTTCTGCTCTTCCCTTCTTGTTCTTCCCTTTTCTTTTTATTCTTTTCTTTTCATTCTTTTCTTTTCATTCTTTTCTTTTCTTTTCATTCTTTCTTTTCATTCTTTCTTTTCTTTTCATTCTTTCTTTTTTCCTTTCATTCTTTTCTTTCTGTTCTTCCTTTCTTTTCTTTTATTTTCTTTTTTCTTTTCTTTTCTTTTATTTTCTTTTTTCTTTTCTTTTCTTTCTTTTCTTTTCTTTCTTTTCTTTTCTTTCTGTTCTTCCTTTCTGTTCTTCCTTTCTGTTCTTCCTTTCTGTTCTTCCTTTCTTTTCTTCCTTTCTGTTCTTCCTTTCTTTCTTTCTTTCTTTCTTTTCTTTTCTTTCTGTTCTTCCTTTCCTTTCTTTCTGTTCTTCCTTTCTTTTCTTTTCTTTCTGTTCTTCCTTTCTTTTCTTTTCTTTCTTTTCTTCCTTTCTTTTCTTTCTGTTCTTTCTTTCTTTTCTTTTCTTTCTCTTCTTCCTTTCTTTTCATTCTGCCCTTTTCTTTCTGCTTTCCCTTCTTTCCTTTTTGTTCTTCCCTTCTTTCCTTTTTGTTCTTCCCTTCTTTTCTTTTTGTTCTTTTCTTTTTATTCTTTCTTTTCTTTTCATTTTATTCTTCCTTTTCTTTTCATTCTTTTCTTTTCATTTTATTCTTCCTTTTCTTTTCATTCTTTTCTTTTCTTTTCTTTTCATTCTTCATTTTCATTTTCTTTTGTTTTCTTTTCATTCTTCATTTTCTTTTATCTTTTCATTTTTTCTTTTTTGTTTTCTTCTTCCTTTTCTTTTTGTACTTCTTTTCTTTTTGTCCTTTTCTTTCCTTTTGTCCTTCCTTTCTTTTCTTTTTGTCCTTTTCTTTTCTTTTCTTTCCCTTTTGTCCTTTTCTTTTCTTTCCCTTTTGTCTTTGCTTTATGTCCTTCCTTTCTTTGTTCTTCCATTCTTTCTGTTTTTTTTTCTTTTTTTGTTCTTCTTTTCTTTCTTTCCTTTTTTTTATTTCTGTCATTTTTGCTTTTTATTTTTTGAGTTTATTAATACTGTATTTATAAAGTTATATGTAATAGTTACGTTTTTAGTAATTTCAGAAATATTTTATGTGGGAGGAAGGACAATATCTTAGCTATCAACACTCATGGAATTTCTTTAGATCCTGTTATTATTGCTTTTAATTCATCCCTTTCAGTAACTTAGCAACAACTTATTTAGTTTTACTCTGTTTTTCAAGCTTCAATCTTTCTTCTGAATATCTTCTCAGCTATTTTCTCTTGGGCCGATTTGTTTTAATTTATGTCATATATTGCTTTTATTATACAGCTACATTTATATTTGATATGCATATAATAGCCCTATTCTGTCAATAATTGCAAAAATGTATATATGCTAGTAAAATGATGATAACAATGGAATCTGTCCAGCTGGAAGATATGAATATGTACACGGACATGCATGCTCATACTTACACACACACACACATATATATATATAAATGGCCAGTGGAATTCAGATCAGCATGAATCTATCTAGCTCTTACTTTAAATAACAACTCAAAAGAGACTGTTTGACCAACACAAGGACTGACCAAAATTCATATTAAAAAATTAAAAAAAAACCAAATGAAAACTACAAAGTTCATTTTCTCCATCAAGACATTAATTTCTGTAGTTCACTGCTACCAGCAAGCAGAAAATTATTTTTCTCCTGATGATGGCCATGTTGGCTGAAACTAGTTTAGGAGTCTAACTGAAATAATAATAAAAACAAAAAAATATTAATATACAACCCAGTGTGTATAAAGATTTTAATTTTTTAATATTTTTATTGTT
This sequence comes from Acanthosepion lycidas, assembly GCA_963932145.1. Classification (NCBI taxonomy): domain Eukaryota; kingdom Metazoa; phylum Mollusca; class Cephalopoda; order Sepiida; family Sepiidae; genus Acanthosepion; species Acanthosepion lycidas. The sequence continues at coordinate 22,336,250 of OZ010614.1, forward strand.
CAATAAATATATATATATATATATATTTAAGAAATGCCAGATATTTTTATATATAGTGCTCAAATGAAAGACATAACCAAAAGCAGAATTTCATGAATATGCGTGTGTAAGAAAGTGTTTAAATTCATGAATGCACATGTGTACAAAACGAGGTAAAAAAAACAGGATTGAAAAAGATGCAGAACAGATTGAAAAATTCGTAAATATCATTTAAAATTAGAATCACCTAAAGACTGGAAATTTTCCCAAGAATCTTCAAAGTTAGGATTAAATTGCTATCTAAAAGTTAAGGAATCTTTTCATTCATATATATATATATATATATATATAAATTAAGTTATAAGGAACTTGGTAAACCGAATTGGTAAATCCAAAGAGGATGAAATCCTGAGAGCTCAATGTTAGGACAGAGCTAATATGTAATGAAAAACAAATCACTTTAATGTACCATTACGATAATTTACTTCACCTAAATCCTTTTTTAAGGATTCAGGATCATCAGGTAAATCTTCCAACAACGAAATTTCGTTGTTGGAAGATTTACCTGATGATCCTGAATCCTTAAAAAAGGATTTAGGTGAAGTAAATTATCGTAATGGTACATTAAAGTGATTTGTTTTTCATTACATATATTATATATATATATATATATATATATATATATATAAAATGTGAGGAGATCAGCCGATTCCATTACCTTGGTTTCAACCTTTTGGTATTTTCTGGCAGTCATTTGATTTCTTAACACTTTATTTTTTTAAAAATAAAAACTTTATGAACACTGTGTTTTTTAAACATATATAAATGAATGAGTGTACAATGTGAGCTGTGGTAGAAGGTGAGGAGCAAGGGTAAAGCAAGTTTATTTGAAATGTATTAGTTGGGGTGGGATTAAATGAAATATACATACTTTCTTTTCTTCCCCCTTCATATGAACTCCAAAGGAATTTTTTTAGTATGTATACAATGAATTTCTGATCTCTGGTTCCAAAGGTTTTTTGGGGTCAGGAAATGTTAGAGCTGATTTTTCTTGTTGAAAAAGGTTACAGATGTTATTATGATAGTTGTAAGGTTTATATATATATATATATATATGAGATAAATCATTTGCAGTAGAAAAAAATATAGTAGACAGAAATAAACTCTGCATTGTTAGTGTCAGTTTAACACAGAATGTGATCTTCATACCATGTGCCACTACTTTTTACATGGACTCTATCATATATACTAGCAGTATAATTTGTCTTCGACCAGGTGTTTCATTACTGGGAATTTTTGCCGTTCAGTTGGAGCAGTTTAAGTTGAAAGTCAGCCCACCTGAAAATCAATTTTAGTAACAACAATTGGGTGCAACTGAGGCACATCCCCAAATGGTGGGGGGGATACCAATTTGAATGGGCTGTGGCCTTGAAAAGGCCTGTTTTTGCGTTCTTAATCTTGTTTCAGCCTCATGCACAATAGCAGTTGAAGAGGTGTTTCTCCTCAGCCGTTGAGTCCTTTGATCAGCAGTTTCAGACTCACATGCAGCAGTAGTTGAAGAGGCATTTCTCCTCAATTGTTGAGTCCATTGAACATTATTTTCAGCCTCACGCACAGAAGCATTCAGGTATGCTCTTCTGGAAAGCCAATGGCTACATTGATCTTCAAACTCGATTGCTCTGATTGAAGCATTCCAAGAGGCATTTTGAGACAGGAGAACTGAATGTTGTAAAGATGATTTGTTATCCCTTATTCACATGGTGGACCTGGCAGCAGCAGTTTTGCCACATCGGTAAATGCTTTTCTTTGGTGGCATGTCTTAGGCAAGTATGAATTGTCAAATGGAAGAGAACACTGAAAAGCTACAGGAAACACTAAGCTCAAATAAGTTTAGTAAAGGTTGAAAAAATAAATGT
>OZ010614.1:22343144-22345644 GCA_963932145.1 Acanthosepion lycidas
TTTGATTTTTTTTTTAATACTGTCAGTTTACTCAAATGTATGTGTCCACCCACTCTCTTCAACATCAGCTGTGTTACCCCATCTTCCCTGTGTCTCCTTTGTGTATCTGACCCTCTCCATGTGGTCACGTCGGTGCCACAACCTTCACCCAGATTATATATATATATAATAGACTCTCCCGTCGGTGAGCTTATTGATTCAGTTATGAAATTTTGTGCGATAATCTTAAGTGGCATTTAAGACCCGCTAGTGATTTACAAAGGAGGCCACATATGGAGCAGGTGTGAGGATTGTGAGATGAGATCACGGTTAGATTGGCCGACCTTTTAGATCTTGCTCTCGCTTCTTGAAGATGATTCATACAAGCAGATTGAAAATTGCTGAGTCCACTAAAACATGTTGATCTCCATTCTACCCGCTCCAAGGCTGAGCACTCAAGGGAGTTATGTGGTATATTGACTGCTGACAAGTTGCTTTTCAGCTTGTCTTTGTATCTTAGCCATGGGCATCCTACATTCCTGTTGGATAAGAACGAATCAAGGTAAACCGCCAAAAAACCCACACAAGTGATTTGATTAAAGTGATGAAGGCTTGTGCAGAATATATATATATATATATATATATATATATATATATATATATATATCTAAATACTATGTTTTATTGTTTTTAACTTGTATTTTGTAAAAGTTGGAGAAGGTAGGACTTTGCCCATATTAACACCATTGTTTGGGTGTAGATATGCCATTTATTTTCGTAGGAAGTGTATTTTGTCATCATGAATATCTGAGTAACTACATATCCCAGGCAAATAAAATTAAATATGTTGAACAATAAAAGATTTCTTTATCAAAATGTAAACAAGATAATCAAGGGGATGTATATTTTATAACCAATTTCACAAAGATTCACAATATCTGCATCACCTGTGACATGACACATATCAAGGCTGTAGCGTATCTTGTGTAAAATTCTCCAGCGCCTCATTGATTATCTACTTAAGTTCCTCTAGGCTTGCAGGAAGAGGGGGGATATAGACCTGTCCTTTCTCATAGACCTATAGAGAAAAAACATCACAAGGTGTCAAGTGAACATGGTAGCTATTTCAATAACACATTGTCATTATCATTGGCATGCTTGATCTATTTTGCTGGTATGTTATCCTAGAGATTAGTATGCATTACTCAACTTAGTTAGATTTTATACATTTTTGTTAAAATTTGAGATTATTTGAGCGAGAATTGGCTGTGTTACTAACCTACTAAATGATGTCAATTTTGGCAGGGACACCCTGCGTATTTACCAAAATAAACAAAGTAACAGGATAATTATGAAAAACTCTGCAGATGCAAAGTCTGCCAAAAAGAAACGGACAACTGCCAGAACAAAAATCAACAGTGCTTATTGTCTATAAAATTAAGAGAACCAAAATGGGGTGCCAAATTATGACATGTCTGTGACAATAACAAGAAGCAAGGATCTGTTCATGGACACCAATCTGCTACTTGGAGTTTCATGTTAATCACGATCTTCAGATGATTAAGATCATGGCTGGTATGAAACTCTGAGTACTGAGCATCTCTAGATGGACTTTTTTAATCAATTCACCCCAGACAAGTCAATGATACCAGTAAGGGGTTACTTAGAGGGTAATAGAATAAAGAAAACCTTAGATGACACCAGAATCCCAGTTCTAAACAGGAAACAAACGATAAAACTCTATTCTATTTACACTATTTATATTTGGACTATTGTCCTCATGTTTGTTGTTATCACAACATTTTGGCTGTTGTGCCCTCTGGCCTTCTTCAGGTGTACATCAGTCTGGGTAACCTATAGGGAATTCTGATTCTTTATTTAACCTTCGGTATAGCTTAAAGGGATTGAACTCACAATCACTATGTCACCAAATTCACAAACCAATGCTGAGGAAGGCTGGAGGACACAACAGTCAAAATGTTGCAATAAACAATAAAAATGAGGACAATAGTCTGAATATAAATTGTAGGAAAAATGATTATGCCTCATCCCAGAAAATCAGGCACACCCTCTACTCCTGTTGAAATGACTATGGAGGCATATGAATCAAATGATAGGTGAACTTATCAACTTTTGTTATTCTTATTGGATTTTTTATGTACCTCCAAATAAATGTGATACCTATGGTTTAAAATGCAGTTTTAAAAATGTAAAACCTTTCTTGAAGCTTTATTTTAGTTTTAACTAACCAGCTGGTCGATCAGAAAAAGTGTTCAATTAGAATGGAGCAAAAACAGCATCATGTTCAGATGTAAGAGTCAGTTTGTTTTCAATTACTTTGAAATACTTTCATTAAAAAACATTTTGAATTAATGCAGTTACTAATATAACAGAAGTAGTCTGTATTTATTCAATTGAAGTTAGCCAAGGACATGAAGGGGTAAAACAGGCAACATGAAGACCCACTTCAGACTACAATTATTTTGGAGTTTTTCAAATTTAATTTGTCAGTATGCTACCA
>OZ010614.1:22350644-22358144 GCA_963932145.1 Acanthosepion lycidas
TTTTATTCTTTTTTATTCTTCTGACTTTTTCCTTCTTTTTTCTTCTTTTGACTTTTTCTTCTTTTGACTTTTTTTCTTCTTTTGACTTTTTTATTCTTTTTTATTCTTTTGACTTTTTCTTTTTTCTTCTTTTTTCTTCTTTTGACTTTTTTCTTTTTTCTTTTTTATTCTTTTGACTTTTTTATTCTTTTGACTTTTTTATTCTTTTGACTTTTTTATTCTTTTGACTTTTTTCTTCTTTTGACTTTTTTATTCTTTTGACTTTTTTCTTCTTTTGACTTTTTTCTTCTTTTGACTTTTTTCTTCTTTTGACTTTTTTCTTCTTTTGACTTTTTTCTTCTTTTTTCTTCTTTTGACTTTTTTCTTCTTTTTTCGTCTTTTGACTTTTTTCTTCTTTTTTATTCTTTTGACTTTTTTCTTTTTTATTCTTTTGACTTTTTTCTTTTTTCGTCTTTTGACTTTCTCTTCTTTTTTATTCTTTTGACTTTTTTCTTTTTTCGTCTTTTGACTTTTTTCTTCTTTTTTATTCTTTTGACTTTTTTCTTTTTTATTTTGACTTTTTTCTTCTTTTTTTTTCTTTTGACTTTTTTCTTTTTTTTCTTTTGACTTTTTCTTCTTTTTTTTTCTTTTTTTTTCTTCTTTTTTTTTCTTTTGACTTTTTCTTCTTTTTTTTCTTTTGACTTTTTTTTTCTTTTGACTTTTTTTTTCTTTTGACTTTTTTTTTCTTTTGACTTTTTTCTTCTTTTGACTTTTTTCTTCTTTTGACTTTTTTCTTCTTTTGACTTTTTTCTTCTTTTTTTTCTTTTGACTTTTTTCTTCTTTTTTTTTCTTTTGACTTTTTTCTTTTTTTTTCTTTTGACTTTTTTCTTTTTTTTTCTTTTGACTTTTTTCTTTTTTTTTCTTTTGACTTTTTTCTTCTTTTTTTTTCTTTTGACTTTTTTCTTCTTTTTTTTTCTTTTGACTTTTTTCTTCTTTTTTTTTCTTTTGACTTTTTTCTTCTTTTTTTTTCTTTTGACTTTTTTCTTCTTTTTTTTTCTTTTGACTTTTTTCTTCTTTTTTTTTCTTTTGACTTTTTTCTTCTTTTTTTTTCTTTTGACTTTTTTCTTCTTTTTTTTCTTTTGACTTTTTTCTTCTTTTTTTTTCTTTTGACTTTTTTCTTCTTTTTTTTCTTTTGATTTTTCTTTTTTCTTATTTTCTTACTCTTGACTTTTTTTTTTCTTTTGAATTTTCATTTATTTCTCTTGACTTCTCTTTTTACTATTTTGTTTTTTTTTCTTTTATCTTTTCTTTTATCTTTTCTTTTTTTTCTCTTGATTTTTCTTTTTTCTCTTTACTTCTTTTTTTCATTTTAATTTCTTTGCATTTTTTCTTTTTCCTTCTTCCTTCCTACATTTTCTCTGAAATGAATTTATAAAAACAAAAAAACTGAATGAAATAGAAACCAGATCAAGACAAGCAAAGTGTTTGCAATATTTGGAGACTTTTTGATCCTTTTGATATTTCAGTTTGATTTCAGTCAGTCTTTTGTTTTTGTAAATTCATTTCATCTTCCAATCTATCTCTTTCTTTTTTCCTTCTCTCTTTTTCTTTTCCTCTCTTTTTTTATTTCTCTTTTATTCTCTCTCTTTTATTCTCTCTTTTGGCAATGAAAACTTTTAAACATGATTTATTCTTCCATTGTCTATTTTAATTTGACTTTTCTTTCTGTTTTAATTGATTCATTTGTTGACATATTTTTTTTGTCTTCTCACTTTCCTTCATCTCCCTGTCTCGTTTTGTCTCCTTCAGTTAAACTGTCCTTTATTTCTTTTTGACCTGTTCCTTCTTTCATCCCTTTTGAAATTGATTCCTTCTTTCATTCCCTCATGTTCCTGACCCCTCTTCATTTTTCCATGCATTTTCTGCCTTTAAAAGAAAATTTCCTTTCATACCAAAATTTCTTTGGTTTTGATTCTGAAAATACATTCTCTAGAATTTAGCCAGATTGATTTTATTTTTCTTACATTTTTACATCCCTGTTTTATACCTCCTTCGTTTGGTGCATCAGGTACGTTTCCATCTTACCTTTTAGGCAAAGTCATTCTTTGAATGAAAGCATACTTAACTAAAATTTATCAAAGAATATGGAAGGCTGTCTTACACCTTTTAGAAAAACAAGCAACATAAAAACAAAGATATAAATTCACAGAAAATTTGCTACAGTTTTTGTACTTTGGTATAATTTGATTGTTCTTTTAGTTTTTTGTTTTTTTTTAAGATTTCTGTGTCAGAGATATCTTAGTCTATTCTCTGAGGTCTGCTTGGCTCTACTTTTTTTCCTGATTCACTCTACACTTCCCTGTTAGCTTCTTGCTCTTTCCATCTTTTGTGTTTTTTTCTCATTTCTTCTTTCTTTCTCTCTCACATTTATAGTCTCATTTCACTTTTCCTGTCTATCTCATATCTGCTCTCTCTTTCAGATTTTCCATCTTTTCTCTTTGGCCTCTCTCTCACCTGCCTCTTCTCTTTGGCCTCTCTCTCTCTGCCACCTTTCTTTCTGCTCTTTCTTTCTGCTCTCTCTGCCACCTTTTTTTCTGCTCTCTCTGCCACCTTTTTTTCTGCTCTCTCTGCCACCTTTCTTTCTGCTCTCTCTGCCACCTTTCTTTCTGCTCTCTCTGCCACCTTTCTTTCTGCTCTCTCCATTTCCTTCTCTCTCTCTCCATTTCCTTCTCTCTCTCTCCATTTCCTTCTCTCTCTCTCCATTTCCTTCTCTCTCTCCATTTCCTTCTCTCTCTCCATTGCCTTCTCTCTCTCTCCATTGCCTTCTCTCTCTCTCCATTGCCTTCTCTCTCTCTCCATTGCCTTCTCTCTCTCTCCATTTCCTTCTCTCTCTCTCCATTTCCTTCTCTCTCTCTCCATTTCCTTCTCTCTCTCTCCATTTCCTTCTCTCTCTCTCCATTTCCTTCTCTCTCTCTCCATTTCCTTCTCTCTCTCTCTCTCCATTTCCTTCTCTCTCTCTCTCTCTCTCCATTTCCTTCTCTCTCTCTCTCTCTCCATTTCCTTCTCTCTCTCTCTCCATTTCCTTCTCTCTCCATTTCCTTCTCTCTCCATTTCCTTCTCTCTCTCTCTCTCCATTTCCTTCTCTCTCTCCATTTCCTTCTCTCTCTCCATTTCCTTCTCTCTCTCTCTTCATTTCCTTCCCTCTTCATTTCCTTCTCTCTCTCTCTCTCTATTTCCTTCTCTCTTTCTCCATTTCCTTCTCTCTTTCTCCATTTCCTTCTCTCTTTCTCCATTTCCTTCTCTCTCTCTCTCTCTCTCTCTCTCTCCATTTCCTTCTCTCTCTCTCTCTCCATTCCCTTCTCTCTCTCTCTCTCCATTTCCTTCTCTCTCTCTCTCTCCATTTCCTTCTCTCTCTCTCTCTCCATTTCCTTCTCTCTCTCTCTCTCCATTTCCTTCTCTCTCTCTCTCTCCATTTCCTTCTCTCTCTCTCTCTCCATTTCCTTCTCTCTCTCTCTCCATTTCCTTCTCTCTCTCTCTCTCTCTCCATTTCCTTCTCTCTCTCTCTCTCTCCATTTCCTTCTCTCTCTCTCTCTCCATTTCCTTCTCTCTCTCTCTCTCTCCATTTCCTTCTCTCTCTCTCTCCTTCTCTCTCTCTCTCTCCATTTCCTTCTCTCTCTCTCTCTCTCCATTTCCTTCTCTCTCTCTCTCTCCATTTCCTTCTCTCTCTCTCCATTTCCTTCTCTCTCTCTCTCTCTCTCTCCATTTCCTTCTCTCTCTCTCTCTCCATTTCCTTCTCTCTCTCCATATTCTTCTCTTCATCCTCTTGCCTTTCTCTCCTCTCTCTCTTCTGTTCATCTTCTTCACCTTTCTCTCCCCTTGTCGTCTCCCTCACCTTTCTCTCTCTCTCTCTCTGTACTCTCTCTCTCTCTCTGTACTCTCTCTCTCTCTCTGTACTCTCTCTCTCTGTACTCTCTCTCTCTCTCTGTACTCTCTCTCTCTCTCTCTGTACTCTCTCTCTCTCTGTACTCTCTCTCTCTCTCTGTACTCTCTCTCTCTCTCTCTGTACTCTCTCTCTCTGTACTCTCTCTCTCTGTACTCTCTCTCTCTGTCCTTGTCTTCATCCTCTCTTTCTCCTTCATCTTCTCTTTGTCCTCTCTCTATTCTGTTCCCTCTCTATTCTGTTCCCTCTCTATTCTGTTCTCTCTCTATTCTGTTCTCTCTCTATTCTGTTCTCTCTCTCTTCTTTTGCCTTTTTCTTGTTCTCCCTTTCTTCCTTCTCCTTTCTCCATTCCCTCTTTTCTCTGTCTTTCTCCCTCTTGCCTTGCTTTTATATCTCATTTTTCCTTTACATTTTTCTTTCTTTTTTTTTCCTTCTTTTCACTCCTTTCTATTTCCTCACTAACATGGCCATAAAGTATTTTCATTTATGTTGTTAGCCATAACATTCATTCTTTTGCTTTTGTTTTTTTTTCTTCTTCATGTTGTTTTTCAATCTTTATCTTCTTTTATGGACTTGTCTGCTTTGTTGATATGCAGAGGCAGAAATTCAAACACCAGCTAACCACCCGGTCAGTAATGAATTCTACTGACCGTTGTCTTTTCCTTTTTGCCTCGGTGTCATATGATGTGATTCCTTATAATTGAATCTGGCATTGACACACAATTCGGAGTTGTCTGTTGTGTCGGAACAACACCAGTGACCTGTGGTTTGTCATAAGTTTGCTTGAATACATGCAGGTAAATGCACACGTATATGTTCTTTTCTACTCTTCCTGAGAATGCTTGATTACAAGTGCTTTTAGATGAAGTGCCATGGCCTTTATTTTGGATAAACGGTGAAGTTTTGAGGGTGATTTTTGTTCCAGTTTATATTTTGTTAATTTTTTTTTTTTTTTTTGTAAACTTTTTTTCCTTTTCTGCCAAGAAGTTCTTCATCAATATATTTATCTACACCCAGTAGGTGGAACATTCAATCACTTCTCTTTGATTTTCTTTGATTTATTATTATTATACAAGCTTACCTGTGCTGTCAAAAAAAAAAAAAAAAAAAAAAAAATTGAGGACACCTTTTTGTCCCTACATATCTAAACTATGATTTTTGTAAATTTAAAATTTCACTGAATTATGTTGGAAAATTGCCAGATTTTCATTAGAAACCAGGAAAATATGAACTTTAAAGGAAACGGTCAAAATATATGGAAAAAACAGTTATCAATTTAAACTGGCACTTGAAGGATATCAGTTGCTGTATATACTCATGTATAAACCTATTTTCATTTATAGTGTGACCCCTGAATTTTCTTGTGGAAAACATGATTTTTTTTTAATATACCTTCTGTATATATGACCCCAGGTTCTGAGCAATACTAGTAGCTTTACTTTAGTCCAATATTGCAGTACTGCACATCATCCTGGACATATTTTATAGCAAATAAATGGTCTTTATTCTTTTTTGTTTTTGTCCATGTCTGATTATGGTAGCTGCTTTACCTGGGGCCTGTCTCCTATGTAGCCTAAGTTTCTTTCAATTAATGTTTAACCAAAGATACTGTTAGAATGTAAGCCTACCAAGTAGGTTACGATAACTAAAAGTGCTTGATACTCAGGTATATACAGGAAACAAAAAGTAAAATATAACAATTGGTCCTCTGCTTTGATCTCTTGCTATAAATGAAACTAATTTTTAATAATTATATAGACTGATAACTATTTCAAAAGTTTATTTGGCTACATAACCAAATATGATTTAGGAATGCTGTTGACAATATTTCTACATGTATACTCTTGATTTTGCAGTAACTGGTTGTCCAGTATCTCTTTTAATCTGAAGGAAAATTACAGGCAGGTGTTTAAATTACAAACAATTGCCAGACTAATTCACTGTGTATCCAAAGGTGCCATTGTGTTTAGCATATGATCACTTAATTTCTCCTGACAGATGTTCCTCTGTGTTTTCTCATGTTTAGTACTAATGGTAATTTACATTCACTTACCTGCAAATATTTTTGGGAGAGGTATGAATCCATCTTCTCCCCACTCTATGGGTAAATAACAGGACAGGCTGGGTTCTATAGCCTCATGTACCTTCATATGTTGAATATGACGAGAGTCCAGTATATCTTCGCAATACTTTGTGGAACGGACTCCTGTGAGGATACTTTCATGATCACTTCAATTTTAACTTCTTTGTCTCAAGTCAACCGTTATCTACTTATAACAATCTTATTCAATCACCCTCTTTCCTGAGTGGCTATTGGGTCTTGTATTGGCTGAACGGTAGTAAAAAAAATGAAATAGTAATAAAGAAAATATAATGAATCCAATGGAATTGCCAAATTTGTCTGAAATCAGCAATTGATTTGTTTTTCTCTGTGGCTCTTGGAAATCTCTGTTATTTTTCTGCGGCTCTCGGAAGTCTCTAGCCTTTTTCTGCGACTCTCGGAAGCCTCCGGCCTTTTTCTGCTGCTCTCGGAAGTCTCCGGCCTTTTTCTGCTGCTCTCGGAAGTCTCCGGCCTTTTTCTGCTGCTCTCGGAAGTCTCCGGCCTTTTTCTGCTGCTCTCGGAAGTCTCCGGCCTTTTTGTGTGGCTCTCGAAAGTCTCCGGCCTTTTTCAGCGGCTCTCGAAAGTCTCCGGCCTTTTTCAGCGGCTCTCGGAAGCCTCCGGCCTTTTTCAGCGGCTCTCGGAAGCCTCCGGCCTTTTTCAGCGGCTCTCGGAAGCCTCCGGCCTTTTTCAGCGGCTCTCGGAAGCCTCCGGCCTTTTTCAGCGGCTCTCGGAAGCCTCCGGCCTTTTTCAGCGGCTCTCGGAAGCCTCCGGCCTTTTTCTGCGGTTCTCAGAAGCCTCCGGCCTGTTTCTGTGAGCATACTTTGTCAATTACTTCATTCTACTAGTTTTCTATCTGTTCATACTTTAATTGTATTTTGTCTTTTCTTTCTGTCTTTACTCTCCTTCTCACTTCATCTTCTTTATCTCCTCCTCTTCTGAGACTTTATTCTTCTCTCACTTCTCTTTACTTTCCTCATCTCTTTTTCTTTGCACTTTCCTTTATTGTTTTTACTTCCCCTTTTTCTTAACTTTCCTTCTATCCTCTTCATTCTCCTCCTCCTCCTCTTACCACTTCTCACAGTTAATTTACCTTGGACTTGAGAGCACAGTCATAACAATTTATGCTCAGGTGTTGCTCAAAACTTGCATCCATTCCCAAATACGACAACGCAATTGTCGTCATGACAACAACCTGTTCCTTCACCGTGGGTTCTATTGTATGTCTTGACAATGTAAAATGTACAAAATTAAAAATCGTTCCTGTACTGTGGTCGGGAGGAATGTATCTATTTCCAGCTAATGTAAAGGTATTAACATTTTGGTGTGGGGAGGTGAAGCAAGTAATTGAAACCTTTTCTAGTCATGTCTGACAGTGAAATACTCTTTCCTTTTTAACAAGAAAACATTTTCAAAATAGAATAAAAATAATAAATGAGAATGCAAGTTGAGATAAATGTCAACTCCTTAGTTTTTGTTTTCT
>OZ010614.1:22360644-22395644 GCA_963932145.1 Acanthosepion lycidas
ATTGTTATGTCCTGCCAATTCCTTGTATTAAAATAATGGACTACTCCATTTTGCTTGCATGGAAAGATTGACAAGACATATTAGAGTTGCTACTTAGTTTCAATAAAAAAATGAAAGAAAGATAGTACAGTGTAACCCGGATATAAGACAGTTGTCGGGACCGGAGAAGAAGTCTCTTATATCTGGAGTTTCTCTTATATCCGGGTTTGGTCTATTTTGTTTAGGTAAGTATGGCTCTAATTTGGGACCAGAGAAAATCTCTCTTGTATCCGGGTTTCTCTTATATCCGGGTTACACTGTAGATGAAATAACACTGTCCTGTGTCTAATTTTTTTTTTTTCAGTGAAATGGAAAACGTTGTAAATTTCAGATTTTTTTAATTATTAAAGTTGTTAAGCTCAAGTATTATACAATAAAGGAATTTCTATTATACATTTTTATGTCGTAGATCTCTTGCCCTGAGTTTATTCAATCATTAACTTAAGAAGTAAGATTCATCAAAATATGAGGAAATATTGGGTTTTACTTGGTAATTACTTGATTAGAAAAATAATTGACTGAACACCTGAGCAGAAGAAAATGCTATCATTTGCAAATGTTGTTTCTATTATTCCACAAATTCTACAAAGATTTGTGATATTCAGTACATGTCTGTCCATCGTCTCACTTTTAGTTGGGGGCAGAATGTGAAGTAGTGAGTGGGTGAACATGGAATAGAAGTGTAAGGTGGGGAAAAAAGCTGGGCAGGTTGGAGAGTGACTGGTGTTCGTGCTTAAGTTGATATTTAAAGGATGAGTGCATCACAGTTTCAAATAGGAAAACCATATTTCTAGTAAATAAATAACCTGTGCTACCATTGCTTTTTTTTGGTCATATTATCTATGGTCTTGGTTTTAGTTTTTTTTTTGTTGTGAATTGTGAGATCAGCAGATTCTCAATGGAATTTCCTCTTATTGAATCCTTTTTGCTCCTAATCAGATTGTCATTTAATAAGTCGAAATAATGCGTTCTTATGCAGTATGTATATGTGACATATAAAACCAAAAGGATAAATGACAACACAAAAATGCTTTCATTATTTTATCTACAAACTCTATAGCTAATGAACTCAAGCAGAATTTAGCTAATCTCAACATAAAATTAATCAGAAACACTTCAAGAAAGAGATAAAAAATTTAATGTCTGTCGGAGATAATCTTGCATTAGAAGTAGGAGTCAACCAATTAGAATCTAACTCCAAAAATACATTTGGTAAAACATTTAAGGAAAAGAGCAAACAAACATTAAAAGCACAAAATGCATTTGGATACTACTAGTATATTATTATTATTATTATTTTTTTTTTTTTTTTTTTTTTTTTACCACAATTTAGACTTGATATACTAAACCATTTTAATAAAGAATGGTGATATTTTTTTTTTTTTAAGCTTAGCATAGATGTGACACAAGGCTGAAAATATGGGCACCAAGTGAGGATCAAACTCTCTGCTCTGTCATAATTGATCTGTCTTAGTGGGTTTACTGCCTTGTTTGGGATGAACTGAATTTAAAAAAAAAAAAAGAAAGAAAAAAAAGAAGCTTTAAGCCGTTTAACAAAAATCATTTTTTTGACTTCAATCAGTACCTCCACTTTTTCAGCATAAATTTTCGATACCTAAGGTTTAAAATAAATTTTTATAAATGAAAAAAAAAACATTCTTGAAGAGTTCATTTTAGCTTTAATGGAAGCTAAATGATTAAATATTTCACGAAGTAAAATATTATGGTGTTTCAAATAGAAATTATATAGATTGGAATGTCAAATATTTAATTCATTTTTTTTTTTTTTTTTCTTAAAAAAATGGCCATTTTCTTAATTCTGAGAAATTTGTGAACAAAACAAAATTTTCCGTTTTAAAAACCTTCCTAAAGTAAAATTTTATTTCTGACATGTTATTTGAATAAAATTAGCAAATTTAAAGTTAAACTAATCAGATTTGAAATAAATATTACTTACCTATAGCATAAAAAAGTAATATACAAACATTTCTTAATGATTGGTCCTGTTTTTAAGAGGTGATAATTGATGGACGATTGAGTGATGAAGCGATGATAGTGTGGCTGACCAGAACTGACATAAATTTACGAAATCAAAGGATTTTTTTCATTTTTAACTACATATTAATTTTTACAAAATAAGATATTTTCAGCAATTACTTAATATTTTATTGACTTTTAGTTACATTTGAAGATGTTTTATGAAAAAATAAAAAAAATTTGAAGTACCATAAAATTTTCTTAAATTAAATTTAAAAACAGATGAAATTAAAATAAAGGTAAAGTTTTATTACATTCACTATTTTACAATTCGGAACAGATTTTCAGTTAGAATAGTGAAAGTTTTTTTTAAAAAAATTGATTTACATTCTCCAAGGTGTCCTACTTTTAACTAATAAAACAAATTCAGGAAATAGAAAGGTCTTTCACAAAATTTTATGAAATTAAGTGGGGGGAAACATGTAAATATATATATATATATATATATATATATATATATATATATTACCAAAATTTTCTAAAACAAAAAATTTAAAAAATAATTTGATTCATTTGTGAATACGTCCTGAAAGTTTCTTTAAAATCTGACAATTATTTGTTTTTTGCAAGAATTTCCAAATCAATGTATTTTCACTGCAAAAAAAGGTGCAAAAAAAAGTTCCTGTAATTATTATGCTACCCCATTGACATAAACAAAACAAGATTTTTAACCACAGTTTCAAATGTGTTAGAAACGATTCAAAAATTTTCCAAAGTAATCAAAAAATACTTTGATCTTTCATCTTAATAATAACAAACATTTTGACGATAATACTTTATTTTCATTAAGTTTGTGGCCTTTTTCATTATGCTATGTTGTCTTACCTCGAAAAAGTGGAGGGACCTAACTTTAATTAAATCTGTAGTAACCACATACACCATAACAAACCCACTACCATGCTTAACTTTTTGAACAATACATTTAAATTTTCTCCTGGCTTTTTTATGTACACTCTCTCTTACTACCCCAAATTCTAAATTTGTAATCAATTATTCAAAATACATTTTGCCCCTCTTTCAATGTCCAGTTCTGATGCTTTTTTGCCCCAAACAGTCTTTTCTGCTTATTCACCTTCCATAAAAAGGGCTTCTTGATGGCTATGTACTGATCTAAGTTTTCCTTTTATTTCTTTTACTCTCACTGATTATGTGTTTATCTTCAGCAACAGTTGTTACTTTTGATCTTAGAATTCTTTTTCTCTCAACATTTGTACCAGCTTCTAACTGGCTTTTTTTAATGAATATTGCAACCTATCTCTAGAAATCTTGAGCTTTTTGGCAATTTCTCTTTGAGTGTAACCTTCTTTAAATAAAATTGCAGTTTGTGCCCTCACCTCAGTACTTAGCTGCTTTGATTTTGCCATTTTATACAAATTATTCAAAATTAAGAAATAAATTTAAAATTATTTAAATAGTGTCTTAATGACACAATCATATTTTTTTAAATAGAAACAGCTATATAGGTTTTGTTTTGGTGGAGTAATGAATAGTGGCTTGGATTGAGGAATCAGGGAGCCGAGTTCGAATTCCAGTCGAATCCATTAGATTCACTTATGTGCTAATACCCTTTGAAAAGGTATGAATCTTCTTCTTCCTCCAGCTATGGGTAAGTAGCAGGACATACCGGGTTCTATAGCCTTGGATGTCAACTGGTCTACCGTAGAAAGAAATAGCAACCTACTGCAGGAAAAAAAAAAAAATCTTCCTTGTCAGTCATGTATCAAAGGGTACATGATTGCCTAAGCGTGTATCACACATGGCACATAACTGACTGAAATTCACTTATGTACTAATACCCTTGGGAAAGGTATGAATCCTGGTCTTCTCCCCCCAGCTATGGGTAAGTAGCAGGACAGACAAGGTTCTATAGCTTTGGATGGCAACTGGTCTACTGTAGAAAGAAATGGCAACCTACTGCGGGGAAAAAAAAATTTGCCTGTCAGTCATGTATCAAAAGATACATGATCGCCTATCATCCATGGCACATAACTAACTGACTTACAGAATTAGTCAGTACTGAGTTAACATTTAGATCCTGTATTAACATATAACTTAGTTGAAACTTTTGGTAATCTTAAAAAGTCCAAGTTAATGATGCAAACAAAATTAGAATATTTCTCATACAAAATATTTATAATTTAGCATAATATATTGTGGACAGACAAATCCAAATTTGAACTTTTTGCTAGTAAAACGAGCTTGGAGAGAGACTGAACAATAAAAGCAAATTCACTGCTGTTATTGAAATTTTATCTTTTAATTTAAAAAAAAAAATACAAAAATAGCTCATTTTTAGTTGTTTTTCAAATAAATGCAGGGTGGCTCCAAACTTTTTGGCTGTAGTGTATATCTATTAGTTTGTATAGAAATATGTCCATGCTTATTAATATAACAATATTTCCATTGCATTAGTCAAAGTGTGTGCTCCTTCCTTTTTCGGCAAAATCTGATGAATACTATCCCGTATTCTTTTTATGCAACTTCCAGAAAGAAAGAAATAAAAGACATGTTTAGGTTATTTCTTGTTTTTAATCAGTCGATATCTCTTTTTGTATTTTTGTCTTGCCAGTTATTGAGCCTTTTCTTGAAGGAAAGAATCTTTTTGTTTCACTTTTATCTCTGTCAAGGTTTTTCCTTTTCTGGTAGTGTGGATATTTTTAGACAAGATTTGGAATTGGGGAAATAACTATTTGACAAACAAGGGAGAATGATTATCGCTTGATGAATAGTTAATTGGAGATAATGAAAAATGGGAACGTATCTTTGTTGGAAATGTTTTTTGTGAATTTGTTTTTGGCATTCTATTTCTCGTGGAATTTTATCTTTCTTGCTACTTTTTCTTTTGAATTCCAGATGTTCTTATCTCTTATTTACTTACCTCCCTTTTTTCTTTTTTTTTTTTTCTTTTTGGCTTTTCCTGCAGTTTCTGCCTTGTTCTCCTCCCTAGTGTCATTCTTGCTCTGTTCCCTATTCTCTGTTTTTCTCTCCTCCCCATTTTCATACTTACTCTCTTCCCCATTCTCTGCCTTGCTCTCTTCCCCATTCTCTGCCTTGCTCTCTTCCCCATTCTCTACCTTGCTCTCTTCCCCATTCTCTGCCTTGCTCTCTTCCCCATTCTCTGCCTTGCTCTCTTCCCCATTCTCTGCCTTGCTCTCTTCCCCATTCTCTGCCTTGCTCTCTTCCCCATTCTCTGCCTTGCTCTCTTCCCCATTCTCTGCCTTGCTCTCTTCCCCATTCTCTGCCTTGCTCTCCTTCCCATTCTCTGCCTCGCTCTCCTTCTTGTTTTCATTCTTGCTCTACTCCCCCATTCTCTGCTTTGCTCTCCTTCCTACTCTTTCTTGTTCTCCTTCCCATTTTCATTTTTGCTCTCTTACCCACTCTCTGCTTTGTTCTCCTTCGCATTTTCATCCTTGCTCTCCTTCACCCTCTTCATTTCTCTCCTTTCTTTTCCCCTTTCTTACTCTTTATCAATTCCTTTTATTCTCCCTTTCCTTTCTTCTCTTTGTTTCTCTTCTATATAACTGTTCCTGTTTTCCTCACTAATCTTCTTCCTGTTTCCTTCTTACCCTCATCTTATCTTTGACTTTCCTCTGAAAGAGAACCTCATACTCTCTTGTGATAACAATCACCACAGACACTCCTTTGTAGTTCCCATTGCTATTTTCCAAGCTCTCCTCAGAGGAATCGTTCAATTCATTCGAAATGCTGCCAATTGGAGAAGCCACCAGAGAAATTGAATAGGAAATGATTATGGAAACCTTGGCAAAATTGATGGATGGATGGATGCAAAGTGGGATGCAGAGAGGCAGTAGGCATTGTCAATTTGCTCTTAATAAGGCTTATTCTAATTTTCTTTATCTTCAGTTCCTTGTGATGGACAACTGAATTAAAGGAGAAAGAGTGACAAAAAAAAAAAGGCAACAGGATAGAAAGAGGAGGAGGATGATGGAAAACTCGAATGTATAAAATTAAGATATTCAGGCAGGGAGAAAAACATACAGGACAAGATAATGGGTAACACGGAAAGTAGAAAAATAAAGAGTGAGAGAGATGTGGGAACAAGAACAAAATAGAGAGGGCAATGAGTGGTTGAGAGAGAGAATGGGGGACACAAAGTGAATGGTTGGGAAAGAGGGGGATAATGGTTGGGAGAATGAAGAAGAGGAGAATGGAGGAGAAGAATGGTTTGGAAAGAAAGGGAAATGAGAAGACTTGTTTGGAAAAAGAGGGGAACAAGAAAAGAGTAGTTTGGAAAAAGGGGAACAAGAAAAGAGTGGTTTGGAAAAAGGGGAACAAGAAAAGAGTGGTTTGGAAAGAGGAAAATGAGAAGAGAATGGCATGGTTTTGGAATGAGATGGGGAAAACAAGAAGAGCATGTGGGTTGGTTTGGAAAGAGAAGTGTAGAGTGAGAATAGAGTAGTTTGGAAAGGGAGGAGAGAATGAGAAGAGAGTGCTGAGGTGTGGGAAGAGATTGTTTGAAAGAAAGAGGTGGGCGAATAACAATAATACTGAGATTTGTAGTTACATGAGGAGTGAATGTAAACAATTAATTTTTTTATTTTTCACAAATACATGATTGTTTAAACATTTCTACACACTAAATATAACATTTATAATTATAAAATTCTTTCTTCCTCGTCCTCAGCTGGACAATAAAAAAAGGGAAGGAATTATAATAAGAAAAGACAGACACCTACCTACCATCTCTTAATTGCTGTTGTCCTCAGGTCCACCCTGATCCGGGTGGTAGCACCTGTTAGGGTCCCAGCTATGGGCAAATAGTTATCCCCCAAATTCGGGGCAAAACACAATGAAAGTGTAAAAATAGGTTTAATACCAGAAATACTTTGTAAAAAAAAAAAAAAAAACAAATATTGTTACCAGTAATACATTTTTGAAAAACAAATATTACCAGCTATACATTTTTTGCAAAAAAAAAAAAAAAAAAATTACCAGTCAAAGAAAATTGCTTGGTTAAATTTAGAATTTGACATTTGTAATTTTTTTTTTAAATTTAACGGTGAAATTAAAACTTTATTTGTTATATTGATTTCTAAATTAATCTAATCTTAACTTATGCACTAATAGATTGTACTGAGGATATATTGTCACGTTATTTTGAATTACCATATACTTGTATTCAGATTGCGTATCATAGGTTATGTAAGAATGTTTCCTCTACTGAGGGGGTTTGGTTGGTTTTTGAACCCTTAAAACCCTTTATTTTGCAATCAACTCCATCACTTGATAAGACACCAGCAGTGTTGAAACAAAATTACAATTTTTGTAGTGATGTTTTAACATGGCCATGTTATAATTTTGAATAAATATTATTTGCTCTACTCAGTATTAAGCACTCTTGTAAGAATAGTGTTTTTGGTTATTGGAATTTTATTCCATCTATATTAACCTTGTACTCGTGTATGAGATATATATATATAATTATTTATTTGAAAATTATAACATAAATATGTTATAAAATCACAACAAAAATTGCCATTTTGTTTCAACACCTCTGGTGTCTTGTCAAGTGATGATGTTGAATGTAGAATAAAGGGTTTTAAAAAGTTCAAATTAATTAACCACCCCTTGCAAGGGGAAACGCTGTTACATAAGCTGGAATGACTAATCAAAATACTTGTCAACAAAGTAAAGTTATAATAACTATGAAATGCTTTAAAGTTGGGGTTATACTAAAATGGAATTTATTCTAACCAATAAGTATTAAATTATACGATAAAATTTGAAATAAAAAATTACCCATTTTAAAATCTAAATTTAATCTCTATTAAGTTTAAAATTATAAAATTACTGAGAAAAAAGAAAAAATACATATGTTAATTCTATTTATTGTGTTTCTATTGAAATTAATTTGGAATAAATGTTAAGATTGACTGCTCTTAACTTCATGACAACATGGATACATTTGAATTCTAAGCATAAGGCAGGGGAGGATGACATCTTGCAAAGGACAATACATACACAATCAGATTATAATACATAAGCACACAGACATATTTAGATATATACGCATATAAAAATGTGACGAGACAGGAAATATCTCCATGACCCTTTACAAAAAAAAAAAAACACACAATGAAAGGTGTATCCAAGTTATAATACACATAGACACTGATAAAGACACGCACATACACACACATACATTGACATAGACACTCCAATACAACAACCTAGAAATATTTAAGATTGAAAGTGCTATTAAACCAATTCTACTTATATATATATATATATATCTACTAGCAGTAGAGCTCGGCGTTGCCCAGAGATGTAACAGTAACAGATAGATCAAGTATCGGCCATCATAAAGACTGAAAAATAAAATTGACAAAGATTATTGTTTAAGGTCGATGGACACACATGTCTTAGTTTGTTTTTTTTTTACAAATTGGTCAAACCCAAACTCAAACAAAAAACATTGTTTTCAATTGTTATGAGTCTCTACCGACTGAATAGAATTTTATTATAAACAATTGCCTTATAAATGGAATTTGTAAAGCATTCTGAATGTAAAAATAAAGAAAAAAGTGTACAAGACTATAAGAAACACTACCTGCCAAAAAAAAAGTGTTGTTTTGTTGAAATTGGTTGAAAAATGTAGGAAATCCGATCCCATATATAAACGAACACACACACACACTCACAAACAACCTGGGTTTTATAGTAAGTATAACTCGATATGAGTTGTCCCCCTTTCATACTCGCGACAGTGATGCCTCTTAATCGTGTTTTCAAATTGATTTTGTGCAAAAACAATTGTGTTTTTCCAATTTTTGGTGCTGTCAGAACCACCACAAGGTAATTTTATGTAGTCCTGTGAAGTTTTGTTGAAATCGGTTGAAAAATGTAGGAAATCCGATCCAATATATAAACGAACAGACACACACACACAACCTGGGTTTTATAAGAAGTATGATATATATAGCAAACAGTGACTGTTGGTGGTAATAAAACCATGCTTGAATAAAAACACAGCTATAATTTATTAATTATTTTGAGGAATAGTATACATTTTTGTTCCCCACTATTACTAAACACTGAGGAACAAACCTCATGTGCATCTGTTTTATCATGCATGAATTATACATGCAAACACTGGATGACAAGACATATGCATATGAGGTCTTCTTAAGTAATAAAAATAACACAAAAATTAAAAAAAAAAAAAATGATCTATATCGAGCCTGGTCGGTACCTGGATGGATAGCTGGTTGGAAATACTAGGTTGGATATACTAGGTTGGATGTGAAGGTGGTGTTATAGATAATGACTTGAAATTGTTAATTGAAGAGCTGAGTTCCAGTTGGGTTCATTATATTCACTTATGCACAAATACTCTAAGTTAAATGTATGAATCAACCTCTTTTCCCCAAGCAATGGGTTAATTAGTAAAACTTGTATCACTAAATCATTATTATCTCCCCAACAAGAAAAATTCTTACAATCTAAAAACATTTTCTGGCATTAAAGGTTTGATAAGACGTAGAAAAAAAATCAATCAAATACTGATTAGCTACACAGGCATGTCTTTTAGATTTATTTACGTTCTCTGGAATATAAATGTATAGAAACTACCATGGCCACAAAATAAAGGATCAGTTTATATACTGATTATAATATAGAATTGACCACCCACTTTATATCCACATTATATTTTCTTGTTCGTTTATCAAATTCTGATTTGGCAGGAATCCACCTTTTCTCCCCTCCCCTATGGGTTAATTAGTAAGACTTGTATCACAAAAATCATTATCTCCCCACTGTCAAAAAAAAATTCTTAGAATCTAAAAGTATCTTATGGCTTTAAATAACCTGTAAGTCGTAGAAAATCAATAAATCACTCAAATACTAATTAGCTACATATGTATATCTTTTAGATTTACTTACAATCTCTGTAATATAAATCTAAAGAAACTACCATGTCTACAAAATGAGGGATCAGTTTATATATTGATTGTAATATAGAATTGATCCCCCATTTTATATCCGCATTATGATTTCTTGTTTGGTTATCAAATTCTGATTTGGTATGAATCCATTTCTTCTCCAAGCTATGGCTGGGGGCAGGGACGGTAAATAGATGGATCATTAAATCATTATTATCTAAAAAGAATAAAGAACAGAAATAAAATTCTTAAAATCATAGTAAGCAAATCAGTCAGTCAATCAATAAGCTATTATCAAAGAGTTTTTGTTTTAATCTTTTCTTCAAATATTGCTTCTTAACACAACATGGTTTTGTAAAGTTTTGTATCCGTCTTCATGTGTATCGTTCAGGGTGGGTCGATTTTTCATTTTTTTTTTTTTTTTTGTTTCCAAAATGTATTGAGCGTTTTTGTTCTTAAATTTTCTGTTTTATTGATGTTGGTTTGTTTGTTGTTTTTTTAATGCCTACAATTTTACAATCTTGTGTAAATGGATAGCAGAACAAAGAGTCAGAGGGACAGTAAAGAGAGAAATGTTGCTGAGAGCTGTAATTAATTAAGAATATATAGGATGCTGTGGAGAGCCATGGTTGCCCATGTTCTGAAAGGACATACCAAATAAAAATTGTTTTTAGCCCAAATTATGTACGTACTGGAAGATTTATGGAACCAATAAAATGGTCTGAAATATAGAAAACAAAAAAAATGAACAAAAAATGCTTAAAGGAAGCAAATATATATATATATATATATATATATATATATATATATATATATATATGTCAGTCAGTTATGTGCCATGTGTGGTACACATTTAGACGAACATGTATCTTTTGATACATAACTGACAAAGCAGATTTTTTCCCGCAGTAGGCTACCATTTCTTTCTACGGTAGATCAGTTGCCATCCAAGTCTATAGAACCCAGTCTGTCCTGCTATTTACCCATAGCTGGGGGAGAGAAGAAGAGGATTCATACCTTTCCCAAGGGTATTAGCACATAAGTGAAAGTAATGGGTTCAACTGGAATTTGAACCTGGCTCTCCGATTCCTCAACCCAAGCCGCTATCCATTACTCCGTCATGCCTAAATATAATTAAAACTATTAGATTGGTGCAAAAATGATGTCGTTTTCTCACACATGTTACTATGTGAGAAAACGACATTATATTTGAAAATTTGATGGGCAACAAGTAGGAATAAATTTCAAAAGAAGATTTCAAGTCACTTATCTCTCCTTTTACAAGTACTATTAGAGATGCTAGCCAAAAAGACAAAACACTTATACAAAGTGAGATTTATAAAGAAACAAGCATTTATTAAATTGACAAAATTTTTGCAATATACAAATTGTACAAATTACAATATAGGCCTTGCACAAAATTTCTCAAGCGCCTCAAACCATCAAGACAGATTAAAACAGTTCTTTGCAATATGATTCTCTTAGAAAACTACAGTTCGTGAAAAACAATTTTTTCCTTAGCAACAGAATTTTAACTATGTCCTTTTAGAGCAACAGTTTAACAATTTTTTAGCAACAAAATAAATTTTCTTATTTCATAAAGTTCACACTTCAAAATGTTAAAGGTCAAAGCAGGTATGAGAAAGGTTGACCTACCTCAAACAAAGCTGGTTCTCTGGATCCTTTAGACAAAATATTGAGATGTTTGAAACTGGCTTTCAAAAATATATCTCACAAGTTTGGAAAAGATATTTGAATGAGATAAACTCTCACCGGTTTAGAAAAAACATTTGTATATCAAATTTAGTATATTCTTTTTTTCTCTTTATTCATCTTTTTCTGTGGCAATAATAGTAGTAGTAGTAGTAGTAGTAGTAGTAGTATCCATAGCCATTTATCCTCACAGCTCTCAGACCCTTTATTCTAAATAACTGCCTTTACATGCCTGAAACTGTCAATCCTCTTTGCCCAGATCATAGCTTTCTCCCCTGGATGAGGTCTAATAGTTTCTCAGTTTGCTGTTAAAATTTCTTGTCTTATTTAGCAAACAAGTGACTAAAACTAGTCCTTAGGAGACATATACTTTTATTCCCATTGGTTAAAATTTCAAGAATTACTATCCAATCAAACCATGCCCATTTGCAATATAAATTTGGCCTGATTTAACAACATGAAAGTAGTGTCTCATTTTGTAAATCCCTGCCACTGTATGTTTAAATCATCCTGTTTTATTTTGGTGGATTTTTATAAACTGTCTGGCTTTATTTTGTTGGATTTTTTTAACATCAATCTGGAGTTTTTCCTTTTTTCAAATCTTTACACATCAACTTTCTATTCATGATTTTTTTATATATATAAAATGACAGACTTCATTTTAGCAGTTTCTTTTTCAAAGACACTGTGTTAGTCACATTATAATTTTTTTAATTAGTTTTCCATGCAACAGAATTATCTGTTAAAAATAATTTTTATATTGATTTTGACACATCCTGAAATTTGCTGATATTTTCATACAATTTTAATATTGTCTGTTTTTATTTTAAAAAAAAAAAGGTTCTGTATCAATTTTTACACAATTCCAACAATTTAATTATTTTTTTCATAAAGTTTCACTGTTACAATCAAAGTCTAATCAAAATTTATCAGGACTGGTGCTATGAAAATAAAACTACAACATATATCAATTTGGAATTTAATCTCCTTCAAAGTAGTCAACTTCTGAAGCTACATGCTTTATCCAGCATTGTTTCCACTGATAGTTTTCCTGGAACTCTCTTTTTTGGTGGCGGGGGTGGGGGATGAGCATCTGCCTTGTCACATTGTCTTGGATTTCCTCAACATTTTGAAATCTTGTTCCTTTCAACTGGGATTTTATTTTTGGAAAGAGGGTAAAAGGGAATTATGGTGGTTGTTGGTTCTTGGGAATGTTGTCCTTAGCCAAAAAATGCTGCACAAGAAGCATTGAATGGATAGGTGGAGTTGCCACTCACCAGATACATATAATTTTGTCCTATTCCAATCAACAGTATCCCGCATATGCTGCAACATGTCAGGTTAGTATTCATTGTTTACTGTCTGACCAGGTGGAGCATGCCCATGATGAACAATGTCCTTGTAATTGAAGAAAACTGTCAATAATGTCTTCACATTGCTTCAACCCATTTGTATTTTCTTCTGTCTCTGAAAGGTTGGGGTCTTCCGAGCTTTGATTTCAAGGTCATAGCCCTAGACCCATGATTCATCATCTGTTATAATGGTTTTTAAAATATTTTATGTGGTCTGGTGAGACAACCACACTCTACACACTTTCCTTCCAAGCATTGTTATAAACAATGGAAGTGAGCAAAAATATAAGTTCATGTACATGACAGAGTTCATTCTGTGCCAAACAGCTTCCCCCTCTGTGTACTTTAGCTATATTACCATAGCAACAGTCCTGATTCTTTTTGATCATAGCTCTGTGTGTGTATATATAGCTTTAAGCTATGCTATATTCATGGGATAAAGTGCTCAATATCAGAGATAGAGCATTTGTAAATATAAAAGTGAACAGTGAAGTCAACACACACACTATTTTTTCTCGACTGTTTATATATAAATATAAATAAATAGTCAAGAAAAAACAACATGTGGCCTGATGATTGCATTTAACTTGAAACAGTCTGTTGCCTCTGAGTGTTGACTTCAATGTTCACTTATATATTCATCCTGGGTAAGACGATAAACTACGTCTAACAGCAAGGCTTCTGATCAGGAGGTTTTGAGGAGCGTGGAACCACCTCTTAATTGCTGGTGTTCCCAAATCCACCCTGACCCGGGGTGGTAGCACTTATTAGGGTCCTAGCTATGGGCAAATAGTTAACACCCAAACTTTGTAAAAATAGGTTTTAATACCAGAAATACTTTGTAATAAAAAAATTATTACCAGCAATAATTTTTGAAAGAAAAATTATTATCAGTAATACTTAAAAAAAAAAATACCAGCAATACAGCTATTCATTCTTTGAAAAAAATATGAGCAGCTATAGATTTCTTCAAGGAAAAATATTCCCAGAAATAGAGTTTTGAAATAAAACATATTACCAGCAATAAAAACTTTGTCAGCATTATATAACCCATTGAGGTTGATATGCTGTAAAACAAAACAAGCCAAACCACTTATATATATATATATATATATATGTATATATATATATATGTATATGTATATGTATATGTATATGTATATATATATATATGTATATGTATATGTGTATATATGTATATGTATATATATATATATGTATATGTATATGTGTATATATGTATATGTATATATATATATATATGTATATGTATATGTGTATATATGTATATGTATATATATATATATATGTATATGTATATGTGTATATATGTATATGTATATATATATATATATGTATATGTATATGTGTATATATGTATATATATATATATATGTATATGTATATGTGTATATATGTATATGTATATATATATATATATGTATATGTATATGTGTATATATGTATATGTATATATATATATATGTATATGTATATATATATATATGTATATATATATATATATATATATATGTATATGTATATGTGTATATATATGTATATGTATATGTGTATATATGTATATGTATATATATATATATGTATATGTATATGTGTATATATATATATGTATATGTATATATATATATATATATATATATGTATATATATATATACACACACACTATAAGCAAAGATTTCGGACTACCCTCTGGATTTAATAATTAATAAGTTTCATACCTTCTTTGGTCTAATTAACTGTTACTAAGCTAGCACGATAAAACTAATTAAGGCATTTTTTCCAGAGAGGTTTACCTAAAATCTCAAATCTGCCAGCCCAATGATTACCATTAACCAGCAAGGTAGATTGTGCAAAAAGAGATAAAACTTAAAGAAAATTTAATTCAGTAATGGGTTAGTTTTGTTCTTCTTATTGAATAAGTCTGGATCTTGGCAAAAAAAAAAAAAATACGTGGTGAACTTGCACCACAGACTCACAAACATCAATGTCAAAACTTGTCGTGTTCTTCAGTAGCTTTATCAGATCAAGACTTTCATATATACGTGGTGAACTTGCACCACAGACTCACAAACATCAATGTCAAAACTTGTCGTGTTCTTCAGTAGCTTTATCAGATCAAGACTTTCATATAGCTATCAAGCATGGCACCAGACCCATTCAGAAATATCTAAACTATCAGTTGCATACAATCACCTTCTAAGATCAATGATAAAAAAAAAATGCTTTGAGCAAGTGAAGTCTGAGGGTTTTATCAAAGATCATCTTTGAACATTGTGAACTGGTGTACCAAATAACAGGAAATACATTACTGGAGGATTACTAACAGTAGCAACAAATAAAATGGATAGCACATGCAACTTGGAGAAAATAATGACATCATCCATCCTCACCACTTCAAACTAAAGGTTAGGACAGAAACTCCTATCAGTAATGGAAAGAGTGATAACAGCTACTGGACATGAGACCTGTTTTACTGAAAAATTGTGTTACAGGTAAGATCTTATAAATTTCAACTGAAAGCGATACTAGCTGCTCGCTCAGTGAATGCCAAATGTTTCTGTTGTGGATACCGTGTGAAAAATCGGTCTCCAATAAATGACAAACGCAAGTATTTAAACTAAGAAATTAAATGTATTTACACAAAATACAAAAGGTAATGCTGTTAGTAAAATCCAGGAACGCCGTTTAGTATTAATCAAAGATCGCTATATACAGTCTCAAAGTAAACTTCCTTAGAGTCGGGCGTCCTTGTAACTGATTCTAACGTCAACTCAATCACAGTGTCTATGTACTTTCCACTCTGTTCCTCTACACTTCCTCTACTCTGTTCCCCTCCTCTCATCTCTGACTGACTGTGGCTATTTTATGGCAGCAGGACGAGTACATTTATATCAGAAAAGGGTGAACCCTATAACAGTTTCCTTATAGGGAAATGGTTAATATTACTGCTACCATTCAGGAAGAGAAAGTCCCTCTGGCTAGTAAATTTTTTTGCGAAAAGGTACATAACCTTCAATTTTTAGTTGTTTTTTCAAAATTTAGAGGGCGGCCCTAAATTTTTGGCCTATATCTGTGTATGCTTGTGTAGCCAGATTTTTTTTAAAATCTTCAGTTTATGGTAATGATTAGGTCAGATTTAAAAAAAGAAAAGAAAAGAAAATTTTATGGTATTTACTGAAATTGTTAAGTAATATATACCAGCAAATGATAGCTTAAATAATGTCTTAACTTGGTTCTATAGTTGGGGTCAATGTGATTATGGTAGAATTAGTTAACGTAATGATTTAAAAAAATTTTTGTTCTTTTTTATCAGGATAATTTCATTAACTTTAGCATTAAAAATGTTAAAAACAGCTAACCATATTATGTGGTAGATGGAAATAATTAAATATACTGTTAATAAATAAAAAAAAAACAGAGCATCTACTCAGATATGGGCATCCACTAAAAATAATGTTTAATAAAATAAAAATATGTCTGATTAATAAATAAAAAAAAATCCATTCCTAAAAATTGTCCTTGTTTACGTTAGGATACGAAACTGGACAGACATGTATGTTTTAAGAATTGTGATTGATCTGTGTTCAAAATCACTATTTGGGCTTTGTTTAGCCACAAGGTTCTTTGTAGCTGAGAGGTTAAATCATGTCGGATGTAATAACGGTTTCCCCTATGGGAACTGTTTGAATCCTGCTGAAGAACACTTTTTTTTTTTAGTAAGATTTCTTTAATATTCAGACCAGGAGATGGAAATAAATAAATATACGGTTTAATAAGCTAACAGAGCGTCTACTCAAATATGGGTATCCATTAAGGATAACATTTAAACAATAAAATAAACATATGTTTATAAATAAAGACAAAAGGAAAACAAATGTGTTTTCCCTGAGGGGTCGTCAGTGGGACTAAACACATTGGTAAAGAAAAGTTTCCTTTTGTCTTTATTCATATTTTCATTTTATAGATATATTTTATTTATATTTGAATATTTACATGTGTGTGGGTGTTATGCACACAAATGTATATGAATAGGGATCAAATATGGATTAGGATCCGACAAAATGATAGGATAAGGAACAAATAAGAGACGTTTATAAATTTAAAATGTTTCGCTTTTATTTAAATTCATCATGAATATGGCTTTTTTAATTTTTTTGTTGCTTGCTTTTCATCATTTAAGTAGTATATGTATTTGTTTTTTCAGGTCTGCTTAAGCAATTAAAAACAAACAGCATAAAAATACCAGAATGTTCTTTTCTTCTCCATATTACATTTTCTGATGAAGCTTAAATAAAAGTGAAACATGCCAAAGTCAAGTCTATAAACATTTCCTATTTGTTATTTATCCTATCAAAAATGTATATATAATTTATATTTTGTACAAAATTCTTTCTCTGTGTGTACCCTTAAAATAAAAATATATGCCACATATGGGAACTTGCCCCTCTCGATTCTCAATCAAAGCCTACTGTTGATCCTGGCGAATCATCCCTCCCTTTTCCCGGTCTTAAGAAAGGCAGGTGTCTGCATCTTTGATTCTCTTCATAGGATTCTTCATGCTTCCTTGGTTTTTATTTGGCGATGTAAGAGGTGGAGAGGGTTTGATGTTTGTTTCTCGTTTCCATCCAAAAGCCTCAGCCGAGTGTCTGTTGACGCATTCGACAAATCTGTTACCGTTTCTATGGTTACTGCCTGCCTGGCCACACTCTTGTGTGCAGAACTCATTTCAGTGTTGTGTACAGAAGGTTCTTCATGGGGAGTGTTTGAGGTGTAGTGAGAGGAGAAGTGTTGAGAAATGACAGCAGTAGGTAGAGTGAGAGACAGGGAACTGTTGAATGATAGATCTGCTCTGAGGAGCCAATGAGTATATGCTGGTAGGAGGAGATAAAGGTGGGTGGCTGGGACTGAAGGAAGGAGGAGGAAGAATGCTAAAGATAGGAATGTAAAGCTTTGGGTGGTGGTGGTAGGAAACAATGGTTAGAGCAACAGGAGGGTAAGCACAGTTGGAGTAAAAAAAAAAAAAATGCTTGTTATGAGAGAAGGAACGGGGGAAATGCTAAAAGAATTGAGTGAGGCAGTGACAGCATGCTTGGTTGAAAGAAGAAAGTGATGAATGATGAGAGGAATAGAAAGAGGTAAGTAGAAGTCAACAAAGCTGGTTGCTAAGTGGAAGTAGGAGACAAAATCTGGGAGGGAGTAGTGGGAGAAAGACAATGGCTACAACTGGTTTAAAAACATCTTAAATTTCAGGTTAGCAGTAATGTAAGCATAAACGTTAATCATTTCACCCTAAGCAAGGTAATAAAGCCACTAAGATGCAAGTGGTTACTGAGAGTACGAGAAAAAAAAAAGAAGAAAAATAGTATTAAAGAGAAAGAATTAAAATGTAGAAGATAGCGATTGACATTACAATTAAATTTTTGAAGATCAAAGTTGACCGGAAAGCATGAAGCTGGAAGAGAGTTCCACAAGCAAGAAGTGCAATAGAAGAAACTGCAAGCATAGAACTTAAATCTCGCCAATTCAACTGTATGAAACATTGCTGTAACTTTAGTATTTTACTTAAATTCATAAAGTTTAGATATCATAGAGGAAAGTACAATTATTTATAGAAAAGACACACGGAAGCTGCGTTGCATTAGTGGAAAAGTGGCTGAGGCTGAGATCCAGGTCGGAATTGACCATGTTGGAGATTCTTTTACATGTATAGCTGGAGCACCAGACCAGATGTGGCAGTAATATTCAATGCATGACAAATGGTTATAAATTTATAAGATAGATTCAGGAAAGAAAAATTGTCTTGCATGACACAGTGAACCAACTTTCCTAGCAGCAGACCTAGCAATTGATTCAATATAATCTTTTCACTTCATGTCAGTTGAGAATATTAGCCTAAGAAGGTGCAACAAGTCACTTTCCTAGAGGTTAGAATCAGCCATGCTGATGGAAGGTAGAAATGGGTCTCTCAGATGATTGATAGAATTGGTGCTGTCAGCTTCCATTGTAGCTATTTGTCTTACAAGGATATAATGTTGCGTAAGGCATTTTTATGGTGGGGACCCATGCACACAAATGTACAAAAGGAAGTAAAAAAATTGTCTATATCTACCAGCATATTGTAACCAGACATTTTAAGTAAAATAGGGAGGTACTGTCTGGAGATGGATCTCCAGGAACTAGACTTTTATTTCATTTTAAGACATCTACTTATGAATGACAGGATACTTGGTAAATATGGTTACATTTTTTTTTCCACTCCAAGCAAGGCAGTAATGCCACTAAGATGCAAGGAATTGCTGGGAGTGGAAGAAAATGAGAAGACTTTTAACCTGGGGGAAGGACAATAAAAGAAAAAGTTTCAGGAAGGCAGAAGACAACAATTAATTTTGCATTTAAATTTTTGAAGATTGTAGGTGACAGGGAAGCAAGAAATCATACGAGTTCCACAGGTTAGACGTGCAAAAAAAGAAACTATTAGAATAGAATTTACAGTTTCATGTGGCTAATTTAGCAGTAAAACAATGAGACCTAATTTCCCATATATGGTAATACAGTTTAATTCATGTGGTCTAGGTATGAAGGAGAAGTGCTCATTAGAACAACTGTCATGAAAATATTTCTAGAAAAAACAGTAGGACGCCATATCATGGTGGTTGGAATATGGCTGTAGTTGAGATGCCAGGTCAGTACCAATAACATTACATGAAACAAATGAGACAATATTTAGCAATTAGGCTTTCTACTTTAAATTGCATACTTTTTTTTTTTTTTTTTTTTTTTGCACAATGTGTGCTGTCTTGGTAGGGGGTTGTGCCTGTTCTCTTTCATTAGCAAATATTAAAAAAAATAATCTTTCCCTTCAGGACGTAGGTGATCATAACTCTCCACAGATTCCAATTATTTTTTATACCTGTGAATTACCATAATTTCTTGGTTACAATTTCCATGAATTGGAGTTTAGAAATTGTTTCTAGATTTACTACCACCCAATGCAAAAGGTTCCAGTTTACTCTACTAATTAACAGGTTGTGAAAGAAAGTATGGTTTCATGGCTTTCATAAGAGATTGGGCTGGAAATGGAGCCAGATTCACCACTTCTATTTTCTATGGAAGTAACTGTTACACCACTCACACACCCTATACATATAATACATTTTGGCTTGTAGACTTGAAGATTATAACAGGCCATTGGATAGGCAATAAGATTCAATGTCAGAATGAAAAAAAACAAATATTGCTACTTTCTTTTAAACCTTTCATTCCATCATTGATCATATCCTGGCTCTCCCTAGTGGCACATAAGGCTAAAATATGACATTTTAACAATAGTCACTATAAAGCCTTTATTTTCCCTTAGATCCTCTATAGTAATGCATCATAGCTTGATTGCAATTCCTTTAATATTGCTACTTTCTTTTAACCCTTTCATTCCATCATTGATCATAGCCTGGCTCTCCCTAGTGGCACATAAGGCTAAAATATGACATTTTAACAATAGTCAATATAAAGCCTTTATTTTCCCTTAGATCCTCTATAGTAATGCATCATAGCTTGATTGCAATTCCTTTAATATTGCTACTTTCTTTTAACCCTTTCATTACATCATTGATCATAGCCTGCCTCTCCCTAGTTGCACATAAGGCTAAAATATGACATTTTAACAATAGTCAATATAAAGCCTTTATTTTCCCTTAGATCCTCTATAGTAATGCATCATAGCTTGATTGCAATTCCTTTAATATTGCTACTTTCTTTTAACCCTTTCATTCCATCATTGATCATAGCCTAGCTCTCCCTAGTGGCACATAAGGCTAAAATATGACATTTTAACAATAGTCAATATAAAGCCTTTATTTTCCCTTAGATCCTCTATAGTAATGCATCATAGCTTGATTGCAATTCCTTTAATATTGCTACTTTCTTTTAACCCTTTCATTACATCATTGATCATAGCCTGGCTCTCCCTAGTGGCACATAAGGCTAAAATATGACATTTTAACAATAGTCAATATAAAGCCTTTATTTTCCCTTAGATCCTCTATAGTAATGCATCATAGCTTGATTGCAATTCCTTTAATATTGCTACTTTCTTTTAACCCTTTCATTACATCATTGATCATAGGCTGCCTCTCCCTAGTGGCACATAAGGCTAAAATATGACATTTTAACAATAGTCAATATAAAGCCTTTATTTTCCCTTAGATCCTCTATAGTAATGCATCATAGCTTGATTGCAATTCCTTTAATATTGCTACTTTCTTTTAACCCTTTCATTCCATCATTGATCATAGCTTGGCTCTTCCTAGTGGCACATAAGGCTAAAATATGACATTTTAACAATAGTCAATATAAAGCCTTTATTTTCCCTTAGATCCTCTATAGTAATGCATCATAGCTTGATTGCAATTCCTTTAATATTGCTACTTTCTTTTAACCCTTTCATTCCATCATTGATCATAGCTTGGCTCTTCCTAGTGGCACATAAGGCTAAAATATGACATTTTAACAATAGTCAATATAAAGCCTTTATTTTCCCTTAGATCCTCTATAGTAATGCATCATAGCTTGATTGCAATTCCTTTAATATTGCTACTTTCTTTTAACCATTTCATTCCATCATTGATCATAGCCTGGCTCTCCCTAGTGGCACATAAGGCTAAAATATGACATTTTAACAATAGTCAATATAAAGCCTTTATTTTCCCTTAGATCCTCTATAGTAATGCATCATAGCTTGATTGCAATTCCTTTAATATTGCTACTTTCTTTTAACCCTTTCATTCCATCATTGATCATAGACTGGCTCTCCCTAGGGGCACTAGTATTACATTTAAATTCATGCAATCAATGTGCCAAAGATGAGAGCTCATCAGAATAATTGCCATGAAAATATTTGTTGAAAAGATAGATGGAAGCAACTTGGTTAGTATTAATGTTTTCATTCTTTTGCATTTCTCTACAGTGACGCTTCATAATTTAATCCTTTCATTCCTGAATATTTTTTAACTGGAATCTTCACATTATTTACATTGTTCGGACTATTGTCCTCATCTTTGTCGCTATATTTATCATAACGTTTCGGCCATTGTACGCTCCGGCCTTCTTTAGGTGGTTGGAATCTTTATTTCACTTACTGGGGTAGACTGTTCTACTGTGTAGTGAGCAAAATAAAGGGTTCAGTTCGACATTCCCACCACCTGAAGAAGGCCAGAGCATACAACAGCCGAAACATTGTGATAAATATGGTGACAAAGATGAGGACAATAGTCCAAATAATGTAAATAATGTACATAATATCTCATCCCAGAAATATCGACAGACTCTGGAATCTTCACTCTGTCTCACAGTAATAAAATACAGAGAAAAAATTAGGATTAAATGAACAGCCATTGTCTTACTTTGCTTTTTACTCTGTAACATGAGTGATCTTTTTATCTAAATAAAAAAACAAATACCATAATTCCTCATGTATAATACACCTCCATCCATAATAGACACCCCTAAAATTGTGCTGAAAGTGTGGGAAAATGCTTCTACTCATGCATAATACACACCCCTTGTTTGGTAATCAAACCTTATAAATTGTACATCTCCAATTTCATTATGGCCAGCGTTTCCTACTCTTATTTAACAAAACGCTTTTAAACATAGAATAATATTATTCTAATTTAGTTTTAAGATAATTATTTTATTTTAAACAGCAATTTTTTTAAAGATTTTTGTTTTTTATAGCTGCGCATAATACGCACCCCTGATTTTGCTTATTAGTTTTTTAGAAAAAATGTGTATTATACATAGGGAATGATGTTATTTGTGGAAAACAGTGTCTCGCATTACATATGAGAATAATATTTTATCTTTTTATGAGGAGTTTATATACTATTAAACAGACAATCAATTAGTCATTCATTCAATGAAGTAACAATGACATCCAGTTGTCTCCCTTTAAAATGATTCCTTTAAGGAAAATCTATTAAGCTTAGGAAAATAGAGAATCACATTATATGCAGAAAAATATACTCTTGCTTTTTTTTATCAAGAATAGGAGGAAGTGATATTTTATACAAAGATGCTAAGTGTTTGTGTGGAAACAAAGAAGACAGTATCTTGTTTTTGATCCAACAAGGTACCATTTCTGTCTTAACACGTTTTATTACTCCATATATTGATTTTCAAATTTAAATAGTGAATATGATCCAATGATCTTCACACATAACACCTGTGTGGCTTGAAGATTGATTCTGGATTGTTGTCTGAGTATAGCTATTTAAAACCCAAATTATATACAAGATCTATCTGGAAAGTATTTGAAACCTTTTAAATCTAATGTCTAAAGGTTTTGACATTTTATTACCTTTGCAGTTTCAGAGTACAGTCTTCAGCAAATTTTGTTTTATTTATTTATATATATATATATATATATATATAAAATGAGTTGGTTAATAAAAGAAGGGCAAACAAAAGGGTATCAAAATGTGATCAGTATGGAATACATTAAATATTAATTATTATTAATTGTTTGCCCTTGTTTTATTAACCAAATTATCTATTTTATATACTATAAAAAGCACACATTGACCCTTTCTTTTAATTTCATATATATATATATATATACACACACACACACACACACACACACACACACACATACTATTTACATTGTTTGAAGTGTTGTCCTCATCTTTGTTGTACGCTCCAGCCTTCTTCAGGTGTTATATGCTGGAATTTCGAACTGAGCTCTTTATTTAGTGCACTGGGGCAGATTGTTCTCATTCCATGTGCCATGCCTTTTCTGGATATCTCAGTTTCATTATTTCCCTTTTAGTAACTCAACTCTCTAAGTTTTTGTTCACCTCTGCTGTGGCCAGGTATTGAACTCGCAACTCTTTGGGTTAGGTCACTGGATTACTTTAACCAATAAATTTTATACACTGATGTCCCCCAAGGACACATGACCCAGTGGAGAAAAATGTTGGTTTAAGTAATCCAGTGACTTGACACATTACACATTACCAACAATGCATTTTATCTGGAACTGAAAGCATACAATTGCATTCAAAATATACTTACTTGAAGTTATAAAATAGTCTTCAAAATATTTCAATTAAATGTCAGCATTAAATGACCTATAAGGAGTTGGTATTCCATTAAACAAATGAACAAACTGTTCAATCCTTGGGTAGGATTGTGTGTACTTGGACTGAGTGGAAATGGGGAGAGCTGTAACTGGCTAGTACTAAGTAAGAACTAAACGTGATAGCCCTTGACATAGTTGAAGGAGAACAATCTGCCCCTGTATATTGAATAAAGAGTTCAGTTTGAAAATCTCTTAGTTGGATTGATAAGATCCTGACAAAGGCTATAGGGAATAATGGCTGAAACATTGTGATAAGATGAAGACAATAGTTTGCATATGCAAAATCATACTTTTAACTTCAAAAGCTCAGTCAACTTTGATGGTATTAGGAATGTTGATTATATTATTTCTGCCACTTTATCATGCTAGGTAATTATGGGGGAGTGCTTTGGTAAATAAATTTAAATTCATTTAGTGAAGTACTTGATAAGTGCAAACATATCCAACAAAAGAAAAAAAAATGAGATTTTCAACTGTTTAGACAAAATGGCCCTGGACACACAACTGATAAATAATGACTGAACACTGTCAAGGTTGATAATCTAGGTAACAGTTTTAGTTACTGTCTGGATAGGGAAGATATTGGTATGTGGTATCTATTAGTCACAAGAGACCATGGATCTGCACCCAAAGAGTTACGCCCTCTCCATGATAACTGGACCGTATCACGTTTGATACTATTGATGACAGCTTTTAGCAGCCACTACCTGTGGACAGGTAAGATAATTATTAGTTCAAGTTCTCAGCCACTCACATTTTTCACATGAGCCAAAATATTCGGAAATAAGGGAAATTGGTTCATGCCTTTTCCAAGGGCATTTGTGCACAGTGGAAAAAGATTGAATTTATTGCACCAATTCTACTTTAAATGTTGAAAACAAACTCTTTTTTACTGCTTATACATCTGAGTGAAGGTAATTATGGTGGAGTGGTATCCTCATATACACACTTATTTCCCCATTCTCTTCTACATCCGTTTCATGTTGATTTCTGCAGTGATATACATTATCCATTCTCTTGTACCTCCATCACATGGTGGTTTCTATAGTGATAGTCATTATCCATTCTCTTGTACCTCCATCACATGGTGGTTTCTATAGTGATAGTCATTATCCATTCTCTTGTACCTCCATCACATGGTGGTTTCTATAGTGATAGTCATTATCCATTCTCTTCCACCTCTATCATATATTGGGTTCTATAGTGATGAACATTATGCCTTCTAATGTATCTCCAATATATGGCATTGCAATGCATAGAAATCTTTTGAAACTATTGTTTACATAATACAAACAGTGGAATCTTGGTTCTCCTACCAAATTGACCTTCTTTCATTTCATAGCAAATGTTTTGATAATCTATATTGTTGTTCCATTTCCCTTTAGATGTGTAAGTGACCTTATCCATTGAGGCATTTCAGAAATTGATTTCTCGACCCTAAATCAAAAGTTAACCTATACACAAGAGATCCTCTTCTCTACTGCTGAATTTGGTAAATAAAAAGTTTATTCCTATTATTACTGAATAATAATAATAATAATAAAAAGAAGAATTTTTCTTTTTATTTCTGACATAGCATAAGTTAATTATTTCCTGGGGAAGCTGTCGTCAAAATATCTGTGGGTGAAGCATGGAGCTATAGTTACTGGTTGTATTTGCTTGTTATAATTAATGTTCTTCTCCAGCAGCTGTCCCCATGAAGAACTGAGGAGGCATTTTCTTGCTTGATAAACAAGTCTTGTTATCATTAAGTAAAGTGAGATAGGTGTGAAAAGAATAGGGGGAGATAGAATCGGTAGATAAAAAGACAGGTAAGGCAAGCAGGGAGATCAAGCAAGACAGGAAGAAAAGCAGAGATAATAGATGGGTGGAGAGACATACAAAGATTGCCTGCAGTGGAGAGATGTAGAGAACAAAGAAAAGAAAAACAACAAAAGCAGATGTTGTAGACAGAGATTGGAGAGGAGTAGAAAGAGGGAAATTTAGAGAAGTAGGAGAGAGAAAGATGGAAAGAGATGTAGAGGAAGTAAGAAGAGGACAGAAATTGAGAGAGAAAAATAGAACAATAGATGATATAGAGAAGAAAAAAAAGAGAATTCAAGGGAAAATTAGAGGGAGAGAGACAGAAGTCGTGGAAGTGGGGAGAGATGGAAGTCGTGGAATGAGGAAAAAGAATTAGTGAGGGAGACTGCGAAAGAAGCCGTGGAGCGAGGGAGACTGTGAGAGAAGCCGGGGAGCAAGGGAGGTTGTGAGAGAATTTTCGACAAGAGAAAAGGATATAATGGGAGGAAATAGGTACTGATTGGGACTAAAAAAAAAAAAAAAAGAAGATAGAGAAACAGACAGAGAGAGAGACAGAGAAATATAGAGCTTGTTGCACTTGCAGTTTAGTCCTGTTCAAATTTAAGGGCAAGTACTGAAAAGAAACTGAGAAGAAACCCTTTCAAAGAAAATAAAGGAATAAAAATTTTGTCTTTAGTCCAATTTTGGGATATGTGGTTGGCCACCAACTTTTCCGTGTTCTCTCTTTGTAATGACCTTCTGAACTGACCTGGCATATTCTTGTTTAACCCAATAAAACCTATGAGCCAATTTTGGGGACAGTGGGTATTAAAGGATTATAGATGGAAACGTATAATTAATTCTGGATTTTTATTTTTATAATACATTCCATATTTTTATTTTTATAAATGATTCCAGATTTTTAATTTTATAATTGACTTTTTAACTTTTAACTTTTTAACTGATTCCAGATTTTTATTTTTAGAATTCATTTTGGAAATTTACTTTTATAATTAATTCTGGAGTTTTATTTTTATAATTGATTCTGGATTTTTTTTTTTTTTTTTAATGATTCTGGATTATTATTATTTTAATTGATTCTGGATTTTTATTTTATTTTTTAATTGATTCTGGATTTTTATTTTTTATTTTTTAATTGATTCTGGATTTTTATTTTATTTTTTAATTGATTCTGGATTTTTATTTTATTTTTTAATTGATTCTGGATTTTTTTTTTTTTTTTTTTAATTGATTCTGGATTTTTATTTTATTTTTTAATTGATTCTGGATTTTTATTTTATTTTTTAATTGATTCTGGATTTTTTTTTTACTATTTGTAAATAATTCTGGGATTTTAATTTTACTATTTGTAAATAATTCAGGATTTTAATTTTAATTATTTTTATAATTCTGTTTTTTATTTTTATAATTCTGGATTTTTTGTTTTTTTTGTTTTTTTTTTTTAATTTATTTTTATAATTAATTCCAGATTTTTATTTTTATAAAAATAACATATTTTATAGTGGGCATTAATGAATTAACTTCTGCAAGAAACAAGACTTGATGCTATGAAATTGTTGAAATCAGACTACAAGTAAATAGCATTTGTGAAGATGTTTCACTCTATGAACAATATGAGTGATAGTCAATGAATGGTCGCAGTGTGTCTGCAGTAGGCTTTTAATTGCTGGTCATTAAGGTTAATGACAACTGTGGACATTTAATCACATGGCCTGAATGCATAAAACATTTAATCTATTTTGACACTATTTATTTGTATTCTTTTAGAGTTCTATTGTTCTCCATGTTATTTCATTTATTATCAGCAAATAACATATACAATGTCCAGTGACATATTTAAAATCTTGTTCGTCAGCAATCTTGTTCATCCAGTGACATATTTAAAATCTTGTTTGTCATCTTTCAAAAACATTGTATATTAGGACTGATATCTTTCAAACCTAGTTTGTGAGCAATGGCATTTTCAAACCACATCTGTTAAAACTGACATCTTTCAAATCTAGTTTGGGTAGTGACATCTTTTCAAACCCCATCTTTGAGGAATGACATCTTTTCAAACCCCATCTTTGAGGAATGACATCTTTTCAAACCCCATCTGTCGGGAATGACACCTTTTCATACTCCATTTTCTATGGTAGAAGAAAGTGCTGATGGCGTGAATTTGTTTAAGGTGGACCTCAACTTGCCAGGAAGTGACCCATACACAACCTTCCTCTGTGGCACATATGGAATGAGACATGCAGAATCCAGTTACAAGACTGCAATGGACTGCCATTGACTCAGTTATAATTTTGGCATCT
Source organism: Acanthosepion lycidas (assembly GCA_963932145.1). Lineage (NCBI taxonomy): Eukaryota > Metazoa > Mollusca > Cephalopoda > Sepiida > Sepiidae > Acanthosepion > Acanthosepion lycidas. The sequence continues at coordinate 22,388,952 of OZ010614.1, forward strand.
TCCGTAGCATGTCCCTCATGTCTAATCCACTCCATCCACTATTGAGATCTGTTATAATCATCCTCTGCTTGTTGACCCATTGGGGTTGGTAATGCTTAGTCTGGGTCCTTGTTCGTTTTTGACCTTGCCGCCAAGGGTTGCCCTACCAGGAGTTTAGAACTCCTGATGGCATCGCTCTTGGAATCATTGGACCATGCAGACCTCTGATAAGCAGTGACCACAAGAGGATGACACAAATTGTGGAGCTTTCCATATTTCTATTCATTTGGTTTTTCAAAGTATATGTATTTGCATATAGAAACATATACGCACACATACACCGACATTTTATACTGGATGTCAGAGATAACAGTCGGCACATGTACAATTTTGACTTATTATTACTCTAATGACAATGATAGAAACTAATTGGTTTAACAATACCAATAATAAAAATGTTCTCATATATTTGCTGATAATTTTATACTTTTATCCTTTTATATTTTATATATATATATATATATATATGTATAGCTTAGCTAATATATATATATATATATATATATATTTATAGCTTAGCTAACTCTGTTGATATTTTTTCTTTTAGCTAGACATTGCGGTGCTGGTTGATTATTTGCAAGCAGTATGGACGTTTTTTAGGGTTTTTTTTTCCTCAGATATCAGTTTGTGTAATATTTTTTTATTTTCAAATTGCATCATCTGTTTTTTGTTTTTTTTACTCTGCCAGTGTTATAGATATAAAAATTATATATATATATATATATATATATATATATATATATATATATATATAAGTGAGAGAAATTATATTACAAGGATTTGAATAATCATACTCAAGTAATTTATCGAGTCTCAAAGAATCCTCAACAGAATGCAGAAAGCACTGGATGGCCATTTTATCCTATTTTGGGACTCAGCAGCAGTGCGCATCCTCTACCAAGAATTGAACCCAGACCGTTATGATACAGTGCAAGCATCATACCCACTGGACCAATGAGTCTCAGTGATGAAGAGGTAACTTAACAAGTTTGATTCTCAGTAGTGGATGTTCACTGCTGATGAGTCCCAAAATAGGACGAAATGGCCATCCAGTGTTTTCTGCATTCTATTGAGGATTCTTATAAACTTCAGGAATTACTTATATATATATATATATATATATATATATATATATGTACGTATGTATGTGTGTGTATATGCACACACTAACACTTCTATATCTAACAATGTAATTTGTAAATAGATTTTTAATCCAACTCCATTTCTTATGTGTATAAACAATATTTTTAAAGGATACACATCCCTTTTTTCTTTTCTTTTTTTTCTATTTTTCTTTTTACATGTGAATTTTTTTAGTGGGATTTGTTGATCTCTAGGCTAGCTGATAGTAAATTCATGTTCACTGTCTTAAAAAAAAAAAACTTGTAAAAGAAAACAGAACTGGGATATCTATTTAAACTTATACTACTAAAAAATATAACGTTTATGTTCATAAGGGAGAATATGATAGATTTATCTTGAAAAATTTAAATGCCATGTCAGACATTATCTCAATTTCTGTTCTTTTATTGTCCAGTAATAATGTTAAATTAATAATGTTTTTCTTTTTCATATATTCTTGCCCAATAGCTAACCCCCTGCATCTTTGTGTCTTTATTGCCTTTGAGTGAGATGATTAAATAAAGAAAAATATTATTACTCTGTGACTTATATCTGATTACATTGACCATTTTTCTTGGCTAGTAAAATTGTCAAGGTGGAGTGGCTGGTCCAGGCCACTATTGGTACTATTTACTGAACTTTATATATATTAGTTTAAATTATAATTTCTGTTTATGGGAACCAATTGTAATGATGACTGTGGAGTACACTAATATACATTAGTTTTTGTGGAGCAGTGGCAGCGTACACAGTGGATAAATGAAAAATGTTATTCTCTATGACAATCCAAGGCTGCATATCACAAAAATAACTCAATAAAATAATTTTTGGATATCTGTCAATTTGTTCTTACTCAACCATCATATCTGCTTGACTATGCACTTGCCAATCATTCCCTTTTTCGATCACTGCAAAATGATTTAACCTTTAGCATGCTGGAAGCAACTATTGTCACTGTAGAATTTTCACTCTTTGCTGCTCCAGGTGCACTCTGTCGCCTTGAGAGGGTTGCTATAAATAAGCACTTGTATTATATATCATACATATGAACACTAATGGGTATGTCCCAATCCTCATAAATATGTTGGACACTATTGTAAGTGGGGGTAATATACTGTCTTAGTAGTCCACCACTAGCAGTGGTTTACCTACTTCACAATGCTGGCGAGTATTGTTTTTTTTCATTTCCAACCTCCATTTTGGTTATTCCTCATTCAGTAACCTTTTCTAGGTTACAACAGAAAGAAAGAACGAAAGAAAGAAAGAGTGAGCTAGCTAGATAGATAGATACTGTACCTATGAACACTAATGGATATGTCCCAATCCTCATAAATACATTTGGCATAAGATGCTGTCTAAGTAATTGACCACTAGCAGTTGTTTGCTTACTTCATGCCACTGATGAATATTGTATATTGTTGATGTTATAAAGATTACCATTTCATTTCCAACCTCTGTTTTGGTTATTCCTCATTCAGTAACCTTTTCCAGATTACAACTTGTCAACTGTTATTTCAGGAAATAACAGTTGACAAGTGTTTATTTATAGCAACCTTCTCAAGGTGACAGAATGCGCCTAGAGCAGCAAAGGGAGTGAATTCTATAGTAACAAATTTTGCCTTCGGTGTGCTAAAGGTTAATGAGAGCAACTTTTCCTAATGAGAACCAGATTCAGGAGTATGTTGAAACCTTTTCCACATAAAAACCTACAGAATTTTACTTGAAAAGGTATTGAAGAGCTCCCCGACAAGTGCCAACAAGTCATTGCAAATAACTTTCTATATATTAATGAATAAAATGTAATTGTGCTTTATCTTTTAAATAAGTAGATAATAAATTGTCAGTAGACAAAAACAGAAATTTATCAATGACTCCACCTCTATTTAAGAAATTATCTTGGGGATTAGAAAGTCTGCTTTCTGGCTATAAGGCCCACATTTCAAATCTCGCTGATTTGTCTAGGATGTGATTTCCTGATTGGCTTGGGTAGACAAATCCAGCAAATGGCACTGTTGGAAGGTGCCATAATGCTATACCATGGGCTGACCCAAGCCTTATGGGTGCCAACTGATTTATATCCTCTGTTCATCACCCTCTCTTTCTATTCACTGATTTACTCCCTCTTTACTCTCTCTTCTTGCTGACGTTGATTTTCTTTAACTGTCTGTAGCTGTTAGCCCCCATTCTCTATCTACAAATATACACCCCCCTCTCCCTATCTATCTATGAATTTACACCCCTCTATCCATGAATTTACACCCCCTCTCTATCTACGAATTTACACCCCCCTCTCTATCTACGAATTTACACCCCCTCTCTCTATCTACGAATTTACACCCCATCTCTCTATCTACTAATTTACCCCGTCTCTCTTGCTATCTACTGATTTACCCCTTCTGTCTCTCGCTCTCTACTGATTTGCCCCTTCTCTCTCTCTCTCTACTGATTTACCCCTTCTCTCTCTCTCTCTCTCTACTGATTTACCCCTTCTCTCTCTCTCTCTCTACTGATTTACCCCTTCTCTCTCTCTCTACTGATTTACCCCTTCTCTCTCTCTCTACTGATTTACCCCTTCTCTCTCTCTCTACTGATTTACCCCTTCTCTCTCTTTCTACTGATTTACCCCTTCTCTCTCTCTCTCTCTCTCTACTGATTTACCCCTTCTCTCTCTCTCTACTGATTTACCCCTTCTCTCTCTCTCTACTGATTTACCCCTTCTCTCTCTCTCTTCTGATTTACTCCTTCTCTCTCTCGCTCTCTACTGATTTACTCCTTCTCTCTCTCTTCTGATTTACCCCTTCTCTCTCTCTACTGATTTACCCCTTCTCTCTCTCTACTGATTTACCCCTTCTCTCTCTCTCTCTATCTACTGATTTACCCCTTCTCTCTCTCTCTCTATCTACTGATTTACCCCTTCTCTCTCTCTCTATCTACTGATTTACTCCTTCTCTCTCTATATATATACTGATTTACCCCTTCTCTCTCTCTCTCTCTCTCTCTCTCTCTTTCTCTACCTGCTGACTTATTGCTATCCTTATCTATGTCCCCCACTGCTCTCTCTATTTACTGATTTACCACCACTTTTCATCACCCTCTCTACCTGCTGGTATATCACTATCCTTATCTGCTTGTATCTGTTACCCCCCCCACACACACACACTCTCTGCTGACTGATTTGCCCACCTACTTCTTTATCTTTTTGTCTACATGTCACTTTCTGGCCACACCTGTGTCTTTGTTAGTCTCACCTCTAACTCTTTCTCTTTGATTTACCTCCTTCTCTAACTCACCAAGGAGATTCTATCAGTTTAAGGAATGTCTGCCTTCATTCATTAGTCTGTCCGTCTACTTGAGGCGGTGTAATGGTTAGCAAGCTTGTCTTGCTAGAACAGTTACAACTAAGTAGTGAGTTCGATCCTCACCAGGTGCCCAATACTTCCGGTCTTGTGCCACATTTGTACTATATTTGGAAAATCAATTTGGGCACCCCCAGGCGATGTAATGGTTAGCAAGTTTGTCTCGCTAGAACAATTACGACCGAGTAGTGAGTTTGATCCTCACTGGGTGCCCAATACTTTCGGCCTTGTGACACATCTAAGCTCTTTGTCTTCTCCAATCTGATAAACTGACTTACTATGGCTTTAGAGATGTGTGATGTGATTCTACAGAAAGATGCTGAGGATACCATGGACCAAACATAAGCGCAATAATGAGGTTTTGTAGAGAATTAAAACAAAGAGGAAACTTATACTTTACATCAGGAAGAGATTGTTGTTTCTGGGACACATAATGAGGAAGGCGGGCTTGGAAAATCTGATATCAACAGGGTAGAGGGGAAGCAGCATGTAACATACTTGATGAACTTCAGCAAGTGGATTGCAGAACAGAGTTTGGGAGAAATAGTAAAAAGACAAAACTTTTTAAGAGCTTCAAGAGACAGAAAGATATGGAGAGCTATGATCGCCTACATCAGTGGTTCACAGTCTTTATGCCCCACACCCTTAAAATACTTCAATATGTTGTCACATCCTTTAAAGTAATAATTTATTTAAGAATAATGAAGGTGACGAAACAAATTTTATATAATCAATTTTTAGTAATACATAAGCAAAAAATAGAAAAGGAAAAAATATTGTAACAAATTAAAAGTTGCATAAACCCTACAAAAAAATTAAATTTTCATCCATGTATGAAATTTCTTTAAAAAAAAATTCAAAAAATAATGTTCAGATGTTTGTAAGCCAAATTAAATTTGAGTTTTTTTATTCTGGTTCCATCCCATCTTTAATTTGGATTTAAAAAAAAAAAAAAAATCAATATTTTTATCTTGAATATATAGGACAGTACTTTAAATTGTACATCATATAGGGCAGTACCAATATATCATATATATTACCTATATATTATTATATATTTACTATAATACCTATATATATATATATATATATATATATATATATATATATATTATATATATTATCTATCTATCTATCTATCTATATATATATATATATATATATATATATATATATATATATATAAGTTAATAGACTTAAAATATGGTTTTTCGCTACACAGTTCCAACCATAACTGTGTAGCGAAAAACCATATTTTAAGTTTATTAACTTATAATATTAATGCTCTGTAAATTTACATTGAGCACTATTTTGTAAAAATAAAAATATCTATAAGAACACCGGATTATATATCTTACTGTTCTTTCTTTTTATTAATATACATATATATATATATATATATATATCTATATATATATATATATATAATTATTATATTACCTATATATTATATATATTATCTAGATATATATAAATTATTATATAATTATTATATTACCTATATATTATATATATTTATCTATATATATATATATTATTATATAATTATTATATTACCTATATATTATATATATTTATCTATATATATATTACTATATAATTCTCATATTTCCTATATATTATATATATATATATATATATATATATAGATATATATATTATTATTATATGTTTATTATATACATTACCTATATATTATGTATTATATAGGATAGTACCTACTTGCATATATTGAACGGTATTCTTAATACAAACAAAAACACTGAAATGTTAGGTTGTATGTCCTGGAATACTTTCTCACACCCTAAGGGGTGCTAGAACCCCTGGTTGGGAATTCCTGGCCTACGTCCTGAAGACATATGGCACATAACAGAAAATAATCTCTGGTTCTGGTTTTTGATGCTTTTGTCTCGTTAACTTTTTTGTTTTCACACTCAGAATTTCAATTTCCGGGTTTTGATCTTTGAAAGAAGAAACCACATTGAACAAAAGGCAGGAGGAAGAAGAAGCAGTCAATTGATGTCAGTTGGTCGGCTTCTGTCTGGATTTGTGGGATGAAGAGTTATTATTATTCATATATTTACGTGCAGACGATTGTCCATCTTCATTGTTGTTGTCACAACACTACGTCTGTTGTAGTGTAATGGATATTGGCACAGAAAGAGAACTCTGAGAA
>OZ010614.1:22400644-22403144 GCA_963932145.1 Acanthosepion lycidas
TGTTCAATTATTTATTGTCAGTTTTTTTTTTTTTGGTGGGGGGGAGCTGATGGCCATATCATATTGAAACATCTGTTCCCATACAATAACTGAAGTTAAGCAACATTGAGCCTGTTCAGTATGTAGATGGATGTAAGCTTGGATATGTGGTGTGTGTAACAAATAATGGCTTTGATTTGTTAATTGAAGAGCCAAGTTCCCATTCCTGTTGGGTTCTTTATATTCATTTACTTGGTTACGGATATGAATTTACCTCTTCTCCTTTCACCTATGGATTAATTAGTAAGATTTGTATCAGTAAATCATTAATCAAAAAATTTCATACAATCTTGAAATATTTTCTATCTTTAAATGATTTGCAAAGGGTTGATAAGCAATGGCCAAATTGGCAAGAATATGGAGGAGCAAAATCAGCTTTCAAACAAAGTACAGATTGTAGAAATCACTGGTAGTCTCCATTCTCATATATATATATATATATATAATGGACAAAATCCGACAATTTATTTATTAAAGACATTTTTATGTTTAACGCTCTTTTTATAGATACAAGTATTTAAGTAAATGCTCTGTTTACAATAAACAGAGCATTTACTTAAATACTTGTATCTATAAAAAGAACGTTAAACATAAAAATGTCTTATATATATATGTATGAAACCTGGACACTGTTGACAGAAACAGAAAAATGGATCCAAGCATTACATGAGGAAACTCCTTGACATCTTCTGTTGGAAACATAAAGCCGATGAGTTTGTGTAGAAAAAGGTTGAAAGTTTTGTGGGCCAACGGGTATCTCATCATGCCACTGTCAAATGGAGAAAAATGGTGTGGTTTGGACACATTACAAAGCACAACAAATTACGCAAGACCATCATGCAAGGCGCTGTTGAAGGTGGATGTAGTGGAGGGCCGCCAATGCAAAACTGGTTGGACAATGTCAAATAATAGGCATGTATGACTATACCAGAATTGCTGGTGGCTCCTGTTGATAGACAGTTGTGAAGCAGATTCAATATGGCTTCTGCATTCGGACCCCCCCCCCCCATGATTGCAAAAGTCAAGGGGATGATGATGATGATGATAAGCTGTAGAAAAAGAATCAATCAATTTTTTTCTTGGCGAATCCACCATCAACACTGGCACTTACATATTTTATATATTTCTCTTAAGGATTGTTAAATTTAGTATATTAAATATACATGCAAATGGAGCAATTATTATGGGATTGATGTTGAAATAATACTTTTATTCTATAATAGTTGTTTCATGTTTGCAAAATAAATATGTAAATGGAACAATTATTATGGGACAGGTCTATTCAAATTACTACTTCTGTCCCATAAAATTATTTCATATTGTGCACAAAATAATTAGATGAATGGAACAATTATTATGGGACAGTTGTATTAAAAGTACTACTTCTGTTCCATAAAATTGTTCCATATTGTGCACAAAATAATTATATGAATAGAACAATCATTATGGCACAGGTGTATTAAAAATGATACTTTTGTCCCATAATAATTCTGTACATAAAATATATACACAAATGAGACAACAGTTATAATACAAAGTTAGTAGTATTAGGTTGGTGCAAAAATAATGACGTTTTCTAACATATGTTACTATGTGAGAAAACGTCATTATTTTTGCACCAACCTAATATTTTATTTATTAGTTTTCTTTATTGTATTAATTTACATTATTTTATTTACGTACTAAAAGCTTTTGTTAGTTTCAGTTGAACTCAGACATTTTTTTATTGTTTCATTTTTTATTTTTTTATTAAAATGGGACCCTGTTTCGGCATGATATTTTATGCATTTCACCCAATGCCATTTCCTCATAAAGATCATTAAACAGCGCTAATGGCTTGCAATACCATCTTTGGGATTTGGTTTCTGGTTAACTGGAATGGAAGAGATACTTGAGATTGTCAATAGATGGAAGTGGGAGAGAAAAACAGGTTGATGGCTTGGAAAGAGATTAATCTATGTTTAAGTCTTACATACCCTCATTTTGTCCTGAGCAAATAGTCACCTGACCTCCGATGACTAAACTGCTAAGTTAGTGAGAATCTCATTACATTTGTAAGTTAGTAATTGTCCGAACAGTAAGAATGATTCAGCAAGAAAATATTTGAAGCAATAAATTGATTGTTTTTTCAGGTCTTTGTGAAAATTTTTAATCTCTTGAAGAATAATCCAAACGAGAATTGAGGATCATAAACGCTAACACATTCAAAAACCAAAGAAAAGTGATGTACCTGTAGAATAAAAAGCTTTTAAAACTTGTGTGTTGTCATGAAATTTCAACCAAAATTCTATTAAAATGCTGTGATTAAATCTGAGAAAGATTGGATTAATCTTTGCCTCAATTTTTAAATTGCACACTGAAATAATTTAAGCTTGCATGTCACTTGATGAGAGCAAACCAGAACAATATATGGAAGGATACAAGGTGGTAAAAGAACTATGGAAGATTCTAAGTGATGTAA